>JAOTOL010001348.1:290000-642500 GCA_034440575.1 Imbricaverruca yamaguchii
GCTCTCGTCAAGTCGTTGCTGGTGCGAATCTCTAACCCACGATCTTACCAACGCGCACCAATCATGAGAGACGCGCTTGCCGTCTACCAGGCGCATCATACGCCTGGCTCGCAAGTTCCTCGGCTCATAAGTGCTAAAAATATGTATGAATTATATCGCTAAATGACACTGTGAGCGACCCACGGCACCAGCCTGCCTGCGGTCCGATAGATAGCAGGAGCACGTGATGGCTACATTGCTCCAAAGGGTAATAGATGACACCACTGGAATATAAGTTGCATGACTGTGTTTTGGTGACGCCATCAAGGTTCAATAATGGAGGAAACCGGGGATCTAAGCCTAACCCAAACTCACTAGATTACTCCCTTCCTCCATTCCTGGATACTGGTGCTGTCATCACACTTTTGCCATTTGGATTTTTACCCCACAGTTCGAACCAATTCCCTCCATTCTTCTATTCTCGAAACCTCACAAAGTCGTCGAAATATTTCAATTTTACTTGCGATTTTGGAGCAATGCAACAGCCTGCTCCTGCCATCTATCAGCAGCCAGGTAAGCTCTGGTGCCGTTCGGCATTTACGGTGTGATCTAGCAGTATAATTTGACATTATTTTAGCACTTACATGTCGGGGCACTTTTGCGTGCGTTGACGCACCCTAAAACCCCAATAGTCGAGGCACTTTTGAACTCACTTAGACTCGGGTGTATAACAAATTTTCTCGCAGATTTTAGCACTTACGAAACAGGGTGTTTGTGTGCCGAGGAACCGATGAATGTTTCCCAGTGCAGCTATCTGACCGCCTGCGCCGTCCCTGCTGTCCACCAGGCGCAGGCGCACGTGGGCGACATAGAGCAGCGGCTGTTGGGTCAGGTGCGCTCCAAACTGAAGCCGGTGGCGATACCATTGTCGGTGGCAGGTCAGGTCAACTACCTGATCCAGGAGGCCACCAGTCTGGACAACCTCTGTCAGATGTACATCGGCTGGGCGGCCTATCTCTGAGGCCGGCCGCTGCGCCAGAGACTGTACCTCGATGGTGAGGCGACCACAGTGAGAGATCACCGAGTGCTTGTTGATTTGTTTAGAGCACTAGGCTTTATTGACGTTTCGTCCAGCGGGTACAAAATACACTTTCACTGAATGAGTGTGGGATGTTCCTGTGCGAAACGTGCCTCCAACAAAAACAATGAATCAGGTCTGGCAACACAAAGCACGATGTTGTGCGGCATTGTAGATGTTCCGCGCAGACGAGTTGGCGGAACATGTAATTACAGTCACTTAACTGGAGCGGGCACGCTCAAGTCCTTCCAAAAATAAGAGCGCTTAAGTAGGTACCGCCTTAATCTCATCCGGTTTATGTAAAGTAGACTGTCACGGGAATAGTTTTATCACGATGGCTCTAATTTTATTAAGCCCTATCTACGTAGTAATATACTATTCATTTCCCCTAATTTCGAGCCCCCATTCTTCCCCGAAAAGAGGTCGTTTGGCCATCTCTTAACAAAGGCGATACTACATGGCATCTCCCGAACCACCACCCCAGCTGCGATTTTTACGCCTGTCACTCCGCTGCTAGCAAGTATAGAACTGGTGTGAGCGGTGACTGCTTCAAGCAGGCCCTGATTACGAACGAGAATCATATCACTTAACTACAGCTGGTAAGCTCCTGTATGTGGTCACACCACAAGGTCACTGCTGTGACCTTGTGGAGGTCACAGCAGTGACCTTGTGAGGAGGCGACGCTTAACTACAGCTGGCAAGCTCCTGCATGTGACCACACCACAAGGTCACTGCTGAGCCACGCGGCGACCGCCTACAATACCATGCGTATTTATATTGTGAGGAGGCGACGCTTAATTCGCGGCACGTTATTTGCGTCCAGCATACATATCACAACATTTTACTGCAGTCAAATTGTGCAGCCAAATATGCCTTTAACGACCACAGGTTTACCAAATTTGAAGTGGTAGTGTGGAATAGTGCCGGATGGTGGCGCTAGTGTCGCCTTCCTTAGGAGATGGCCGAACGATTTTTTGCTCTGGGCCGGATTGGGGTTGAATTTACTGGAAATGGATAGTACAGTACTGTTCCTACGCGTGTGGACGATAAAATGTCATAGAGGCACCATGCGCTGCAACGGGCGACACTGCCTATAATGTACAGAAAGTATCACGTCGTGTGGTGCATACGTCCGCATAGTTCACCAGCACAACTCACCACGCACTCGCCGGTCACTCGAGAGTGGTAACCACAAGAATCCTCGACTGGCCACCGGCGCAGGAGGCGCTGGATCTGGTGACACTCATGGCTCCACGCTTCGTCGTGTCGCCGGGAGGTCCGCTGTTGCTGACGTGACGGAAACTTCGCGCACCACTCTGCAGCACAGCCTGGGGCCGGCCAGCCTTCCCACGTCGAGTGTCTGTGGCCAACCTTCAATAACGCCGGCGCACGTGCCATCAGCCGCCAAGTGCGCTGCAGTTGGAACGTCCAACAAGGCAGCGGTGGTTCGCATCACTGGATCAGACCCGGTGTGATCACCGGCGCCGGCGTCACTGTGTGTGTGACGTCATCAGTCTGTCTGACGTCACCGTCGCCGACCGGAGCAGTCATCGGTTCACCGACCACGTGCGCAGAAAGCGGTTCGGCTCGAGCGAGTCGAGGAACTCCTCGCCGCGAGTGTCGGTACTGTCGGTTCGCAGGTGGCCGATAGGTGGCGTTAGCTGTCGCGGGTTGAGCGAGTCCGGGTACGTAGTGTCGGCGGGAGTCCGCGGCGAAGGTGGCGCCAGTCTTGCTGGCCGCGGTCTGAAACATATTCAGTCACTGAAAAATCGGCCCCATCACATGCTAGCTGAAGTTCGTCTTTGAACAAGCTCAAGGAAGAGCTTTGAATTGAAAAGGTGAATTGACCTGTAACTGCTAACATGAGTGTGACCCTTGTTCGTTCCACAGCTCTGTTCTGGTCTGAATCTTAGCAGCTGGTGTATATAAAACAAATTAGTTGTGAGAATTGGAAAGGAACTGGGTTGTGTGCAGGAGCAGACCCTTGCCCATGTCTAGGCACGAATATGATTCATGCTGATATCTAGGCAGTTGGTTCATAGGCAAGATACCTTATAAGCCACTACTACGCATTCAACACTGAAGCCTACCTTTTCCGTCCACCAGACACTAGGCTTTTGCCGAAGAGAGCTACACTTTTGTTCTGCGCCAGACTGCGTTTTGTCGTCAAGGCTCACCACACAGTCGCCCGTCCGCCGGAGACCACCTCTTACCGTAAAGATTTCCGAACATTTTGGTATCCACCAGACACTGCATTTACCGCCAAGTCACAACAGCATTTGCCCTCCACCAGAGACTACCTTAGGCCGTAAAGGAACCCACACCTTTTGTTCACCAAACATTGTATGTTTACCGTCAAGACACTACGCAGTTTTTCCCCAGTTTTCCCGCCACCTTTTGCCGTAGAGTCCCGCACCTTTTACTCCCCACCAGACAGTGGGTTTTCCGTCAAGTCTACACCGTTTGCGGTCCGCCAGACTACCTTTTGCCGTAGAGTCCCGCACCTTTTACTCCCCACAAGACATTGGGTTTGCCGTCAAGTCTACACCGTTTGCGGTCCGCCAGACTACCTTTTGCCGTAGAGTCCCGCACCTTTTACTCCCCACCAGACAGTGGGTTTTCCGTCAAGTCTACACCGTTTGCGGTCCGCCAGACTACCTTTTGCCGTAGTCCACTGCGGGCAGCTCGGACGGCGACTCGCTGCAGAAGCTCATGGTGGCCACGCCCACCTCTGTGCCGTCGCCCAGGCTGTTGGTGGCCGACTGGCGGCGCACGTTGGCACCCGACAGAGGGCGCCGCTCTGGGCTCGGCACGTGCGTCAGCTGGCCGGCCGTCAGCTGGCCGGCCGTCAGCTGGCCGGCCGTCAGCTGGCCGGCCGTCAGCTGACCGGCCGTCAGCTGGCCGGACGTCAGCTGACCGGCCGTCAGCTGGCCGGCCGTCAGCTGGCCGGACGTCAGCTGGCCCGCCGGCCGACTGCCGGCCGGGTAGTTGAGGCTGCCGTAGCGGCGGTGCGAGGCCGGCGCGGCCGGCCGCCTCACCAGCGTCTGGGACAGCTGGTGCGCGTCGGCCACGTAGTGTCCCGGCGCCACCTGCGTGGCCGACAGGCGACGCGACGGCTTACTGTGGGCGGACCGGCGGTCGGTCAGTTCTGCTGCCATCGAGCTAACCGGGAGCTGGGCGCGCGCGCGCGCAGCTCTCGATATGGAGTCGGCCATTCTGGACTAATTATCCAGGGCAGAATATGTGTGTAAGAAGTTACGTGCCACATGTCGTTCTACGACATTGCTGACCTCTGCCCCCCCCCCCCTCCATGGAGCGGAGCTGGTGCCTGTGCCCATGCATTACATTACTGTGAGCCAAGTAGCCTCCTGACGGGGCGGGCGGAAAGCCTAACAGGTTACAAACCAGGACTAACACAACTCTGATCGATTAGGTCGTATAGCTTACTGTCGTCAAAACAGCGGTCCGACAAGCACATCTGCTACTTCTCGTCACGCGCGTGGAGCCCGAGGGCCACTGGTCACAACTAGCAGTAACAAACCCAAGGGAAAATGCCTGGCACGCCCCCACCACCACCGTTCCCTAACAAATATTTGTAGGAAAAAAAAACGAATCGCTTCTGCATTCATTTTATGCTGAGGCATCTTTACTAAAGAAGCTATCCCTGCCCGAGTCGTCAATGCAATCACGATCAACGCCTAGCTTTTTTATCAAAGGTACGCGATTTGTCCAGTTCAATCTGACCAGTGAGCCGTACACACAGCCCGCCTGTAGAGGGGCGCCTCTAGCACTAGACCCAGTCCACACAGCCCACCTGCAGAGGGGTGCCTCCAGCACCAGTCCCAGCCCACCTGTAGAGGGGCGCCTCCAGTACCAGTCAGTCCACACAGCCCACCTGTAGAGGGGCGCCTCCAGTACCAGTCCAGCCAGTCCAGCCCAGGGCCAGTACCAGTCCCAGCCCACCTGTAGAGGGGCGCCTCCAGCACCAGATCTAGTCCACCTGTAGAGGGGCACCTCTAGCACTAGACCCAGCCCACCTGTAGAGGGGCGCCTCCAGTACCAGTCAGTCCACACAGCCCACCTGTAGAGGGGCGCCTCCAGTACCAGTCCCAGCCCACCTGTAGAGGGGCGCCTCTAGCACTAGACCCAGTCCACACAGCCCACCTGCAGAGGGGTGCCTCCAGCACCAGTCCCAGCCCACCTGTAGAGGGGCGCCTCCAGTACCAGTCAGTCCACACAGCCCACCTGTAGAGGGGCGCCTCCAGTACCAGTCCCAGTCCACCTGTAGAGGGGCGCCTCCAGCACCAGTCTCAGCCCACCTGTAGAGGGGCGCCTCCAGTACCAGTCAGTCCACACAGCCCACCTGTAGAGGGGCGCCTGCAGTACCAGTCCCACCCCACCTGTAGAGGGGCGCCTCCAGCACCAGTCTCAGCCCACCTGTAGAGGGGCGCCTCCAGTACCAGTCCCAGCTCGGTGGTCCGCCGCGGCCTCTTCTCCACCATCTCGCCGCGCGCCCGCAGTGACTTCATGGACGCGTTGCCGTTGGTGACGTCAGTGTGGCCGGTGGCCGGCGGCGGTGTGGAGCTGTAGCCACTCGCCGGCGGCGTCATGGTGAGCGGCGGGTACGGCGACGTCTTGTTCTGCCCCCTGTCGGGCGGTGGTGAATATTGTTAGCGGCGGGCACGGCGACGTCTTGTTCCGCTCCCTGTCGGTCGGTGGTGAATATTGTTAGCGGTGAGTACGGCGACGTCTTGTTCTGCTCCCTCTTGGATCGCAAGGCGTGTCAGTCGGTGGTAAGTGTGTTCTCTGTCGGATGCCAAGGGTGTTAGTCTGTGGTAAATGCTGTGGTCGGTGGTAAATGTGCGTGGCGCGAAACAAATATATGCCCGTAGGACTCATGCCATTGACATGTCTGTCAAACCACAAACCTAGATGTTCTGCACCATCGGGCCTTGTTTGTCGTAAAGTCCTGATATGAGTTTGAACAGATATAATAAATGTTTTAAATTAGGGTAATGTACATATAAGGAACAGCTTAAATCAGCGTGGGTTCGTATTTGCGATAAATTAGTTCAATTTGCGGTCCTCAAAGCAGTCGAAAACGAATGTAGCTCGGATATTGCTAGTGCCGATACGAACACAGGCGATGATGGTTAATGCACGGTCGGCGGCACATATGTTTTCCAGCGGGGAGGAGGCGGCTAAGCAGTTCTCCACAAGTCATCCACAGTTCTTTTGTGGCCTTTTCAGTCTCGGGTGCCTCCCTGTGTTCTCTGTTCTCCAGCTGCTTTATGGGGCCTCCTGTTAGAGATCCTGACATGGAGCCTCCAAGCAACATGAGGGGGTCTTATTCTGATGGTGCGGGTCCTTTCGTGAGTCGTCCTGACCAAAGGGCATCCTGAGCATGAGTTCCCAGTCAGCGTCATGGTTTCTCCTGATCATTGTCGTGAGTTCTGGTGGCCTGTCCAGTCTAATGAGCCTCCTGATCAATAGGCTCCGTGTCGGATGGAGTTTTTTTCTCTTGAGATGTTTGCGCCCCTTGTTGATGCAATCTATGTTAATGCCCAATGACCTGCGGCCTCCGGGTAGGATGGGTCTGTTTTATGCTTAGGATGTTCCAAGCTGCCAAGGGTTGATAACCTGCGCCTTCCTCCCGTTTCATTGTAGGGTGCCACACCCCTGGTTGATTTTGCATAAAGTGAGCTGACACTCGGTAACCCCTTTCAGGGGTCTCACTGGGGCACGTACCCGCCACTCATGGAGATTCGGCGCTCCTCTGACTGGGAGAAAGGTGCCCTTCATGAAGCTGGAGCGCGCATCCCTTTAGTTTTGTTTTCAACTGAAGTAGAAAAGGCGCCATTTCAGTGCCAGTCTCAACGCATCTCTCCAGTCCACCCACACACCCACACCCTCCCTTGAAATTGCACCAACCGGTGGCGCAGTTGTGAAGAAATTGCACCATAGAAGGTGAGTAGCACTGCCTATAGCATAATATCCGGACCCATCACGGATTCTCTTCAGTCTAGGCTAGTTGGCAGACTCGCTATGCCTTTTGGGAGCAAAATGCATGGAGTACATCGCAGAGCCAATATTGGATTTGATTTGAGTAGGGAAAGCGTCCAAAATTCTCAATGAGTTTTCGAACAGGGCACAGAACGTCGGGGCGTTCAACGGGCAGCTCACTGAGCAGTCCTGCGCGCCCCTTATACGCTCTTCATAGCCCTTCAGAGTTGCGGAGTGTAGTTCCCCTCGGCCTTCTACTCTGAGGACTGATCAAGGCATGTGCGTTCGGGGGGACATTTTTGGCAAAGGTTCGTTGAATTTCATGCAGTTCCTCGGGTTTGGATAGTGCACCTGAATGTGGTCATATTACAGCAACATTTTCTCAACCACATGTTCCTACATTTCGGATGAATATTGCTATTTCTTTTCAATACCTTTCGGAGAAGGGCAGTTTGATCGTGGACCATTTATGCTCTTACGTAAGAATACACCCAACGTCCCTTCCCTTTCCCCTGGGCGTGCCCCTTCCACGCGAGTTGACCCACCTTCTGCAGCTCTTGCAGCAGAGCACGGCCAGCGTGAGCGACATCAGCAGGAATATGATGAGCGACAGGCCGACGATGATGAACTTGAGGTTGGTGTAGAAGCCGCGCGTCTCGTCCGCCGCCGGCCACATGCCGGCCAGTCTGACCCCCAGGTCAGCGTCGGCGCCTGAGGCCTCCGTCGGCAGGCCGGCCTCCAGTCGGCTGCCGGGACATGGCCGGTGTCAGCTTATGGACGTCGTATGGGACGTGATGTCGGACGCTTTGGGTGGACGTTGGGTTTGTCGCGCTCTCTGCTAGTCCAGACGGTGCACACGCTTCTCGCGGCGACTGGCGCTGGTACCCGGCGACCCCGCCGGTTATGGGGTTCGAGCCCACGATCTTGCGGCCGTGCATAATGTACGCAAATGTACGCACACCATGCACACAGGTCAACCATACTCATCTGCTCATGACGAAATCATCAGACCTGCTCTACGTCTCGTTACTCCAATGCTACGTTAACGTTATAATGCTGCATTAACCCATTTCACCAGCTTCTGTAAACCGACCACATCACGTATTCCCTCGTTGACAGATCGGGACATTGGAATGATCTGAAACTGTGCTTACTTTTGATTTTGCTACCGCATCACTAATATATATATATATATATATATTAAGCAATAAGTGGCATATAGAGAAAAACTATATTCTCACAACAAAGCACAACATCAACGTTTCGGCCACAGGCCTTCTTCAGGATGAAGTGAGTTTCTCTTTCATATTCCTTCACTTCATCCTGAAGAAGGCCTGTGGCCGAAACGTTGATGCTTTGTTGTGAGAATATAGTTTCTCTCTATATGCCACTTATTGCTTAATTTGTCCAGATATTATTCAACATATATATATGTACATATAAGTATATGTAATTATAAAATTTCGCCTATGGTGATTTCATAGACAGAATGGGCCCATAATTCTGCTTCACAGAACCAAACAGTTTGGGGAGTATCCAGCTACTGTTACCAGTGACGTCACGCCTCCACCGGTGACGTCATCACACTCACGCCAGCAGGTCGCGGCTGGCCAGCAGTGTCCTGGTTGCCGGGTCCAGCGCGTACAGCCACACGTCCGAGTAGCGGTCGTCAACCCTCCGCCCGTCCGTGTGCGCCGCCACCCGCACTATCCTCACGTCACCGGCCACCAGCCGACTCAGCCGGCTGTAACGTACATACATACACAGTGACGTCACCGGCCACCAGCCGACTCAGCCCGCTGTAACGTACACACACAGTGACGTCACCGGCCACCAGCCGACTCAGCCCACTGTAACGTACACACACACACACAGTGACGTCACCGGCCACCAGCCGACTCAGCCCGCTGTAACGTACACACACACACAGTGACGTCACCGGCCACCAGCCGACTCAGCCGGCTGTAACGTACATACATACACAGTGACGTCACCGACCACCAGCCGACTCAGCCCGCTGTAACGTACATACATACACAGTGACGTCACCGGCCACCAGCCGACTCAGCCCGCTGTAACGTACATACATACACAGTGACGTCACCGGCCACCAGCCGACTCAGCCCGCTGTAACGTACATACATACACAGTGACGTCACCGGCCACCAGCCGACTCAGCCCGCTGTAACGTACACACACACACAGTGACGTCACCGGCCACCAGCCGACTCAGCCGGCTGTAACGTACATACATACACAGTGACGTCACCGGCCACCAGCCGACTCAGCCCGCTGTAATGTGCACACACACACAGTGATGTCACTGCTCTCCTCGATCAACTACAACTATATCGTTAAAAACAATGCATATGTACAGATTTCGTAAACACAGAATGATGTTCGGCGCGCTGCAAATGCGACGCGTTTATTTGTTAAGTTATAGTTGATTCGTTACATTGAGTACATCATATCTGGTGGATTACAACCGGTACATTATATTTATTTGGCTCATTGGATTTGGTGTGTGCATTACATTTGGTACATTACATTTGGTGGGTACATTACATGTGGTACATGAATTCTGGTAATGCTTCATTGTTTGGCCTCAAACGTGAAGTGACTACATAAAGTTATATTTTTGTATCGCAGGTGTGTAGCAACGACATCTATGTGAGCATAATATGCTAATGACGAGCATGGATATCCAACATCCAATGAGTTCTATGTTTATATTTATATTCGAACTATCTTAAGCATGTGCCGTATAAACGAGTTAACACAATACACAAGTCGCACCAGTCAGGGACCGCTTCATGAAAATCGTTGTAAACCGTCAACGAAAAGTCATGTTTGGTCCAATAGAGCACAGACGCACATTTACTTTAGCAGCCCGCTCGTGGTGTCAGACTCTCAGAGCCTTCTCTGACGCTGCCCCAGTGTTACGGGAAGTACGGGAGCGGCCCGGCCGGCAGAGGTGCGTACCTGGCTATCCTGTCGCGGTTCTGGCGCACCTTCTCCGACGTCTGGTTCAGCATCACCACCATCATGTCCCGCGAGTCCAGCACGTAGATCTGTCGACAAGGCCATGGCTCAGTGGACCGCTGATGATGGCGGACCTTCAGGGACCACTGCTGTTGGTGGTGAGCATCTGCGGGCCACTGCTGACGCCGGTGAACCTCTGTGGATCACTACTGATGATGGCGGACCTTCAGGGACCACTGCTGTTGGTGGTGAGCATCTGCGGGCCACTGCTGACGCCGGTGAACCTCTGTGGATCACTACTGATGATGGCGGACCTTCAGGGACCACTGCTGTTGGTGGTGAGCATCCGCGGGCCACTGCTGACGCCGGTGAACCTCTGTGGGTCACTACTGATGAAGGTCGATCTGCGTGGACCACTGCAGATAATTATGGGTCTCCACGACCCCACTGCTGGTGATGGTGGACCTCCGTGGACCACTGCAGATAATTATGGGTCTCCACGACCCCACTGCTGGTGATGGTGGACCTCCGTGGACCACTACTGATAATGATGAAGCATTGTGAATGCTATACGTTGACCACTACTGATACTTCACCACCAACACGTGGACTGCGTGTGTCACACGTGGACCACTACTGATACTTCACCACCAACACGTGGACTGCGTGTGTCACACGTGGACCACTACTGATAATTCACCACCAACACGTGGACTGCGTGTGTCACACGTGGACCACTACTGATACTTCACCACCAACACGTGGACTACGTGTGTCACACGTGGACCGCTACTGATACTTCACCACCAACACGTGGACTACGTGTGTCACACGTGGACCACTACTGATAATTCACCACCAACACGTGGACTACGTGTGTCACACGTGGACCGCTACTGATAATTCACCACCAACACGTGGACTACGTGTGTCACACGTGGACCACTACTGATACTTCACCACCAACACGTGGACTACGTGTGTCACACGTGGACCGCTACTGATACTTCACCACCAACACGTGGACTGCGTGTGTCACACGTGGACCGCTACTGATACTTCACCACCAACACGTGGACTACGTGTGTCACACGTGGACCGCTACTGATACTTCACCACCAACACGTGGACTACGTGTGTCACACGTGGACCGCTACTGATACTTCACCACCAACACGTGGACTACGTGTGTCACACGTGGACCGCTACTGATAATTCACCACCAACACGTGGACTACGTGTGTCACACGTGGACCACTACTGATACTTCACCACCAACACGTGGACTGCGTGTGTCACACGTGGACCGCTACTGATACTTCACCACCAACACGTGGACTACGTGTGTCACACGTGGACCGCTACTGATACTTCACCACCAACACGTGGACTACGTGTGTCACACGTGGACCGCTACTGATACTTCACCACCAACACGTGGACTACGTGTGTCACACGTGGACCGCTACTGATAATTCACCACCAACACGTGGACTACGTGTGTCACACGTGGACCACTACTGATACTTCACCACCAACACGTGGACTACGTGTGTCACACGTGGACCACTACTGATACTTCACCACCAACACGTGGACTACGTGTGTCACACGTGGACCACTACTGATACTTCACCACCAACACGTGGACTGCGTGTGTCACACGTGGACCGCTACTGATACTTCACCACCAACACGTGGACTACGTGTGTCACACGTGGACCACTACTGATAATTCACCACCAACACGTGGACTGCGTGTGTCACACGTGGACCACTACTGATAATTCACCACCAACACGTGGACTACGTGTGTCACACGTGGACCGCTACTGATAATTCACCACCAACACGTGGACTACGTGTGTCACACGTGGACCGCTACTGATAATTCACCACCAACACGTGGACTACGTGTGTCACACGTGGACCGCTACTGATAATTCACCACCAACACGTGGACTACGTGTGTCACACGTGGACCGCTACTGATACTCTGCCGTCCACTAATGATCATGGTGTACCTCCATGGACACTAATGATAATGGTGTACCTCTGTGGACCACTACTGACAATGGTGAGGCCCTGTGGACCACTACTGACAATAGTGAGACCCTGCGGACCACTACTGACTATAGTGAGACACTGTGGACAACTACTGACTATAGTGAGACCCTGTGGACCACTACTGACTATGGTGTACCTCTGTGGACCACTACTGACAATGGTGAGGCCCTGTGGACCACTACTGACTATGGTGAGGCCCTGTGGACCACTACTGACAATGGTGAGGCCCTGTGGACCACTACTGACAATAGTGAGACCCTGTGGACCACTACTGACTATAGTGAGACCCTGTGGACAACTACTGACTATGGTGAGACCCTGTGGACCACTACTGACTATGGTGTACCTCTGTGGACCACTACTGACAATGGTGAGGCCCTGTGGACCACTACTGACTATGGTGAGGCCCTGTGGACCACTACTGACAATGGTGAGGCCCTGTGGAACACTACTGACAATGGTGAGACCCTGTGGACCACTACTGACTATGGTGAGGCCCTGTGGACCACTACTGACTATGGTGAGGCCCTGTGGACCACTACTGACTATGGTATACCTCTGTGGATCACTACTGACAATGGTGAGGCCCTGTGGACCACTACTGACAATGATGAGGCCCTGTGGACCATTACTGACTATGGTGAGGCCCTGTGGACCACTACTGACTATGGTGTACCTCTGTGGACCACTACTGACAATGGTGAGACCCTGTGGGCCACTACTGACTATGGTGTACCTCTGTGGACCACTACTGACAATGGTGAGGCCCTGTGGACCACTACTGACTATGGTGAGGCCCTGTGGACCACTACTGACTATGGTATACCTCTGTGGACCACTACTGACAATGGTGAGGCCCTGTGGACCACTACTGACAATAGTGAGACCCTGCGGACCACTACTGACTATAGTGAGACACTGTGGACAACTACTGACTATAGTGAGACCCTGTGGACCACTACTGACTATGGTGAGACCCTGTGGACCACTACTGACAATGGTGAGGCCCTGTGGACCACTACTGACAATGGTGAGGCCCTGTGGACCACTACTGACTATGGTATACCTCTGTGGACCACTACTGACAATGGTGAGGCCCTGTGGACCACTACTGACAATGATGAGGCCCTGTGGACCACACTGACAATGGTAGACCCTCCCGTGGACCACTACTGACAATGGTGAGACCCTGTGGACCACTACTGACTATGGTGAGACCCTGTGGACCACTACTGACAATGGTGAGGCCCTGTGGACCACTACTGACAATGGTGAGACCCTGTGGACCACTACTGACTATGATGAACCTCGACGATCAACTACTGGTAATGGTGAGCCTCCGCGTACCACTACCGATAATGGTGGAGCTCCGCGGACCACCACCGATAATGGTGGAGCTCTGCAGACCACTACTCATGGAGGACTGGAGTGAACTCGGCCTCGATTCCGGACATTCTGTTCGGTTCCTACACTGGATTCCCGCCACTGGTGAAACCCATCGGTCCTTTGGCAACAGCCAGAACTGGTCTAAGATGAAGAACCTTGAGGTTTTTTGTATCAAACATGCAGCTGCGAAGGACACAGTCACCACTTCCTTGACGCTGAATGGTCGTACGAGAGCCAAAAATCCCAACACCCAAGTGCTTGCATCTATGAAAAAAATATATCAAATTTTGACTCAACTTCGTTTCTTTCCAATGGCAAGTCCCCAAACCGCGCGTTCCCACAAACAATCAATCGGTGCAACAGAACGGAACCCACAGCCGTCGCGGAATACCTCGCCACTTATTATTCTGGCATCTCCGGCAACCAGAACTCGCAGCAAACCACCACATTCATTCCCGATACCCTCGCCATCTGTGATTTTGTATCAGACAACACTGAACCTTACAACACATAATTTACACTGTATGAACTTAATTTATATTTCTACATGGTGACAAACACTGCGGTTGGCCCGGATCGATTGACATAACCCTTCTTCAAAATATATCTGACCCCGGTAAAGACAACCTTATTTCGGCGCTAAATCGCCTATGGACTAATATTACTTTCCCAGCCTCTTGGTCTACTTGCACTATAATCCATATCGTTAAACCCCTCAATTCTCGACACCTTCCTTCCAGCTCTGGATCTCTCACTAGCGCTTGCAAAATTTTTGAGCGCATGGTCAATTGACGAATCAGTCTGTCATGAAACTAACAAAAGTATCTGGCCTATACTTGGGCAGCTTTCGGCCAAGGCGCAGCACCGTTGATAACCTCATGGACATTGTTGACTCTATCCAGCGTGGATCCGCGAAAATCGCAACTATCGCACTTTTTGTAAACCTACACTCCGCGTTTGATAAAGTACGCATTTCTGTTCTTCCAATTAAATTACACAGAATTGGTATCAAGGGTAGAATGGCCACCTTTTTCGCCAACTTTCTCGAGAATCGTTCCTTTACCGTTCGTTGCAGCAACGTTCATTCTCGGCTCCGCACCCTTGGTCAAGGCGTCCCGCTAGGCAGCGTCCTATCCCAAGCTATGTTTCTCACGATGATCAACGATGCATTGGTCCAAATTCCTCTGATTGCCCCTATCTAAAATATTAACTCTACGGCGATGATTTGGCTATTTGGTGGACTCATTTATCGGCAGATGCAGCAAACCGTTTTGTTAAACACGCCATGAATCGCATTGCTTCATGGTGCTCCCTCTGATGGCTACAGACCTATCCCACTAGATCGGCCACAATGTTCTTGTTTCGGCTTCCCAGATATACCACACCCTATACACCGCTGCGCTAGGCGCCTAAATCTCCAGTGCTGCATCTCTGGTCGCGACTGGGGTACAGTCAGGGCTACCCTGAACAAAATGGGCATTGCACTGATTCGTTTAATCCTGTAATACAATGCGTTCATCTTCGATCATTTGGCCCCCTCACATGCCACTGCACTAAAATGTAGAACGTAGAAGCCTTTAGCTATGTAAGAGTTCATATGGACTGTTACATATTCGGGGATTCGGGGAGATGACGGAGACTATTCACCCTCTTGGGTTCTCTTGCGGGGGCCTTGCTGGACAGCTGATGGGTTGCGCTGGTCCTTGGCAAGTCATCTGGGCCCCTCGTACTTTGGACAAGAGGGAAAAAGGAGATGAGCAACCTTATATCTATCTTGACCAATGGGGCCTTGCAGATGCTGTTTAGAGCTCCGATGGCTGCCCTTTGCCGCTCCCCTCCATCGACTACACCCTCGTGATATACTCCGTATGTTGTGGCTCACTAGCAGGCTAGGCTGTACTAGATTATAACTTGACAACAGGTTGGTGGACCCGCTATAAGACCCGAGCTATAACCGGACGTTATAACTCGACAATAGGTCGATGCGGTACTCGTCAATATATCCCATCAATAAGTCGATGTGGTGACCAGTACTATGCAGCGGGTTGCTGCGCTATAGCTCCGTTATAACTATCTGTTATGGGCCCCACGCGTCCAGCTCTGGCTCACCATCACTGGCAGCTCGTCAGTGTTGTTGGCAGTATCAGTAGCAGTGACCTGTAGACGGTGGATCCTCTGTGGCAACTGGTCGGCCCTCCTCAGCAGCCACATCTGCAACCAACGAGACCCTTTCTTCAACGAGCACGAGGTTATGAACATTAAAATACCACTGCGCTGTCGACGTCGGAAATTTGGCATGTAACACATCCTCTTCTTCTTGAACCACAACACTTGCTGTACATACAAACCCAACATTTTGACTGGCTACACAACTGTACCAGATGATCACTCCTGTACAACTGTAGTACTAATGCTATACCGCTGCCGTACCGCTGCCGTACCAATGCAGTACCGCTGCTGTACCCCTGCAAAACGTC
Source organism: Imbricaverruca yamaguchii (assembly GCA_034440575.1). Classification (NCBI taxonomy): domain Eukaryota; kingdom Metazoa; phylum Arthropoda; class Thecostraca; family Neoverrucidae; genus Imbricaverruca; species Imbricaverruca yamaguchii. Next base: position 305,973 of record JAOTOL010001348.1, read on the forward strand.
GCTGTACTGTACCCAGACTGAGCTTTCAACAACACCAAACATGCACACCCATTGCCGGTGCGACCGCTGCCGACTCACCTGACCTCTAGCTGGGTCGATACTATACATGGACCGCTGTCGGCTCACCTGACCTCTAGCTGGGTCGATACTATACATGGACCGCTGTCGGCTCACCAGACCTCTAGCTGGGTCGATACTATTCATGGACCGCTCTCGGCTCACCTGACCTCTAGCTGGGTCGATACTATACATGGACCGCTGTCGGCTCACCTGACCTCTAGCTGGGTCGATACTATACATGGACCGCTGTCGGCTCACCTGACCTCTAGCTGGGTCGATACTATACATGGACCGCTGTCGGCTCACCTGAATTCTAGCTGGGTCGATACTATACATGGACCGCTGTCGGCTCACCTGACCTCTAGCTGGGTCGATACTATACATGGACCGCTGTCGGCTCACCTGACCTCTAGCTGGGTCGATACTATACATGGACCGCTGTCGGCTCACCTGACCGCTATCTGGGTCGATACTATACATGGACCGCTGTCGGCTCACCTGACCTCTAGCTGGGTCGATACTATACATGGACCGCTGTCGGCTCACCTGACCGCTATCTGGGTCGATACTATACATGGACCGCTGTCGGCTCACCTGACCTCTAGCTGGGTCGATACTATACATGGACCGCTGTCGGCTCACCTGACCTCTAGCTGGGTCGATACTATACATGGACCGCTGTCGGCTCACCTGACCTCTAGCTGGGTCGATACTATACATGGACCGCTGTCGGCTCACCTGGCCGCTATCTGGCTCGATACTATACATGGACCGCTGTCGGCTCACCTGGCCGCTATCTGGGTCGATACTATACATGGACCGCTGTCGGCTCACCTGACCTCTAGCTGGGTCGATACTGTACATGGACCGCCGCCGACTAAACTGACATCTAGGTGGATCGATACTGTGCATGGACCTCCGCGGACTCACCTGACCTCCAGCTGGGTCAATACTGTACATGGGCCGCCGCCAACTTACCTGACCTCTAGATGGATCGATACTGTACATGGACCGCTGTCGGCTCACCTGACCTCTAGCTGGGTCGATACTGTACATGGACCGCACGTTCGCGTCCGCGACGTCGATTGTGTAGGTCACGTTATCACCAGCATCCATGTCGCTGGCCTGCAGCAAATTCAAGGTCGCACAATTGAGGGGTTCGCGAATTGAACTGTTGTCATGGCAACTGCAAAGTTGATGGCTAAATTCCTTCCTAGAAACGCTTATGATGCGGTAGCTGGGTGGTTGCGTGGATACGTGGGATTATCGTAATGCAATTGATATGCATCAACGGTTAGCATGTTATAATTTCCACAGACAATACGCATATGCACCTATAAAGCATTCGCATGCAAATTGGACGCATGAAGAACGTCAAAGATCGCTTTGCGAAGGCAGCGCGCATGATTGAAGATAGCAGGCACTGCATGTGTGTCTGTGCCATGTCCTACTCTGTATGCAAATGCGCTGATGACAATGTAGCTCCAAGAAGAACGTCAAATGCTCAAGCTTCCTCTCAGCACATACAAATTCAGTCAGAACACAAATCATCGAACGATTAGCACAGCTAAGACTAACACTGACAGCTCAGCATGCACTTCAGCACAGATGTACTGGACTGTTGGGGACTGTACTGTCCCCAACAGTCTGAATTTGTACTGGACTGTGTGAACACCTCAGCCGACTGCAATAAATGACGTACCTTTGCCCTCATGACGTCATAGCCATATCCGGCGTCGTACGGAACGCCGACAATCACGGGCACGACTGAGACGTTGAAGGTCGGAGCATTGTCGTTGACGTCGGTGACGTCAACCCTGATGACGGCCTCGTTGTAGAGCAGCGCTCCTGAACTCGCGCTAGATCCAGCCCGCCTTGGGACCGCTGGCGGCGCGTCCAAAGGCCGGTCGACACCGGCAGAGTTCGACGCGCCGACAGCGTCCGATGGCGTGTTGGTGGTCACGAGCAGCCACAGCTCCTGCGTCTGCTCGAAGTCCAGGGTGCCGTCGATCTGCAGGAGGGAGTCGTTCACGATGGATACCGACAGACGCGGCAGGCGGCCCGTGGCGTTGACGACGCGCACTGTCCAGCGCCTGTCCGACACGGCCGGCTCCACGCGCCACTGGAGCGGCGTCCTCGTCACCGGCTGGTTCTCGGCTACCGACACACTGTACTCGGCTCTGTCGAAGGCGCGCACCGCCTCCACGCGGCCGCCGGCGGTCGAGGTCAGCTCGAGCACGGCGAACGCGCGCCGGCTGGGCGAGCCCAGATCGTAGGCCACCAGGGTGATGCGGCGCACCGAGCCGGCCGGGTGTGTCAGCCGACGCGCCGTCGTCACGCGGCCCGACTCTGCGCCGATCATGAAGTCGTCGCCCGGCGTGAGGATCTTGAAGCGGACGGCGCCGCCGGAGAGCCGGTCGCTGTCCACGTCGTATGCCGAGATGTTGGCTACCACGACGCCCGCGGCCAGCTGCGCCGGCGTCTTCATCTTGTACACGGCGTAGGGCACGTCGGGCTCATTCTGCACGCCGCGAGGCGCGCTCGCCACGTCGCTGACGCCGGTGAAGACGGGGTCGTTGTCGTTGAGGTCACCGACCGTGACGGTGACGTTGACGACGTCGCAGGAGGTGCGACACGCATCCTGCACGCTCTCCTCGAGCGGCAGCTTCGACGCGATGTCCACGCACAGCTGCGGGCACACCTGGACGGGGATGCGCACCACGGCAGACTTCTCGCGGTCCACCGAGCGGGAGAGGAAGACAGCGCCGTCCTGGGAGACTCGGTAGGAGGAGATGCCGTCCGGGATGCTGAACACCACGCGGGTGTTTGTCGCAGAGGACATCAGCCGCACCAAGCCCACGCGCTTGTCAACGTACTCGCCCTCGTCCAGATCGAATGAAAGTGCATCGCGTGCCAGCCTGGGGCGAGGAACGAGAACCACGTCCACCATCAATATCAGCACGTCCTTCCGCTTGTTGTCTTCTTGTGACTGTAGGCGCACAACCACCTTGCCGGCCTCTTCAAGTGGCCTCGCCACCCGAACTACTCTGTTCTCGAAGTCGACCGCGAAGTGTTTGTTTTTGCTACTGCTCCGCCCCACCTCCCCTTGCGGCCACATCTCGACGACATCGCCGCTCCCGTTCAGGACGTGGGTTGCCAGCCCATCATCAGGCAACGGGCGAAGCGATACTTCCTGAGGTAGCCGGTAGATGACAGCACCGGTCGGCAGAACCGTGGGGATCCTCACGGCGGCTCGGATCACACCGGAGTGATTGCCGACGTCCGACAACAGCTGGGCGAGAGTCAGCGCCGACTCAGCGAGCGCCCGCGACCGGAAGTCGCGCCCCTCCACAGCCTCCTCCGGCAGGGAGTCGCCGGCAGAGGCGGTCGCCAGCTCCTCGTGGGGACGATTTTCGTTAACGCTGCGGATGGTCGTTCCCGAGCTCTTCATGTCGCTGACCGGCGCCGGGGCCGTCTGCCTGGCCGTCAGCTTGGTGATGTCGCCGTCGTCAGCGTCAGCCTCCACCTGCACGGTCAGCAGGCTGGTGGAACCCATCCCGTCCTCGTCCATCACCTCCAGCTCACACTCGTACACGCCTCGCTGAAATGTCGCCTCAGCCACACTCAGCAGCGCCAGCTGGCTGACCTTGAAGGCGGCACAGTCGTGACCGCGAGCGGCCCGCAGCCGGAATGTCAGCCGACTCGGCACGCGGTCGGGGTCGCTGACCCGGATGGCCGGGGTCACGGAGATCAGGTCGCCGACGCGGACGGCGCTGCCGACGACGGCTCGGTAGTGGCGGCTGCTGAACCGCGGCGGGTTGTCGTTCACGTCGCCGACGTTGAGGGTGAGCGCGACGGCTCGCACGTGCTTCTGTCCGTCGTGCTGGTACTCGAGCACCACGGTGAAGGAGAGCTGATGACGCTTCTGACGGCACCAAGTGCAGCACTATGAGCGGCGAGGTCCGTGCCAGAGCTATGATTATGTTATATATTTGTGTTATATGCTGATTATATTGTATTACATTTAATTATTATCTTACATTCTGAATGATATTATGTATCTCATGTCATGTATTATATAGACTATGTTGTATATTAGATAGATTGTGTTGTATATTATATAGTTAATGTTATATATTATATAGATGATGCTATGCATTATATAGATTGTTATATATAATATATGTGTCAGAGTTTTAATAATATATTTAAGATATTATAACGCTTGAAAAAAAAAGTTGCATAAGTTGTAAACGATTCGACACCAGAAAATATCGCAGCAAACGAGGTTGTAATGCAAGTATATTTCTGCATACAGAAACTAGCCAGTGATTCCTAACCGGGATATTGTGCTTCATGTGTACACATATCATTTATGACATCGGTAAACTTTGGAATTTAAACGGGATCCTGTTATATTGTTCAGCACACTTGAATACCTACTAATTCACTTAACATTTTTGTTCCAATAATGTTGGCGATACTATGATAAGTGTAACACAAATGATAACACTTGAACCGGGGATACCGTTATGATACTCCCCAGAGCACTTGGATACTTACCAATAATATTAACACTTGATCCAATAATATTGACAATGCAATGATGATAGTAACACATCATTTATGACAACACAATCCGTCAAGTGGTATTGCACACAATCACAATCCACATGAAGTAATCGCGTAGCATTCATGTAGAAATGCCTGGACTGACCTCGAACTTCCGTAATCCTGCCAATCTACCATGGGAAAACAAGAAAGCAAGTGACGTTCCCCGATTTTCGAATCAAACCCACTGACCTCAAAGTCCAAGGGGGACAGAAGTCGTAATTCCCCCGTTGAAGTCACCAGGAAGGTATCGTTCAGCATCGTATTCAGGATCTGCGCCTTTAGATACTGCACGGGTCGGTGTGGCTCGGCGATAAGTCGACCTATGGTGACATTGCTCGAGTTCTCCTGGAAGGAGAGACAAAGACATCACGCAATCGCTAATGGACGCTTCAAGACCGGAATAGGGTCGGCTTTGTAATTTTGTGACGAAATGAAACGTTACCGATTTGGATTAGTTCGAGACACGGTCATGAAAACAATCCCCTCCCTCGGTGACGGAAGCGAACACTAGACGAAGCACCTGAACAGAACTGAAGTTTGAAAATGCAATTAACTATAATGGACATATTCGATTGATAGTGTTACCACAATTCCCCGTCAAGAAATAAAGGCAAGAGTTGCGACCAGGCAAGGCTGAGCGCCTGGAAAACTATAGGTACGGGGTTCGATTCTCCGCGATGCCATCCTTCCTGCTAAGGTGAGAGGCAGATGATGCCAAATGGCATCAGCTTGTGCGTCGTAAAGCCACACAAACAAACAAACTTACCAACACCTCGAACGTGAGCGATGCACTTTTGAACGATTCCTGGGCGTTTTCCGCCACGATGAAAATGTCGATCATAGATGTCGCCAGGTGAGTGCCGTCGGTGACGTCGATGGCCAGACTGTACGTTGATTGGTCGGAGGTATTCAGCGGGTCGGAGACTTGGATGTATCCGGTATTAGCTTCCACTTCGAACGGAACTGCGCGCAATGGCAAGCATTTTGGAAAGCTCACCTCAGACACATTGTTTTATTCATGATCGGCACGAACAGAAGATGATCATCGCTCATCGAAAAAGCGTGCTAAGTAAAATAAGGATTGAATTTCCATTAGGTTCTTCCGGATTGCTTTCGGCATCTAGATGCATGATTGTAATTACTTGGGACTCGGGGGACATGTCGTTCCTCCAATTCTTCAAAATCTTAACCATTAATCTTATGGCGTGGACTGGAAAGAATGGTCTAAACCAGCCTGTCACCTCCACCCCCGGAAATATAAATGAGTTACTTCTATACCTATGCCTGCACTTCCTGGTGAGTATGCAAAAATGTGCCAGGTCATACTTCAAATTTGCAATTGAATTGAAATCCAGGAAACGGGCAAGGTTCCAGAAATGGTTCATTTATCTGCATGTTCTCCGAGAAGGGGGTCCATTTGTTAGGCAAAGTGTATGAGCATATCCTTCAGGGAAACTAGGAAATGGGGTGGGGAGGGATGAAATTGCATCGCCAACTCAGGAATATTCCAATAGTGTCAGCCAAGGCAATAGAACCTCAAAGTCAGCAAATAGGGACAGTAGTAGTTCAAGGAGGCAGAGTGATAGTTCTTCTAGTGATCAAAGAACTCCTCAGCATGAAAAAGCCAAAGGTGGTTATGGAGCATTCGTGAGGTGTATGATGTTTAATGCTCAGAGTATCCGTTCCAAATTTGATGAGTTCAAGTGTTATGTTGCTGAGGAGGAACCAGATTTTGTTTGCATTGCGGAGGTATGGGTCAGTGAAGGGTATTTTGGAGATACCTTGCAGGACTATGAGATCCAGGGATACAATATGCTTTCGTGCAATAGGGGTCAATAAATGAAAGGGGATGGTGTAATGCTCTATGTGAATAGCTTATTCAGTTCTCAAAATGTAGCAGGTGGGGATAAAAATGTGTCTGTGGAGTCCATTTGGCTTGATGTCACTGGTGTTGGCTCCCCATCATGCAAAATGTTTAGGAAATGTCTTGAAGAGGACCTGTTCTTGCACCAGTTTGTATCGGAACCTACCAGGCATGGCTCATTCTTTGACCTTGTATTCTCGGATTTAAGTGACTTGGTTCAAGACTTAACTGTAGGAGAAACTCTGGGAATAAGTGACCATAACATAGTTAGATTCAAGGCACATGCAGGGGAGATGTCACTGAACTATGGTGTACGGTCGGCAGATTGGTCATATCTTCCAATGCAAACACTGATTTAAACTGCTTGCTCAGCTCCTCAACCATCTCACTATCCTCACGCAAGGTAGTCCCATTTATTTCAGTGGATCAATTGTCCTAAAATTTACTCAGCTTGTAGAAACTAACGAACGTTTTACTGTCCCCATTACAGTTCCTAGCTAAATCCAGTTCTTTTGCTCGCTTTGCTGCTCTGGTTTTGCTTCAGAGTATCTCTAGCTTTTCGATACGCCTTTAGATTAACGACATTTGAAGCTTCTTTAAACAATCTAAATGCAGTTTTCTTAGCCTTAATTGCTTTTATCAAGTCTGGTGTAAACCATGCTGGTTTTCCTACCGTCTTTGCGACTTTGCTTTGGGGGACATGTCTAATCTGAATTTCCTTCAAGTAAGATTTGAACTTTTCCCACATTTCAGGCATTTAAATTGGAGAATTCTTCTTCCCATCTGATGGAACTTAAAGCCGCTCTCATGCAGTCCACGTCTGCTCTGTTGAAATTTGGAACCTTTGCCAAATTATCCCTAATAGACTTGGACTGCATGAGAGCGGCTTTAAGTGCCATCAGATGGGAAGAAGAATTCTCCAATTTAAATGCCTGTGAAATGTGGGAAAGGTTCAAATCTTACTTGAAGGAAATTCATCTTAGACATGTCCCCCAAAAGCAAAGTCGTAAAAGACGTGTAGGAAAGCCAGCATGGTTTACACCAGACTTGATAAAAGCAATTAAGGCTAAGAAAACTGCATTTAGAGTGTTTAAAGAAGTTTCAAATGTCGTTTATCTAAAGGCGCATCGAAAAGCTAGAGACACTGAAGCAAAAAACCAGGGCAGCAAAGCGAGCAAAAGAACTGGATTTAGCTAGGAACTCTAATGGGGACACTAAAACGTTCTTTTGTTTCTACAAGCTGAGTAAAATTTCTAGGACAATTGATCCACTGGAAATAAATGGGACTACATTGGGTGAGGATAGTGAGATGGTTGAGAAGCTGAGCAAGCAGTTTAAATCAGCGTTTACATTGGAAGATATGACCAATCTGCCGACCGTTCAGTGACATGTGATCTGATCAATGATGTTGATTTCATTGATAGTGATGATGTTTACAATCAGATCAGGAAAATAAAGCCAAACAAGGCAGCAGGACCTGATGAAATGTATGCTAGGGTATTGCGGGAAGCTGAAAAGTTACTGGCATTTCCACTTAGTATAATATTTTGTGGATCAGTTTCACAAAATGAAATTCCAGCCGATTGGAAAAGGGCAAATGTAGTTCCTATTTTCAAGAAAGGAGAAAGAGGTAAAGTTGAAAACTATAGGCCAATAAGTCTCACATCCCTAGTCTGCAAGGTACTCGAATCATTTATCAAGGATAGAATAGTTAGATTATCTGGAAGGAAACAGATTGATTATTTAATCAATCTGTTTCTTCATTAAGCCCATGTTGAGTATCTTTAAAGATACTCAACATGGGTTTAGGAATGGGCGATCATGCCTCACAAATCTCTTGGAATTTTTTAGCTTCGCCACAGAACAATTTGATCAGGGAAATCAGGTTGATGTAGCATATTTTGACTTTAGTAAGCCCTTTGATAAGGTATCCCATACATGGTTAATGATACAGCTTCAGGCCCATGGTATTGCAGGTAGCATCTTAAAATGGATAGAGTTGTGGCTTTCAGATAGACAACAAAGAGTGATGCTAAATGCTACAAAGTTAGCATGGCAAAATGTTCTTAGTGGAGTCCCCCAGGGGTCAGCACTGGGGCCACTACTGTTCATTATATTTGTAAATAACATTGAAAGTGGCCTAAGCAGTAAGGTTTTGAAGTTTGCGGATGATTTGAAGTCTTTGGGGCAATAACAGGTCAAAATGAGCATGTCTCGCTGCAAAAGACTTAGACGAACTTATGAAGTGGTCTGAAGAATGGCAAATGAAATTTAATTTTGGTAAGTGGAAAATCATGCATGTGGGTAAGCAATATATGAAGGCTCCATACTTGATGGGTGGCCAAGTGCTATCAATGACTCAACAGGAGAAGGATTTAGGTGTTATTCTAAACACAAAATTGGGGGCATCAGAACAGACCGAGGAAGCCAGGAAGAAGGCACTGAGAATGCTTGGGGCAATAAATAGGAATGTATGGTGCAGAAGTGAGGAAGTCATCAGGAAGCTTTACTGTGCATATGTCAGCCCACCTTTTGAATACTGCACCCAAGCTTGGTCTCCTAGCTATGAAAAAGATTGTTGGCTTTTAGAGAGAGTACAAAAGAGGGATACAAAAATGGTTAATGGTATAAGGAACCTGGCATATGAGGAAAGATTGAAGAAATTGAATATGTTTTCACTTAGATATAGAAGGCTGAGAGGAGATCTCATCGAGGTCTTTAAATTTGTCCATGGTCTGGACAGGGGATATCTTGGGGAAATGTTTGAATTGAACAGAAATGATGCAATTAGAGGTCATAAATTCAAAATTAAAGTTTGCCACAGCAGAACAAGGTTAAGGCAGACTTTCTTGAACAACAGGGTAGTAGAACACTGGAACCAGCTGCCAGAAAACATTGTCAGTAGTAGCACATTGGACATCTTTAAAAACAGCATAGACAATCATTATAAGAATAGAGGGCTTGCTTTTCAGTATTACAGGGAGGGCTGATTGACAGATTTGGTGGGCAACTGGTTCAGTGTACAGAGTGCAACCAAGAAGGACCCTTGTGGCTCATAGTTACACTAACCTTTTATGTCTTTATGTCTTTATTTGCCCAGATAGGCATACCGGTGAGGTTTCCCAGCTCCACAACAATATGCGCTACATTAAGCCGTCCCGTCTCGAGGGGTCATCAACCGCCCCCTCTCCCTCATGTTTCACGCGGACGGTGGACGAACGGCGCGCGGTAGCGCGCCCAAATTTTGCATACTTTTTCACATCAATTTGGCATGCTGTTTCAAAATTTGAGGTCAGGTCATCTAGGGTCAACGAGTTAGTCAAGGTCAAGTGAGGTCACCTCCAAAAAAGTTCAACCGGTCGTCACGCTTTAACGGATGCAGATAATTGAATGAAACTTTCAGAGTTTGCTTATCTTTATGGATGCAACAAAACGTACGAGTGACATTTTTCTCTTTTTTCGTTTTTGACTACATATAAATTTTGCTTATTTGCCAAATTGCATTTAAAATAGAGGATTCTGGCTAAAGTAAGCATTTTGTATTAGTGAAAGTTGACTTCCAACAACGTTTCTCGGTCTGCTCCACCCATTGGAAAAGGAAAATTAAAGAAAACTTGAAAAGTTAAAATGTTGAAATTTCAACCCAAAACAAAGTATTTGGGGGGGGGGGGGAGGCAAAACATCATAGCCCTGGTCGATTTCGCTGTCCTTTTCTCATTCCAAATAAATTTTGTTTTGCCATATAACCCCAAAATTAACTCCCCAGAGTCAAAAACATAATGTAAGTCATGAAAAGTTGTGAAAATCTATGCTCCTGGTGACGTCACTTTTGGAGACAAATCGTTTAGGACGGTGGACCTGGACCCTACTCGTCGGGCGCTTTCCGATGACATCTCTTTCGTTTTCGTGTGATGCTTAGTTTTGATTTTGGTGGGGTCTTCAACCGCCCCTCCCCCCACGAGACGGGGTGTGAGGATTTGACCGGAAATACGGCGCGGGTTAATAGCTGCAAGCAACAAACGCAGAACGGGATAAATGGCAAAGGACAAGGCAGGATCGGCAGGGTCGACATGATCCCCAGGAAAATGAGAATCGCTTCGTTTACGTTGTGTGATAGTCCTGCGGACAAACTTCTTAGCAACAGCTCAACCCTGATCGTCCTTCAGACCTGTCTGACGCCCAGGCGGCCGCACCTGACTCGTCCCGCAGCCGGAAGGTCAGGTCATCTCCATCCGGGTCGTCGACGATCAGCTGTCCAACCCGTGACCCGGGCTGAACGTCCTTGCCGACCCAGATCCGCTGGCCGGGCGATATCCTGCGAACCAAGTCCCATCGGTGCATTCGGGTAGAACACGCCCAAGCTATGCCGGCCAGACGAGCATCAAACACACCCGAGCAGAGGTACCTGATCCGACAGGCAGGACATTGCCTTTACCTGATATACGTGAAACTGCAATGGCCTGACAATGCAGATCGCCTGGCCTGTACTGCGTTGTACTGTACGGTACCATACAGCACTGTACTGCATTGTACTGTACGGTGCCATACAGCACTGTACTGCATTGTACTGTACGGTACCATACAGCACTGTACTGCATTGTACTGTACGGTGCCATACAGCACTGTACTGCATTGTACTGTACGGTACCATACAGCACTGTACTGCATTGTACTGTACGGTGCCATACAGCACTGTACTGCATTGTACTGTACGGTACCATACAGCACTGTACTGAAATCCCGTAGCCAAATTAGTGGCTGATGCGAAAATAAAAGCATCCGACATGAAATGATACGCTCAATTCGAACGTACCACCGCATCCGACATGTGTGTGCTAACCAACGTGGATCCAGCAATCACGTGACCTAGCCTGAGTGTAAGCACATTAGCCGTACGTCCGTGCACGTGTTGACACGTACATGAGGATATACCTCGATATATTTTGCGAGTCCAGTCGCTGTCATCATCAGAGGCGACACCGTCGAGTCGTGGCGTCGGGCCGGTATCTGCCGTCTCGACACACCACCGACCCAGGCCGACACACCACCGCCCCGACACCACGACCCAGGCCGACACACCACCGCCGGGCTGCACCACGCGACCCAGGCCGACACACCACCGCCCCGACACCACGACCCAGGCCGACACACCACCGCCCCACACCCGCCCGGCCGAACACCACCGCCCCGACACCACGACCCAGGCCGACACACCACCGCCCCGACACCACGACCCAGGCCGACACACCACCGCCCCGACACCACGACCCAGGCCGACACACCACCGGCCCCGCCGGCGACACCACCGCCCGACCCACGACCCGGCCGCACCCCCGCCCCGCACCCGCAGGCCGCACACCCCGCCACCCACGACCCAGGCCGCCCACCGCCCCAACACCGCGACCCAGGCCGACACACCACCGACACACCCCGACCACCGCGCCCCGCCGGGCCCCCGCCCCCCCGGGCACCACCGCCCCCCCGCCCAGGCGCCCCCCGCGACACACCACCGCCCCGACACCACGACCCAGGCTGACACCACCGCCCCAACACCACGACCCAGGCCGACACACCACCGCCCCGACCCACGACCCAGGCCGACACCCACCGACACACCCCGACACCCCACGACCCAGGCCGCACACCACCGCCACCACCACGACCCAGGCCGACACACCACCGCCCCAACACCACGACCCAGGCCGACACACCACCGCCCCAACACCACGACCCAGGCCGACACACCACCGCTCCAACACCACGACCCAGGTCGACACCCCCGACACCCCCGACCCCACGCCCGGCCGACACACCACCGCCCCGACACCACGACCCAGGCCGCCACCACCGCCCCCCGCCGACACCACACCCAGGTCGACACACCACCGACACACCACCGCCCCACCACCACGACCCAGGCCGACACACCACCGCCCCAACACCACGACCCAGGCCGACACACCACCGCCCCGACACCACGATCCCGGGCGACACACCACCGACCCGCCGCTGCCCGCGCTGTGACCCGCGGTGACACTGACCTGGGCGGCCGCACGTTGTGCACGCGCACCAGCACGGTGACGACGGCCAGCGCACTGCGTGTCTGCCCGCCGGCCGCCGGCGAGTCCTGGCCACGCACGAACAGCACGTAGGAGCCGGCCGGCGTCGGCCGCAGCTGGAGCAGCTCGCCACCTGTCGGCGACACGGAGAACACCGGCCGGCCGCCAGCCGACGTCGAGTTCTCGAACGAGTAGGTGATCCGACCATTGTCGCCCTCGTCGGGGTCGGTGGCCAGCACCTGCGGCGGGGCAGGTCACGGTCAAGGTCACGGAGTGGCCAGCACCTGCGGCGGGGCAGGTCACGGTCAATGTCACGGAGTGGCCAGCACCTGCGGCGGGGCAGGTCACGGTCAAGGTCACGGAGTGGCCAGCACCTGCGGCGGGGCAGGTCACGGTCAATGTCACGGAGTGGCCAGCACCTGCGGCGGGGCAGGTCACGGTCAAGGTCACGGTGGGATGTGGCCATGTCGTGAGGCCACATTCCATCGCTCCAAGGGCGCTCGTTGACAAGAAGTTCTGGCCAAAAATGTCATGGATCCTTTCCCGACGCCATGTTTTGTGCTTCGACGTACAGCATGCACACTTTCTAACTACCTCTTGTTCATGGAAGACATCCGCAGCTAGTAGTTACACACACACACGTACACACACACGCCAGTATCACAAAAAACTTTGGGGCTGAAGGCGACACAACTACATGGCCACTTCCTGGCCTTTTGGCCGGCGTGCCAAAAAAAAACAAAAACAAAAAAATACACAGAATGAATCGCAGCGGCGACTGAACGCATCGAAGTGATCCCTTTCCCTGGAGGGCGGCGGACGGCCGAAGCCGACTTGCGGCCGTCCGCTTACCTTTCCGATAATGCGGCCGACGGAGCTGTTGCCCTCCACTACGAACTGGTACGTGTTGGTCGGCACAAACGCTGGGTTGTTGTCGTTCGAGTCCAGCAGGTTGATGATGACCCTGGTCACCGACCTGGTCTGTCGCCTGCAACGGGCACAGTCAAAGGTCATGGAGGATTATGGCGTAGGTCATGGAAATGCTCCATTAGCGAATCCATTCGGCCGGCTTTCTTAGGTGAAGGGAAAATATGGATGAGGAAACACAAATAATAACAAATGCTTCAGCAACAAAGTCCCCGGATTTCGACACCTGGGTTCCATGTATGATTGTAAACAACGTTTGTTTCTGATCTTAAAACGTGTGAATATTTGTAGGCATAAAATTATAAAATTGTTTCAAATCTGGCGGTTTTGAGTGGTACGGCTCGAGTCCCTTCCACCTTCATCCTTACCCTCATTTTAAATGACGATATTTGGATTAGTCATGACCTCTTCATCTGGCAGATCTTCAATGATGATATTTACCCTAGCGATGACCTCATCTGGCAAACCCTCGATGATGATATGTAGCCCTGTGATGGCCTGAACATCTGGTATTCTCTCGATGATGATATTTAGCCTTGTGATGACCTAATTATCTGGTATGCCCTCGATGATGATATTTATCCTTGTGATCGCCTCGTCATCTGCAGCTTATCGGGGATTTGAGAGCTCATGTTGCATAGTGAGTGAGTGATGACGAGGTTATATAGCCGAACCAACTAATCATCTGCACACACATATCTTTATAAAACAATAAACAATTATCTGAACCGGTGTTCCGGCTCTACTGGAAATATGCCTATATGTCTAAACATGAAGCTACAAGAGTCAGTAAGCAAGCAGCTAAAATATGTCTGTTGACAATCACCGAGTCCATGCAGTGCCGCACCTCAGTCATCGCCTGGAACAATTAGCGCAAATAATTATGGATGACCATGCTAACTGCTAGCTAATCTGGCTTAAAGTTACGATAAATTTGGAAATTTAGGGCGTGTTGCTCACGCAACGCCTGCATTGCCACAAAATCGAGCGGAACAGATTGACTACATGCTTTACTGAAGCAGAGTGCCGTGCGACAATGATGTGTTTTCATTCTTCAAGACATAAAATTTGTGCAGCGTGATTTCCTTCACAGAAGCTACGCAAAATGGTTGCGATGTTGGGTTAGCTCCTGTCCATGCTGGGCGATGTTTGCTGTCCTTCCCCTTCTCTTCACCACACCAAGCAAAAAAAAATGCATACATTTTATATGCGCATGCTGACCTGGAGTTCAAAATCGCTCCTTGGGTGGTTCACGACTCACTTTATGCTCGGTCGCGACTAATGGGCAGCAACGCCGCTTCGCCGGTGGGCCACCATATTGTGAAATGTCCTGAACAGTGCGAGTGTTGAACCAGGGACCTTTGGTACCCAGAGTCCAACACCTTAACCATTCCGCCATCCCCGCCCCCCTCGAGTTCGGAATCAAGTTCGTCCGGATTTCGGTTCAAATTTGAGCTCCGTTAGATGTGGGTATCGTATTGTGCTGCTGCCCAATACGAATGACTGGGTGCGTCAGCGGCGAGTTCATGTCGAAATCCATGTGGCACAACGCATTGATAAATTTTGCAATAACATAAATGATGAATGAATGTCGAGTCACTTAGCACAGACAGAACAGCACACAGCAGTGACAACACCAGGTCGACTATGTGCATACCTGAGCACATTTGGAGTCAGCTCGTCGGCGTAAATGTTGAGCTTCAGCTGCGACCGCACCTCTCGATCCAACTTGGACTGGTCCGCCACCGTTAGCCAGCCTGTTACCGGGTCGAGTCCAAACGTTCCGGAAGGGTCGTCCAGGACGTACGTGAACTTGCTGTTGTTCCCCTGGGAGGAACCTCGCATGTATGAGGATGTTTGCCTATATACATGAGCGGACTGAACACTCCCCATCGCAGAAGGAGCGAATCACGCTAACTCCTGCTGTGTTTCTGTAGAGAGCCCTGGATACACATGTGCGCTCGGCAACCCACTGTGGATTGAAGCTGAATGCCAACACAATTGTATATCCATTCAAAATATCCCTCCGAAGCGACAACTAATCACATCATCTTACACAATTAACAGGATTACCTTGGATAACCTGCCAATAACTGGGGATCTTCGAGCAATTAATTATACAATACTCACCCTCTCAGACCACAGTCAGGACTCGAGACTCAGAAATATTTTATGAGCGTGTAAGTGCCAGGGGGGGGGGCTGAAGGGGAGCCGAGTTAGCGCCACCGACACGACTGGTCACCAGTACCAGACCTGGTGACAGGGGGAAGCACGACAGGTCAGCAGTACCAGACCTGGTGACAGGGGGAAGCACGACAGGTCAGCAGTACCAGACCTGGTGGCAGGGGAGGGGGCCGAGTTAGCATGCCATGACCTGACAGGTCATCAGTACCTGACCTGGTGACAGGGGGAGGCACGACAGGTCAGCAGTACCAGACCTGGTGACAGGGGGAAGCACGACAGGTCAGCAGTACCAGACCTGGTGGCAGGGGAGGGGGGCCGAGTTAGCATACCATGACCTGACAGGTCATCAGTACCTGACCTGGTGACAGGGGGAAGCACGACTGGTCACCAGTACCAGGGGACAGGGGGAGGCACGACAGGTCAGCAGTACCAGACCTGGTGGCAGGGGAGGGGGGGCCGAGTTAGCATGCCATGACCCGACAGGTCATCAGTACCTGACCTGGTGACAGGGGGAAGCACGACAGGTCAGCAGTACCAGACCTGGTGGCAGGGGGAAGCACGACAGGTCACCAGTACCTGACCTGGTGACAGGGGGAAGCACGACAGGTCAGCAGTACCAGACCTGGTGGCAGGGGAGGGGGCCGAGTTAGCATGCCATGACCTGACAGGTCATCAGTACCTGACCTGGTGACAGGGGGAAGCACGACAGGTCAGCAGTACCAGACCTGGTGGCAGAGGAGGGGGGCCGAGTTAGCATGCCATGACCCGACAGGTCATCAGTACCTGACCTGGTGACAGGGGGAAGCACGACTGGTCACCAGTACCAGGGGACAGGGGGGAGGCACGACAGGTCAGCAGTACCAGACCTGGTGGCAGGGGAGGGGGGCCGAGTTAGCATGCCATGACCTGACAGGTCATCAGTACCTGACCTGGTGGGAGGGGAGGGGGCAGAGTTAGCATGCCATGACCTGACAGGTCATCAGTACCTGATCTGCGTCCGTGGCGTGCACCTGCACGATGCTGAAGCCGTGCAGCAGGTTCTCGATGATGCTGATGTTGTAGCGATCGACGACGAAGTCGGGCCTGTTGTCGTTGAGGTCGGTCACGGTGACCAGGACCGTGGCTCGCGCGGACTTTGACCTATCGTCCTTCTGATAGGCCTCAATGGTCAGTGAGACCACGTCCTGGTGTCGGTACAGATGAGGTCAGGTCATGGCAGTGGTGGTACCATAGGTTTACATCCGGTTTGTCGGATTATGAATCTGAGCAAATCCAACACGACGCCATGCATTCGATGTGGTGCCTGCAATTGATTCCTACAATTGATGAGAGCACATTGCTTAATACATTAAGTGCCAGTCTTTTAAAAGGTCGGAGATACAGTGAGTGAACGCCAGGTCACGACCTCGTGTCAATGCAGTTATTAGCTGTATATTTCAACAATTTGTCTTTAATACACCGTGAAATATACAGTTGCAAGTTATATATTACTGTACCGACAAATGATCAGCGAAAAATATAGTGCAAAATATTTACTCAAGTCTCCTTCCTAGGTTATATGAATTGTTTAATTCCAAATTTATGTTAGGGTGCATACATGTCTGGTCAATTAACATTGTTTCCATATCGGAATAGACTTGGTGGGCAGCGATGTTCTCGACGGGTTTTCAAAGTTTCACGTCAATACGTCTGGTTTTATGTCCGGTCACTGACATATTACCAGAAATGTCCTGAGGGGACATGTATTGCAAATGCTCTGTAGAATATAGCGCGGACTATTATGAAGACAATTGACTAAGCCAGGGCAGTTGCGTACACTGCTCCCATATGTGCTGTGTCTGCTGTACCAAAATTATAATTTTAAGTTATCACTTTTTATACTTTTTGGTGACAATTTCCAGGAGATAAAAATCTTGTGTTCAAAGAAAAACCTTCAAAACCTGGGAAATAGTTGGCTTTGTTTTAATCCCATTCATTACCTTCTCTTATGTGCCATTTGATTCGAAAGTTGTCATCTTCAACAGTTCATCACACATTGCGAAGTATTTGAACTTGGCGTGATCTGCGACCTTGACCTTCTCACGTGTCACCTGCGTTAGGATGCCTTCAGTTTTCATATGAACATCGAAGCATGGGGTCGCATTCGTTTTACGACCAGGTTCCGAAAACCACTGTGAAAACGGGCAACCGACTGCAGCCCGACATTCACCTCTTTGAGCGATCTGGAAAGTCAATCAAACGAAATAGAGAAATCCTTCAAGCAGCTCTGAAAAGTGACCTTGCCGTGCTCACATTATCCAGCTGCTCCCGGTCCAGCGTCTTGACGAGCGTCAGCGCGCCGGTGCCGGGATCCATGCTGAAGTGGCCGGCGGCGTTGCCGGACCGGATGTGGTAGCCGAGCGGCTGGTCGATGGCCAGGTCTCCGTCATAGGCGAGGATCGGCGGCCTGGTGCTGACCAGCAGCCGCAGCGACCGCATCTGCAGCGGCCCAGCCAGTGGCTGAAGCCAGGTCGATCCAGACGTGCGCGTATACAAGGGGGCGACGAGGGTGGTCTTTATAGTTCGGTAGTGCTGGCGAGGGCAGCAATGTTGATTTCTTTTCGCCTTTCTTAGGCTGGCTCATGAAATAGATCCAAAGATAGTCGAGGAATTTTTTGCGAATTGCAGCAAAGTAGAATAAAGTGATGGACTTTTGTATTTTAGTGAGCGTACTGAAATGAAATAGAGCCATGCCAAATCGGACGCTCTAAATTCCCAATGTAATGATGATCACAGCTCAACTAAGTGATCCAAACTCATTTTTCATGAAGCTTTTCAATGGTGAAGCGGGGCGAGAACCGTCGACACCGTCGACACGATGCACACTTCAGCACGCAGCTGGCGGTGCCAATAACACAAGACGGGATACAATTACAGAGACGATGACACATGTTACGGTCGCGTGTGAGAACGATGCAACATAGCGACAATCAGCCTTGGTCTTGAATTCAGTAACAGTTCATTCACTTCCAAGTGGCTTTCGATTGTCACAGCCTGGTTACGCTGACGCTGACTGCATTCGCGATGCAATTCTCTACATGTGCCGAATGAGTAACGTTCTCCTTTTTCCTCTTCGGTCACCGAGTTCAGAAGTTGCTGTAGCGTTTTGTTAGAATCCCTTGGGTTTCGTTAGAGCTTCCCGTTCCCTTCGAACAATCCTCCCTACATCTCCTGTCATCGCTCCGCCAAGGTCACCAACCACTCTGCCAAGGTCTGCCAACCGCTCTGCCAAGGTCGCCAACCGCTCCGCCAAGGTCCCCAACCGCTCTGCCAAGGTCTGTCAACCGCCCTGCCAAGGCCTGCCAACCGCTCTGCCAAGGTCCCCAACCGCTCTGCCAAGGTCTGCCAACCGCTCTGCCAAGGTCTGCCAACCGCTCTGCCAAGGTCTGTCAACCGCCCTGCCAAGGCCTGCCAACCGCTCCGCCAAGGCATGTCAACCGCTCTGCCAAGGCCTGCCAACCGCTCTGCCAAGGCCTGCCAACCGCTCTGCCAAGGTCGCAGCGCGGTAATCAGCTGACGCTCGGAACACACCGTGCTCACCTGGGGCCCCCAGTACACCGTGTTCAACTGAGGCCCCCAGTACACCGTGTTCAACTGGGGCCCCCAGTACACCGTGTTCAACTGAGGCCCGGGGTACTCCGTCACCGTCTCACCTGAGGCCCCGGGTACCCCGTCACAGTCTCACCTGGGGCCCCCAGTACACCGTGTTCAACTGAGGCCCAGGGTACTCCGTCACCGTCTCACCTGAGGCCACGAGTACTCAGTCGTCATCATCTCACCTGAGGCCCCGGGTACTCCGTCATAATCTCACCTGAGGCCCCGGGTACTCCGTCATCATCATCTAACCTGAGGCCCCGGGTACTCCGTCATCATCTCACCTGAGGCCCCGGGTACTCCGTCATCATCATCTAACCTGAGGCCCCGGGTACTCCGTCACAGTCTCACCTGAGACCCCGGGTACTCCGTCATCATCTCACCTAAGGCCCCGGGTACTCCGTCATCATCTCACCTGAGGCCCCGGGTACTCCGTCATCATCTCACCTGAGGCCCCGGGTACTCCGTCACAGTCTCACCTGAGGCCCCGGGTACTCCGTCACAGTCTCACGTGAGGCCCCGGGTACTCCGTCATCATCATCTCACCTGAAGCCCGGGTACTCCGTCACCGTCTCACCTGAAGCCCCGGGTACTCCGTCACAGTCTCACCTGAGGCCCCGGGTACTCCGTCGTTATCATCTCACCTGAGGCCCCGGGTACTCCGTCGTTATCATCTCACCTGAGGCCCCGGGTACTCCGTTGTTATCATCTCACCTCAGGCCCCGGGTACTCCGTCACAGTCTCACCTGAGGCCCCGGGTACTCCGTCACAGTCTCACCTGAGGCCCCGGGTACTCCGTCACAGTCTCACCTGAGGCCCCGGGTACTCCGTCGTTATCATCTCACCTGAGGCCCCGGGTACTCCGTTGTTATCATCTCACCTGAGGCCCCGGGTACTTCGTCACAGTCTCACCTGAGGCCCCGGGTACTCCGTCACAGTCTCACCTGAGGCCCCGGGTACTCCGTCACAGTCTCACCTGAGGCCCCGGGTACTCCGTCACAGTCTCACCTGAGGCCCCGGGTACTCCGTCACAGTCTCACCTGAGGCCCCGGGTACTCCGTCACAGTCTCACCTGAGGCCCCGGGTACTCCGTCACAGTCTCACCTGAGGCCCCGGGTACTCCGTCACAGTCTCACCTGAGGCCCCGGGTACTCCGTCACAGTCTGACCTGAGGCCCCGGGTACTCCGTCACAGTCTCACCTGAGGCCCCGGGTACTCCGTCGTTATCATCTCACCTGAGGGCCCGGGTACTCCGTCACAGTCTCACCTGAGGCCCCGGGTACTTCGTCACAGTCTCACCTGAGGCCCCGGGTACTCCGTCACTATCATCTCACCTGAGGCCCCGGGTACTCCGTCGTTATCATCTCACCTGAGGCCCCGGGTACTCCGTCACAGTCTCACCTGAGGCCCCGGGTACTCCGTCGTTATCATCTCACCTGAGGCCCCGGGTACTCCGTCACAGTCTCACCTGAGGCCCCGGGTACTCCGTCACCTGGGCCCGGTAGACGGCGGACGTAAACATAGGCGGCTGGTCGTCGCCATCGCTGACCGTGATCGTCAGGCGCGCGCGACTCAAGTGAGCTGGAGAACCTCGGTCCTGGGGAAATTAACGGCAGCGATTGTAGCCACAGATGAGGTCATGGGCCGGGCTTTGACGAAGATGGCGCAGATGTTCGACTATAACACTATAAAGCCACAGCGGCAAGGCATCCCACTTCATGATCAAAGACAGCAAATATCGGTCGCAGTTTCGTGATTTATGGTAGTGCCGGGCACAGAATGGGGTGGTTCGCCACACTTGGGTTATCCGGCTGGTTGGTTGCATGTTTTGTTGTAATGACCAATGCGCTGGCAGTTAAAACAGCGAAGAGGATTATAAATATTGACACGGACTTGGTATCGAAGGTAGCCAGCGAAGAGTGTTTTGGGAAGAGTAGTGGAGTTGAAGGCAAGGACTAAAAGACTCGTGTCACGTTTACAGCCGTCTTTAAAGTAGGTAAGGCGGCGGACGTGGGTCATCGCCTCCGGCCTGAGCTCCGCCTGGATATCTGACTCAGACGTGAAGCGGAGCTCCGGCGCGAAGGCGATGCCTCTGGTGGTGTTGCCATTGGGGTGAAGAGGATAGTGATGGACTTACCACATGCGGTGGTGCAGAGGAGAGCTCTGATCTGCGCTCGGGTTTGTGTTTTGATGATAAGAGTTCCCTTGATCAGGACTTCGATGTCAGGATTGACATCGAAGCAGATGACGAGGAATTACTTAGTTGGGCAGAAAACGTTGATACGACGGAAGGGAACGGTTTTCTCGACAGGCTTCACGACTACGTAAAAGCCAGCACAGTCGAGGTGGAGTTCGGTGGATTGGGTTGGTTCAGATTCGGATGGGGTGGTCTGATTCGAGCATGGGTCAGCGGCATGGAATGTGATGGTCTGGCCCGGATCGTGAGACGTGGTCGTGGTCTTGGGACGATCAGGGTCGGAGAGGCACAAAGAGCTTCCATGGCGTCATCCAAAGGAATTATCCGGCGCGGGTCATCGACGGGTGTACCAAGTCAGGGCAAAGACCTGAGTCGCGCGATGGTCGTCAGGTTTGGTCAAAGGTGGAAATTCCTACTCGGAGTACGGTGGAGAGCTGGGCTTCAGGTTAATTTTGCGTTTGTCTCCATTGCAGGGAAAATCCCTACCTAATGAAATCCACACAAGCACAAAGAACACCTAGAAACACAGGGAACAAAAGCACGCCGAAGAAAAACCACATGGTGTGGCGGGTGTCGCCCCACATGAACACGAAATGTGGAAAAGAGCGACGAGTGTCTCCACACGAAAATGAAGGATAGCACTGCGAAAGTAGCAGCCAATCAGGCCAGACTGGCAGGCAGCGAACTATAATAGCACTGACTCTCCACTACCGACCACCTGTGCGGTGGACGACGTATTGCATGGCTGCCGACGGATGCTGCTGCTTTCTGGGAGACCGTGCGCACTCGTGTAATTAAACTATGGAATCTGAGGAAGAAAAAACAAATAGCACATCTAAACCGATAACGCGGTCGATCTGTTCCACTCACCGAGGCGGTGATGGTGAGATTCAATTCGCGATCTCCGTTTTCGAAATCGAACGGTTTGTCCAGCACGACGGCGGTGCCACCTCTGAGCAGCGGCGACAGGCTGAACTTGAGGTCCTCATTGCCGCTCGATATCCAGTAGTAGATGTCGCTGTTTGCTGTGTTGGCCCTGTCTCCGTCCTTTGCCACCACCAGGTCGTATATCACCATGCCTGGATACAACCGGACACATGATGTCGATCACATTCGTCACATTTATATATACATATATCTTTTATACGTACGAATGTGTCAATATATATAACTATGTGCGTGTGTGGTTGTGGGTGGGTGTGGGTGTGCATGCATACGACATGACCAAAACACGAGCGCGAAAGGTACAAAGGTACGGCCTCCACAAATGTGTGAAAAGGCGGCGCAAATGACCTTTATGGTCCGGCACGCCTCAAAAAACCACTCTCCCCCCAAATGTGTGAGCTCCTCGGCAGTGAACTGTTGCTCACACGTGAGATGACCTGGCGCCGGTTGACCTCTGTGGGATGAGCTGGCGCCGACTGACCTCTGTGGGATGACCTGGCGCCGACTGACCTCTGTGGGATGAGCCGGCGCCGACCGACCTCTGTGGGATGAGCCGGCGCCGACTGACCTCTGTGGGATGAGCCGGCGCTGACTGACCTCTGTGGGATGAGCCGGCGCCGACTGACCTCTGTGGGATGACCTGGCGCCGACTGACCTCTGTGGGATGAGATGTCGCCGACTGACCTCTGTGGGATGACCTGGCGCGGACTGACCTCTGTGGGATGACCTGGCGCGGACTGACCTCTGTGGGATGACCTGGCGCCGACTGACCTCTGTGGGATGACCTGGCGCGGAATGACCTTTGGGTGTGAGCTCGTCCACGTTGACCCGGTAGGGTGCTGTTGCTGACCTGTGGGATGACCTGGCGCGGAATGACCTTTGGGTGTGAGCTCGTCCACGTTGACCCGGTAGGGTGCTGTTGCTGACCTGTGGGATGACCTAGCGCCCACTGACCTCTGGGTGTGAGCTCGTCCACGTTGACCCGGTAGGGTGCTGTTGCTGACCTGTGGGATGACCTGGCGCGGACTGACCTCTGGGTGTGAGCTCGTCTACGGTGACCTGGTAGGGTTCGCCCACAAACTGGGGCCGGTGATCGTTGACGTCCTCGATGTAGAGAGTGATCAGCAGCGAGTCGGAACCCTGCAACGGCGGGGAAAACATTCTCACCCCGTGTCGCCTGGCGAAAAATTAATCGCTCGAAGAAAGATTGAGCGACAAACCTATCTATTCGAGTGTTGCGGTAGCTTTTAATCGTTTCTTTTAAAGATTGCCAAGCCTAAAGTCTGGGATCATTTCTCATCTATGAGTGGCAAGCTTATTATGTTTCATTAATTACTGTGCTACCTTACTCGCAGAGTTCATCATATTTTTACAACATAGCACAAAAAAACCTCATGCAGCTGTAGGAGTGCGAAAACCAACTGGATTACGGTAGTGACTTCAGATGCTAAAACAATTCAACAAGGTGACAATGGTCAAGAGAAATCTCGAAACATGACGTCATTGTGCATCACTTCATCCGGCCTCGCAACGTCTTCCGCATGCTGGGAACGTTGTGGCGTCCCATCTAGTGGAACAACACAAGCAGCATGTGCATATGATGAGCAGATTTAAGCCGACACAAAAATCGTTGCTTGTGCATATGGTGAGCACGTGGGTAGTGATTTCAGGCATCCAGAGGCTGAACTGATGTTCCTAATTGGTCGCGATCTGTGGTGTACTCAACAGAGAACACCTCTGGGAAGGCACCATGCGGAGCGACCCCACTTGTCCATCACTATCTATAAATTGTACCACCTTGATACAGACGCATCGGCTTCTCAACGATATTGGAATATGGGTGAAGGTAAGCGCAGATGTCTCCATAAACCTTGCGTGGGATTGAATGGCGTTGACAACAAATATGTTCTCTCCCGACATTTGGTAACCAAAGGGAAGAATCACAGCCATCATAGTCGCCGAACATCGGCCCCTAGCCGTGCTGAATCTTCATGATGGCTAGCATTCGTGTGTAAAGGTAGTAAAGTACCCTAATAGCACAGCAATTTACCAACACTGGGTGGGCTAGATAAGCTCTCACGCCATATCCAAGGATAATAATCAAACACAAACAGATGTGGGGGAGACGCGAATTCACCACCCGGGTACTTTATGAACGTTGATGAGTTGGTCAATGAACGACAGAAGTAGATGACCAGTTGACATTTTACACACATAAATAGTTAGCTGTTCCGCTCATGGTGAAGGACTGGCAAACAAATAGCACGCTATTGTCATAACCCGTATAAACGATGTTTGTCCACTGGAGACTGCTGGTGCATCCCTTCAGACAACTACATTCACTTCAAAATATACATATCAAATGTAGACTGACACTCTTTTGATTAGCTAACAAATGGCGGGGACGCGAAAGGGCATACCGAAGCAAAACCGCAGGGAATGTGTATTATCGCTACTTTTCTGCAGTGAAAACAATTACATGGTGACGTTGATATGATAAGCACAGACACAACACTCCCACACATACGTACAACCACAAAACAGCCTGACCGTCCATCGTGTGGAAAATGCAGGCAGATATTGTTACGCGCTGTATGTTACCCTCGCGGCCCGCCGCCGGGAAACGTGACCGTACTTCCCTCAGTGTGCTGAAGGACACAGTACTCGTGCACTTGGTCTATCTGCCACGGAGCATGGCGGCATACAAGACCGCGCCACGAGCTTACGTGTTTCCTTGCGACGTTCAGCACACGGTAGTGCAGTGTGATGGCAGAACAGTGTGACTCAGTACGATAACGACATCTTGCACCAGTGTGAGATAGTACAGTGTGATGGCAGAACAGTGTGACCCAGCACGATAACGACATCTTGCACCAGTGTGATGGCAGAACAGTGTGACCCAGTACGATAACGACATCTTACACCAGTGTGATGGCAGAACAGTGTGACCCAGCACGATAACGACATCTTGCACCAGTGTGAGATAGTACAGTGTGATGGCAGAACAGTGTGACCCAGCACGATAACGACATCTTGCACCAGTGTGAGATAGTACAGTGTGATGGCAGAACAGTGTGACCCAGCACGATAACGACATCTTGCACCAGTGTGACCCAGCACGATAACGACATCTTGCACCAGTGTGAGATAGTACAGTGTGATGGCAGAACAGTGTGACCCAGCACGATAACGACATCTTGCACCAGTGTGAGATAGTACAGTGTGATGGCAGAACAGTGTGACCCAGCACGATAACGACATCTTGCACCAGTGTGAGAGACAGTGTGATGGCAGAACAGTGTGACCCAGCACGATAACGACATCTTGCACCAGTGTGAGAGACAGAACAGTGTGACCCAGTACGATAACGACATCTTGCACCAGTGTGAGAGACAGAACAGTGTGACCCAGTACGATAACGACATCTTGCACCAGTGTGACCCAGCACGATAACGACATCTTGCACCAGTGTGAGATAGTACAGTGTGATGGCAGAACAGTGTGACCCAGCACGATAACGACATCTTGCACCAGTGTGACCCAGCACGATAACGACATCTTGCACCAGTGTGAGAGACAGAACAGTGTGACCCAGCACGATAACGACATCTTGCACCAGTGTGAGAGACAGTGTGATGGCAGAACAGTGTGACCCAGCACGATAACGACATCTTGCACCAGTGTGAGAGACAGTGTGTGAGATTCCGCTGGTGATGATGGACGAGCGAAAGCAAGAGATGAACTGTGTGGACCCTCCTTCGCAGGCGCAAGATTGAGCACCATCTCAGTGGTAGGACAGTCTTGGTCCGACCGTAACAGCTCTCTCTTTCTCCCTCTCTCACTCTGGGCAGAATGCACACACGCACCCTATATTATGGTCAATTTCGTGGGAGTACAGTGATTTCTGAATTCCCTAAGAACTATTTCTGAGCTCCATCACCCTTTATTTAATTGTAGGATGCTTGCTGATAATAGACGATGGAGGAGCTCGGTTGCGTTTTTAACAGCGCTTTCAATTGTGGAAGACGAATCTTTTAAACTGGAAAGCACAATCCGGTTCAGCTGTATTTGCTGACATCTTGTTCAATCCTGTTGCCGGGCATGTCATGCTTATCATAGTCGGCTCACCTGCCTAATGTGGTAGGCATGTCTCACACTTAATGCGTTTTGCTGATTGTCGAATTAGCGTAGTTGCCGTGCTGAATCACGTTCTTCTACCTCACAACCTCCCGCTCAGCTTACGCCGAACACTACCGCTCAGCGTGGCACACTCCATCGGACTGGCACCAGTCAGGCAGACCATGCTGTTTTGCGACTGTATGTCCGTATGGGAGCTTTGCGCCTGTGATTATTGTGCCAACGCCATCATGGAGGTGTTTTCATTGCAGAATTGCAGCGATGATGAATAGTTCGTGCGGTTTTGCTTCGGTTTGCCTTAGGTATGCCCGACCGCTGCGAGTCCAGGTTGCGTGTCATGCCGACATAGCCACGTGATCGGCATTCGGCGCCAACATGGCCACGTGGTCGGCAGTTGGCGCCAACATGGCCACGTGGTCGGCAGTTGGCGCCGACATAGCCACGTGATCGGCATTCGGCGCCAACATGGCCACGTGGTCGGCAGTTGGCGCCAACATGGCCACGTGGTCGGCAGTTGGCGCCGACATAGTCACGTGATCGGCAGTTGGCGCCGACATAGCCATGTGGTCGGCAGTTGGCGCCGACATAGTCACGTGATCGGCAGTTGGCGCCGACATAGCCACGTGATCGGCAGTCGGCGCCAACATGGCCACGTGGTCGGCAGTCGGCTGGCCGGTCCTTGTTTGGTGCTGACTGTACCGGCTCCGGCTAAAGTCCGGACCGACTCCGGGTAAGGTCGCTAACCGTTCCATTGAACACAAGATTCGCGTATTTGAAGGAAAATATTTTATTTACGGTGATAGGAGCTATACTTGAGAGGCTTTTTTACTTACAAAGCAATTTATGTTTAGCATCCCCGGTTGGAGGGCTCGCAGAGTTGTACGCAATTGTCAACGTGCAATATGCATTATATGCACTCGAAATTACTGGATATATGCCTTCATGCTGCATTCCCATATTGCTGCATTATATCACCCATTCGAGACGTGTTCACGTGTGCATGACAAGTTGTGTAGAGCCCAACTCTCGCTTCCAGAAATTAGCATATATATTATGTGGTGATCCACGTTCCACAACTCCCTTAACCGGCGAAGCGCAAAGTAACATGAGCACCATGGGAAATATGGACATATATGTCCCAGTTTTCGTGGGTTGGTGAGTCAAATCATTAAGTAACCCCTAATCTATTGACGGTGAGAATGTGTTCCGATTAGTTCAAGGAGTTGTAAAACAGAGAAGACGTCCATAGAATGTCATTTGTTCGCCAGTTTCTGTTGCGATGCTACAATGCATTTCATATGGCAGCACCGGTCACGCTAGCCCTCCTATATATCGTGCATCATGTGGTAGCACCGATAACACAAGTCCTCCTGTATGTCATGCATCGTATGGCAGCACCAGTCACTCTAACCCTCCTATATATCGTGCATCATATGGCAGCACGGTAACACTAACCCTCCTGTATATTATTCATCATATGGCAGCACCGGAAACACTAGCTCTCCTGTATGTCATGCATCGTATGGCAGCACCAGTCACTCTAACCCTCCTATATATCGTGCATCATATGGCAGCACCGATAACACTAGCCCTCCTGTATGTCATGCATCGTATGGGAGCACCAGTCTCTCTAGCCCTGCTATATATCATGTATCGTGTAGGAGGGCACCAGTCACTCTAGCCCTGCTATATATCATGTATCGTGTAGGAGGGCACCAGTCACTCTAGCCCTGCTATATATCATGTATCGTATGGGAGCTCCAGTCACTCTAGCCCTGCTATATATCATGTATCGTATGGGAGCTCCAGTCACTCTAGCCCTGCTATATATCATGTATCGTGTAGGAGGGCACCAGTCACTCTAGCCCTGCTATATATCATGTATCGTGTAGGAGGGCACCAGTCACTCTAGCCCTGCTATATATCATGTATCGTGTAGGAGGGCACCAGTCTCTCTAGCCCTGCTATATATCATGTATCGTGTAGGAGGGCACCAGTCACTCTAGCCCTGCTATATATCATGTATCGTGTAGGAGGGCACCAGTCACTCTAGCCCTGCTATATATCATGTATCGTGTAGGAGGGCACCAATCTCTCTAGCCCTGCTATATATCATGTATCGTGTAGGAGGGCACCAGTCTCTCTAGCCCTGCTATATATCATGTATCGTGTAGGAGGGCACCAGTCTCTCTAGCCCTGCTATATATCATGTATCGTGTAGGAGGGCACCAGTCTCTCTAGCCCTGCTATATATCATGTATCGTGTAGGAGGGCACCAGTCTCTCTAGCCCTGCTATATATCATGTATCGTGTAGGAGGGCACCAGTCTCTCTAGCCCTGCTATATATCATGTATCGTGTAGGAGGGCACCAGTCTCTCTAGCCCTGCTATATATCATGTATCGTGTAGGAGGGCACCAGTCACTCTAGCCCTGCTATATATCATGTATCGTGTAGGAGGGCACCAGTCACTCTAGCCCTGCTATATATCATGTATCGTATGGCAGCACCAGTCACTCTAGCCCTGCTATATATCATGTATCGTGTAGGAGGGCACCAGTCTCTCTAGCCCTGCTATATATCATGTATCGTGTAGGAGGGCACCAGTCACTCTAGCCCTGCTATATATCATGTATCGTGTAGGAGGGCACCAGTCACTCTAGCCCTGCTATATATCATGTATCGTGTAGGAGGGCACCAGTCTCTCTAGCCCTGCTGTATATCATGTATCGTGTAGGAGGGCACCAGTCACTCTAGCCCTGCTATATATCATGTATCGTGTAGGAGGGCACCAGTCTCTCTAGCCCTGCTATATATCATGTATCGTGTAGGAGGGCACCAGCCACGTAGGTGCCCGGGCACGTGAATGAAGCAGGGGTGACGAAATCACTCCGTTACAGCCCCGGTCAGTTGCAGTGAGTGCATCGGAGGAGAGTCAGGTCTGACTTGAGCTCACGTCCGCTCCTGGAGTCGGCGACGGACCCCCGCCCCCTCCCCCTCCGTCTCGCGGCCGTCACGCAGGCGGTCGCGGGCGTCACGCTCCCGTGTCACGTGCGCTACGCTCGTGACGCGGTTTACGTGCGGGGAATGTGACACCGGCCGTCACGATCGGCAGAAGCACGGCGGGCGACTCACTTCGTCCACTGGCGACCTGACACACATCAGGACATCGCTGACCTGACCTGGCATCGCTCCCAACAGGTCGGCGTGGGAACAACTCTGGCCTGGACAAACTGGCCTGGACTCACTGGACAGGCCAGTCTCATCCAACGGGAACAAACTTTGGTCGCGATGTCCATCGCCGTTGCCAGACAGCGTTGAAGTGACGTTGCGGCGGCTGGAGACAAACATACCCACACAGACAGACAGACAGACTTTATTGACGTCATCCACAATTGACTTGTGGCTATTACGACATCGCGTCAAATAGATAAAACAACACAGCACAAAAGGTAAAAAAGAGGGTCAAAATCACAGACTACAAGTTAAACTATAAAAAAAAATATATATATATATATATAAAATAACAGCAAGTCGAGCAGTCTATCAGTCCGGCGCGGGCGGCACGTCACGTAGATATTCCCGTAGGTGGCGACCAAAGATCGACACGGGAAGTCGCGTCAGCTCAGGTGGCAGTGAGTTGTACATGTGTGGCGCTCTGGAACTAAAGCGTCTCTTCCCCATCTCGGTGCGGGACCGGGGGACATACAAGTTGTGGTCTTGACGGGTGGTCCGGTCACGAATCTCCGCCATGGTGGTGAGATCGTGAGCCAGTGACTCTGGCTCACCATGGAGACGCACCTTGTGTATGAGGCGAAGGGTGTGATAACTCGCCAGGTTCTCCGCGCTGAGCCAGCCCAGCCTCCTCAGCAGATCCGAAACGTGGTCAAACTTTTTGCGGCCGAAAATTACCTTAGCCGAGTAGTTGATAATTTTTTGAATGCGAGATAGGTTCTTTTTGGCTCCGTTACCATACACAGAAATACAGTAGCGGATCTGCGAGAAGATCAGAGCATTGACCAGCGCGGAGATGACGGCAGGTGGAAGGTGCCCCCTCAGATGCGACAGACCACCCAGAACTCCGAAACAACGCCGAGTCAATTCTGAGACGTGCGAGTCCCAGCTGAGAGAGCGATCGAAAATAATACCGAGATTTTTGCATTCCGAAATGGTGGGTAGATGATGATCGCGAAATTTCACTGTGACATCCGGTAAGGCACGCAGATTTTGTGGGCTGCCCAACATCATCAGCTGTGTCTTTGCTACGTTAATTTTCAGTCCATTTGCTCGAAACCAGATATCGAGGGAGGCCAGAACTGTTTCCATATGAGTGACAACATTTTGAATTTGAGATTTCTTACCACTGACCAAAATTTGGGTGTCGTCAGCGTATTGAACAACCACTGCACCTTCGGCGAACAGGCTGAGGTCGTTGGCGAAGACGCAGTAGAGGAGAGGTCCGAGAGATGATCCTTGAAAAACGCCGATGCTGTTGGGCAACGGGGCAGATTTGTGGACGACACCCAGACTGTCAGTAAGGCTGACACTCTGGGTGTGGTTCTGAAGATAAGCCGAAAACCAGGAAGTATCGATGCTATGGAGACTCAATTTTGACAGGAGTTTCGAGTGATCTATCACATCAAAGCACTTGCTCAAATCCAGCAGGCAGAGAAGGGACACCTCTCCATGGTCACATGCGGATAGGATCTGGTCAGATATGGAGGTCAGTGCGGTTTCCGTCGAGTGACGAGGACGGAAGCCGTGCTGAGTTTGGGAGAGGAGGTGGTTATCGGACAGGTAATTGTAGAGTTGCTGGTGGACGGCACGCTCTACAATTTTCGCAATGACTGGGACGATGGAGATAGGACGGAAATTGGAAGGGTTACAGGGATCGCCGGACTTAAAGATGGGATGGACGAGGGAGTGCTTCCAAGAATCAGGAACATCGGATTGGGTAATGCTGGAATTGACCAAATGCAGGAGCACCCCACCTAACGAGTCGAAGCACACCCTGAACATGTGGATGCTGATGCCGTCTTCGCCACAGGCCGACGACCCGCTCATCCCGAAGACGATAGCTCGCAGCTGAGATAGCGACAACGACTCCAGGGTGAACGCACAGGCACCGACACGCGGCAAACGGCAGGAGATACTCGGCGTCGCTCCCATACTCCTAACCTCGTCAGCCACGCACGGGCCCACGCGGTTAGGATCATCAGCATCATCACAACGTGAAAGCTTGATTAACGGTGCGAAACAGAAATCACTTCGCTCGAAGTAGCACCCCAAGTGAACGTTGGTCACGAGCCCGTGAGACAGTGTCCGGCGGAGCAGTGTGTCTCGCCGCTCCAGCGGTACTGGCGGGCCGAGCTGGCAGGATGAAGCTGGCGGGCGGCACCGGCCCCGGAAAGGTGACCGGAGCCGCGGCTGTCGCACCTGACCTGGCATCTCCTGTACCGGAACAGCCACGCCGCTGTCGCTGCCAACACCAGCCGCCCACGACGACGAGCCGACGACATTCTCACTGTTAAAACCGGCCAACCACACCGCTGAACAAACGGCGGTCTTCCTGTTGGAACCACCCGAACGGAACGTCTGAGAGACGATGGTGTTGCCTTTGAACTTGCCGCCGAACAAACGGCGTTCATCCTGTTGAAACCGGCCGAATGGAACGCGGAAGAACGCTGGTGTTGCTCTTGAACTCACTCGACCATACAGCTGAAGAGACGACGTTTGTGCTGCGAGAACACCCCTGACACAGTTACGGCGAGGAAATGTTGTGGTCATTACGAGCGTTTACATTAGGAGTGATCTAGATCTTAGGGACTCGCTATTCAATGCTGCCCTGTCCCACATTTATAATTTAACCAGAGCACCTGCATGACGTCTCCGAAATAATGCCCTTCTGCCTCAATCCATTGCTTGCGGGTCCCATGTTTTTCATGAATTAGTACATAGCATCGACATCATCTGAGAATAAACCTGCGCATTCGCCAAGCATTTACGCTGCCGACTAACAACTCGTTTAAATTACCGAGCGCGGAACAGAGCAGGTGTCGAGGTGCTCCAACCACATAGCTGGGGCACATATTGTGTTCGCTCTTAATAGGGCCTGTTCTGGCTGTCAACATGTCCAGCTGAACAGACGATCGTGAAAAACATCCAGCGATGGAGTGCAGTAAATGATGGAGATAACTTCCGTTAAATATGTTACAAACCTTCCCTTGCAAACAAGGAAATGTGCGTTCCGTCCTTTCTTCCGACGAATACTGCGCAGATCATTTCACACTCAGAATTTTTGTAATCGAAGGACAGCCTTCACCATGACGGTCTGTCACAGTTGTCAGCTGATTGTGGTATGGACCGAATCTTCCATGCCGTGGCTGACCTCGTGACGGGCAGTCAGCAGGGTGACGGGTGGTCAGCAGGGTGACGGGTGGTCAGCAGAGTGGCGGGTGGTCAGCAGAGTGGCGGGTGGTCAGCAGAGTGACGGGTGGTCAGCAGAGTGACGGGTGGTCAGCAGAGTGACGGGTGGTCAGCAGAGTGACGGGTGGTCAGCAGAGTGACGGGTGGTCAGCAGAGTGACGGGTGGTCAGCAGAGTGGCGGGTGGTCAGCAGAGTGACGGGTGGTCAGCAGAGTGACGGGTGGTCAGCAGGGTGACGGGTGGTCAGCAGAGTGACGGGTGGTCAGCAGAGTGACGGGTGGTCAGCAGAGTGACGGGTGGTCAGCAGAGTGACGGGTGGTCAGCAGAGTGACGGGTGACGGCCGTGTGACGCGTGGCGGTCGCATGGTCTCCGCTGTTTACTGTTCAGCCACACGAACACCAGTGACCCTCATTCGAGATCGGCGTTCCCAGAGTTGTCGCTTCGTGCTGCATGGCTGCCTTTCAAGATCACAGGCGCACGAGATCTTCCCACCGGATCGTTCATCATGTGATCGTGTTACGCTCCACGGAAATGAAATCTTTGGTTGCGAAGAAAAATGCGCATTCAACATAGCATCAGACTAGAGCCAAAACGTGGTACGAGTAGCATGCATTAAGCCAGCAACGACAGGTGGTGAAGAAGTGAGTACTATCGTTCGTATGCTTAACTAGTTCAATAACATCAAGTTCTGTAAGTTAAGTTGAATCTGGTCAAAGCTCCAGCCACTTCGATGATTAACTCAATCCAAATCACACGGAATCTATCAAAGCGCGAGGAAGTTGATCTCCATATGGAAGCCCAAGGGGTGTTAGGCTCTACAATGGGGTCTGAAAGTTGATAAAGATGTAGATGGCGCTGAGAGTCAATGGTCACCCAGCCTTCTTTGGCGAACCTAAAGCGCTATGTTTTGTGGGTTAGGGAGGGCAGAATCTTTATATTTAAAAAGCCTATTGTACATTTTGTAAGCAGCGTATGTTGTTTGCGCGTATTTACTTATGTTGAATGTACTTCAGACACGTCTAGTTTGCTGGAATATTTACCATTAGTGCGCTAGAAATTAGGAGAAGCAAGCCAGAAGTACGGGTGTATGTACGGTTCCCGGCTGCCATAAACGTGATCCATCTATCAAGTTTCCAGCAGACTGCAAGGTAAGAAGGCAGAAAATTGATTTGAAAAACAACTATTGTTTGTGCCTTTCTGTAAAAGACGAAGTTGGAACCATTTAGGAAAGCACTGGTAAGGTACCTAGGCACATTAGGTAACAAGGTAAGTACCTATCTATTGTCCAGACTGTAAAGTATGGCACAAGGTTCACTAGGGCACATCAGCCCACAGGGAAAATATGCACCAATCCACACCAAAGGTGAGAAATTGACTACATCTGCACCCCCCCCCAATCCATAGCCAGGAATTTGTCATGGCTAATACCTAACACGCTAAGATTGGATTGTTAGCCTACTTAATTTGAAACTAATAACTTGAGTTCCACCCATAAGTTATGTTCAGTCAAATTAATTTCCTCAAAATTTAATTGCAGGTTAGGTTGGGCAGTGGGTATCTGGTTACCTAGAGCTAGGTACCTTACCAATGTAGTTGTTCATATGGGCCCCATTAGGGGCCCACACCCACCTCTCAGGGAGCCTGCACTGCTTGGGGCACTGACTCCCAGGGGCCCACATCTCTTGTGGGTTCTGTACATAGGAGTGGATCCAGGAAGCTGTCAAGGGGGTGACCCATAGAGAGGGGGCCCATGCTGTGCCAGGATACCAGCCAAGAATGTCCTTCCTGGAGTAGGCAGGGTGGAAAATGATGTTTGATGAGGCCTGCTAGTATTCCATGTTCCGGTCTTGGGGGGGGGGGGGAGCAATGTCTGGTGTGACCCACAGGTATTCCATGTGCCAATCTTGGGTGGGGGGTCTGACACTCGTGAAATTGTGCCCCATCTTGGGAAAATTATCGTACAGATTAAGGGGTTTAGGGTAGGCTCTAGGTCAGGTTTGGTCAGGCCCGGTTAGGTTTCAGCCCCACCCAATTTGTGATGCCTGCTAAATGAATACCGGAACTTCTCAGGGAACCTGCACATCCACAAGAGCGGTAGTTCCCAACCTTTTTGGTCCATTTCCCCTTTCGCCTCTGGCCAAACCTGCCGTTTTCTCCCTAAGAAACTTAAGTTACATTTGTATGTCACTCAAGACATCACTTACGTCAATGAGACAAATGCGTAATGGTCCCATCAAAATTCAAAATGGCCAAAGTCCGATAATTGGCGAGTTCCTGGCACACTGTAACCCATGAACAACCTTTCTTCAAAACAATATTTCCGAAATCCTTGGCCTAAATGATTTGAAACCCTAATAAAAGCCACATGCCAACACCGATTCCCGGCAACCCCACGCAAAATGCACAGCAAAGATGGCCAACGTGTCCTCGTCGAGTGACCATTGCGTACAGCGCCGCCCTGGTGGCCAAATCGTATCTTTCAGACCCCATTAGCAACCAACGCGCCGCATAATTCGCCGTTGGAGCTGATGGCCGGCGGCGGTTTTCAGACCGCAAGTGCTTGACGGATTCGTTGCCCTGCGCCATTTGCCACCACCCTTGCACGTGCGCCTCCGACACGCCAGCTGGCTAGAGCGATGCACCGAGCTTATGCACCAGAGCGGGAAATTGTAGTGCACACGAGCGCTCCACGGTCAGTGATGATGATGGCACCACGCAAGATATCACGCCAGATCTTGATTATTAGAAAATGTATGAAAACGAATCTCTGACTTTGGGTGGAAATATTTCCTTACGATTGATAACCGTTACTCTAGCGGCATAAGCTTGAAGTTAGTTGTGCATCAGCATTGTAGTGGATGGAACATACTCATTGCTGCTCGTACTACAAGGTCTGATGTTTTCGGTGTCTTGAGCTAAAAGGGTGGGTCTCTGCGTGGGTCATAACACTGGGCGGCTGGTTGCACCCGGTCCAAAAAATGTTGATGGCATTGAATACTAAACGCTAGAGATGAGGACATCTGCTGACAAGTAGAACGGTCATTGCTCTTTTGCTTAAAGGCAGGTTCAGTCGCATGGCTGGCTTGGACTTTGAGGAGGAAAATCGGTTGGGAAGGGCTCGAAAGATTCAGATGTCAAAAATGACAAATTGTGTCATGATCTGAAATCAAACTGAAGATGACTGTATGTGTTTCAGACGTTAGAACAGTTTTTGAAACGACAAACTGAAGATGACTGGATATTTGTACTATTTTAAAATAAGCTTCTTTGAGGAACTTCTGAAGAATACTGTGCAAGTTTAAAGTACTGTAACTTTAAAACATGCTTCATTGAAGAACAAACTGAAGATGATTGCATATGTTTTATACATTAAAGTTTGAATAACACACCGAAGGTAATTGTATATGCTTCAGACGTATAACAGGCTTCTCCCTGGAAAATGCGTTCAGTTTTCCACAATATGTTCTTTCTCTTTCTGCATGTCGCAGTTTGATTGAAGGAAGAGAAGAGGCGGGGTGGGGGTGGGGTAGCCACGGCTCGAACGATGCCCTGGAAATCGCCGACGAGCAAACTATCACGTGGGATAGCCGGTGTCCCAGAGCCCGTGGTCGGGGTATGTCACGTGACCGGCTCTCGTGACTGGCCGCGAGCGGTCGCGCATCGGTCGGCACGGTCACGAGTCACGGTCGGCACGGTCACGAGTCACGGTCGGCACGGTCACGAGTCACGGTCACGAGTCACGGTCGGCCCGGTAACGAGTCA
Source organism: Imbricaverruca yamaguchii (assembly GCA_034440575.1). Lineage (NCBI taxonomy): Eukaryota > Metazoa > Arthropoda > Thecostraca > Neoverrucidae > Imbricaverruca > Imbricaverruca yamaguchii. Next base: position 342,780 of record JAOTOL010001348.1, read on the forward strand.
CGGTCGGCACGGTCACGAGTCACGGTCGGCACGGTCACGAGTCACGGTCGGCACGGTTACGAGTCACGGTCGGCCCTGTCACGAGTCACGGTCGGCACGGTCACAAGTCACGGTCGGCCCGGTCACGAGTCACGGTCGGCACGGTCACGAGTCACGGTCGGCACGGTTACGAGTCACGGTCGGCCCGGTCTCAAGTCACGGTCGGCACGGTCACGAGTCACGGTCGGCATGGTCACGAGTCACGATCAGCACGATCACGAGTCACGGTCAGTACGGTCACGAGTCACGGTCAGTATGGTCATGAGTCAAAACTGGCCATTTTCATGGATAATCCTGCCGGCAGTCTCCTCACCACACCACGGACGGTAGGGGCAGTCTCCTCACCACACCACGGACGGTCTCCTCACCACACCACGGACAGCAGGGGCGGTCTCCTCACCACACCACGGACGGTAGGGCAGTCTCCTCACCACACCACGGACAGTAGGGGCAGTCTCCTCACCACACCACGGACAGCAGAGGCAGTCTCCTCACCACACCACGGACAGCAGAGGCAGTCTCCTCACCACACCACGGACAGCAGGGGCAGTCTCCTCACCACACCACGGACAGCAGGGGCAGTCTCCTCACCACACCACGGACGGTAGGGCAGTCTCCTCACCACACCACGGACAGCAGGGGCAGTCTCCTCACCACACCACGGACGGTAGGGCAGTCTCCTCACCACACCACGGACAGCAGGGGCAGTCTCCTCACCACACCACGGACAGCAGGGGCAGTCTCCTCACCACACCACGGACAGGTAGGGCAGTCTCCTCACCACACCACGGACAGCAGGGGCAGTCTCCTCACCACACCCGGACGTAGGGGCAGTCTCCTCACCACACCACGGACAGTAGGGGCAGTCTCCTCACCACACCACGGACGGTAGGGCAGTCTCCTCACCACACCACGGACAGCAGGGGCAGTCTCCTCACCACACCACGGACGGTAGGGGCAGTCTCCTCACCACACCACGGACAGTAGGGCAGTCTCCTCACCACACCACGGACGGTAGGGCAGTCTCCTCACCACACCACGGACGGTAGGGCAGTCTCCTCACCACACCACGGACAGCAGGGCAGTCTCCTCACCACACCACGGACGGTAAGGGCAGTCTCCTCACCACACCACGGACGGTAGGGGCAGTCTCCTCACCACACCACGGACAGTAGGGGCAGTCTCCTCACCACACCACGGACAGCAGGGCAGTCTCCTCACCACACCACGGACGGTAGGGCAGTCTCCTCACCACACCACGGACAGCAGGGGCAGTCTCCTCACCACACCACGGACAGCAGGGGCAGTCTCCTCACCACACCACGGACAGCAGGGCAGTCTCCTCACCACACCACGGACGGTAGGGCAGTCTCCTCACCACACCACGGACAGCAGGGGCAGTCTCCTCACCACACCACGGACAGCAGGGGCAGTCTCCTCACCACACCACGGACGGTAGGGCAGTCTCCTCACCACACCACGGACAGAGGGGCAGTCTCCTCACCACACCACGGACAGCAGGGGCAGTCTCCTCACCACACCACGGACAGCAGGGCAGTCTCCTCACCACACCACGGACGGTAGGGCAGTCTCCTCACCACACCACGGACAGCAGGGCAGTCTCCTCACCACACCACGGACAGTAGGGGCAGTCTCCTCACCACACCACGGACGGTAGGGGCAGTCTCCTCACCACACCACGGACAGCAGGGCAGTCTCCTCACCACACCACGGACAGTAGGGGCAGTCTCCTCACCACACCACGGACAGTAGGGCAGTCTCCTCACCACACCACGGACAGCAGGGGCAGTCTCCTCACCACACCACGGACGGTAGGGCAGTCTCCTCACCACACCACGGACGGTAGGGCAGTCTCCTCACCACACCACGGACAGCAGGGGCAGTCTCCTCACCACACCACGGACAGCAGGGGCAGTCTCCTCACCACACCACGGACAGCAGGGGCAGTCTCCTCACCACACCACGGACAGTAGGGCAGTCTCCTCACCACACCACGGACGGTAGGGCAGTCTCCTCACCACACCACGGACAGCATGGGCAGTCTCCTCACCACACCACGGACGGCAGGGCAGTCTCCTCACCACACCACGGACAGCAGGGGCAGTCTCCTCACCACACCACGGACAGCAGGGCAGTCTCCTCACCACACCACGGACGGTAGGGCAGTCTCCTCACCACACCACGGCGGTAGGGCAGTCTCCTCACCACACCACGGACAGCAGGGGCAGTCTCCTCACCACACCACGGACAGCAGGGGCAGTCTCCTCACCACACACGACGGTAGGGCAGTCTCCTCACCACACCACGGACGGTAGGGGCAGTCTCCTCACCACACCACGGACAGCATGGGCAGTCTCCTCACCACACCACGGACGGTAGGGGCAGTCTCCTCACCACACCACGGACGGTAGGGCAGTCTCCTCACCACACCACGGACAGCATGGGCAGTCTCCTCACCACACCACGGACGGTAGGGCAGTCTCCTCACCACACCACGGACAGCAGGGGCAGTCTCCTCACCACACCACGGACGGTAGGGCAGTCTCCTCACCACACCACGGACGGTAGGGCAGTCTCCTCACCACACCACGGACAGCAGAGGCAGTCTCCTCACCACACCACGGACGGTAGGGCAGTCTCCTCACCACACCACGGACAGCAGGGGCAGTCTCCTCACCACACCACGGACGGTAGGGCAGTCTCCTCACCACACCACGGACGGTAGGGCAGTCTCCTCACCACACCACGGACAGCAGAGGCAGTCTCCTCACCACACCACGGACGGTAGGGCAGTCTCCTCACCACACCACGGACGGTAGGGCAGTCTCCTCACCACACCACGGACAGCAGGGGCAGTCTCCTCACCACACCACGGACGGTAGGGCAGTCTCCTCACCACACCACGGACGGTAGGGCAGTCTCCTCACCACACCACGGACGGTAGGGCAGTCTCCTCACCACACCACGGACGGTAGGGGCAGTCTCCTCACCACACCACGGACGGTAGGGCAGTCTCCTCACCACACCACGGACAGCATGGGCAGTCTCCTCACCACACCACGGACGGTAGGGGCAGTCTCCTCACCACACCACGGACGGTAGGGCAGTCTCCTCACCACACCACGGACAGCAGGGGCAGTCTCCTCACCACACCACGAACGGTAGGGGCAGTCTCCTCACCACACCACGGACGGTAGGGCAGTCTCCTCACCACACCACGGACGGTAGGGCAGTCTCCTCACCACACCACGGACAGCAGGGGCAGTCTCCTCACCACACCACGAACGGTAGGGCAGTCTCCTCACCACACCACGGACAGCAGGGGCAGTCTCCTCACCACACCACGGACGGTAGGGGCAGTCTCCTCACCACACCACGGACGGTAGGGCAGTCTCCTCACCACACCACGGACAGCAGGGGCAGTCTCCTCACCACACCACGGACGGTAGGGCAGTCTCCTCACCACACCACGGACGGTAGGGCAGTCTCCTCACCACACCACGGACAGCAGGGGCAGTCTCCTCACCACACCACGAACGGTAGGGCAGTCTCCTCACCACACCACGGACGGTAGGGGCAGTCTCCTCACCACACCACGGACGGTAGGGCAGTCTCCTCACCACACCACGGACGGTAGGGCAGTCTCCTCACCACACCACGGACAGCAGGGGCAGTCTCCTCACCACACCACGAACGGTAGGGCAGTCTCCTCACCACACCACGGACGGTAGGGCAGTCTCCTCACCACACCACGGACGGTAGGGCAGTCTCCTCACCACACCACGGACAGCAGGGGCAGTCTCCTCACCACACCACGAACGGTAGGGCAGTCTCCTCACCACACCACGGACAGCATGGGCAGTCTCCTCACCACACCACGGACAGCAGGGGCAGTCTCCTCACCACACCAGGACAGCAGGGGCAGTCTCCTCACCACACCACGGACAGCAGAGGCAGTCTCCTCACCACACCACGGACAGCAGGGGCAGTCTCCTCACCACACCACGGACGGTAGGGCAGTCTCCTCACCACACCACGGACGGTCTTCCCACACTACGGACGTCCTCACCACACCACGGACGGTAGGGCAGTCTCCTCACCACACCACGGACAGCAGGGGCAGTCTCCTCACCACACCACGGACGGTAGGGCAGTCTCCTCACCACACTACGGACGGTAGGGCAGTCTCCTCACCACACCACGGACAGCAGAGGCAGTCTCCTCACCACACCACGGACGGTAGGGCAGTCTCCTCACCACACCACGGACAGCATGGGCAGTCTCCTCACCACACCACGGACGGTAGGGCAGTCTCCTCACCACACCACGGACGGTCTCCTCACCACACCACGGACGGTAGGGCAGTCTCCTCACCACACCACGGACAGCAGGGGCAGTCTCCTCACCACACCACGGACGGTAGGGCAGTCTCCTCACCACACCACGGACGGTAGGGCAGTCTCCTCACCACACCACGGACAGCATGGGCAGTCTCCTCACCACACCACGGACGGTAGGGCAGTCTCCTCACCACACTACGGACGGTCTCCTCACCACACCACGGACAGCATGGGCAGTCTCCTCACCACACCACGGACGGTAGGGGCAGTCTCCTCACCACACCACGGACGGTATGGGCGGTCTCCTCACCACACCACGGACAGCAGGGGCGGTCTCCTCACCACACCACGGACGGTATGGGCGGTCTCCTCACCACACCACGGACAGCAGAGGCAGTCTCCTCACCACACCACGGACAGCAGGGGCGGTCTCCTCACCACACCACGGACGGTAGGGCAGTCTCCTCACCACACTACGGACGGTCTCCTCACCACACCACGGACAGCAGGGGCAGTCTCCTCACCACACCACGGACGGTAGGGCAGTCTCCTCACCACACCACGGACGGTAGGGCAGTCTCCTCACCACACCACGGATAGCAGGGGCAGTCTCCTCACCACACCACGGACGGTAGGGCAGTCTCCTCACCACACCACGGACGGTCTCCTCACCACACTACGGACGGTCTCCTCACCACACCACGGACGGTAGGGCAGTCTCCTCACCACACCACGGACAGCAGGGGCAGTCTCCTCACCACACCACGGACGGTAGGGCAGTCTCCTCACCACACCACGGACGGTCTCCTCACCACACCACGGACGGTCTCCTCACCACACCACGGACGGTCTCCTCACCACACCACGGACGGTAGGGCAGTCTCCTCACCACACCACCACAGTGGTTTACCATTTGCTAGCGATTAAAAAATGCAAGTCTAAGACAAATGACCTCCATCTAACTTGAATTCGCTTCTGCATCCCAGGGCTGGACCACACCTGGACCACACCCGGACCACACCTGGACCACACCTGCATCCCGGGGCTGGACCACACCTGGACCACACCTGGACCACACCTGGACCACACCTGGACCACACCTGCATCCCGGGGCTGGACCACACCTGGACCACACCTGGACCACACCTGGACCACACCTGGACCACACCTGGACCACACCTGGACCACACCTGGACCACACCTGGACCACACCTGGACCACACCTGGACCACACATTGACCACACCTGCATCCCAGGGCTGGACCACACCTGGACCACACCTGGACCACACCTGGACCACACCTGGACCACACCTGGACCACACCTGGACCACACCTGCATCTCGGGGCTGGACCACACATGGAAACGGAACATGATGACGCGCTTGGTGGTGGGTGAGTACCAAAAGTGGATCTGGAAGCGATATATTTTACTCTGGAGAACATGAGGAAAATTATGTCTTGAGATGCTCCAATTTGTAATTCTGGAGAGTAACTACCTTGCCATTGTTGCGAAAGGAGGGGATGACAGCAATATGGAATGATCTTCAAAACAAATATTTGCTTCTGGATGTTGCAAATTTACTCAGCTGTCTATCAGACAACCACGTCTATATTTCGAGTTTTGAGGAATGATTATGAGAATACAAGTCATGTTATTGATGTAATCGTCCCTATCGACATGAACATGCAATACAACGGCAGTACAAATAAATCCAGTTTCGCGACGGCAGCTGCCTTATTCGCTCCGTAAGCATTCCTACTTTCGTCCTTCGCCGAGTGTTCAGACCCACGGAGTGGCCGGAAGTGTGAGGGGACACACTGACCTCACCATCCGGCGCTGGACGCTAATTACGCTGGACCCCCGCCGGTGGGGGAGGGGCCGGCTGGCCACCTGTCACTGTCGTGGCCGCCGTCACTGCAGTTGGGTGTTGGCAGTACGGCTGTGGCTGTAGGCCAGTAGCAGTAGAGCAGTGGTATTAGGCGATGGTAGTAGGACGGTGGGAGTAGACCAGTGTCAGTATGGTGGCGGTGGTAGTGGCGGTGGTAGTGGCGCGGTGACAGTAGGGCGGTGGCAGTAGGATGGTAGTAGCCAGACAGTGGCAGTGGGGCGGTGGTGGTAAGGTAGTGGCAGTAGGGCGGTGGTGATCAGGTAGTGGCAGTAGGGCGGTGGCGGTAAGGTAGTGGCAGTAGGGCGGTGGTGGTAAGGTAGTGGCAGTATGGCGGTGGTGGTAAGGTAGTGGCAGTAGGGCGGTGGTGGTAAGGTAGTGGCAGTAGGGCGGTGGTGGTAAGGTAGTGGCAGTAGGGCGGTGGTGGTAAGGTAGTGGCAGTAGGGCGGTGGTGGCAGTAGGGCGGTGGTGGTAAGGTAGTGGCAGTAGGGCGGTGGTGGTAAGGTAGTGGCAGTAGGGCGGTGGTGGTAAGGTAGTGGCAGTAGGGCGGTGGTGATCAGGTAGTGGCAGTAGGGCGGTGGCGGTAAGGTAGTGGCAGTAGGGCGGTGGTGGTAAGGTAGTGGCAGTATGGCAGTGGTGGTAAGGTAGTGGCAGTATGGCGATGGTGGTAAGGCAGTGACAGTAGGGCAGTGGTGGTAAGGTAGTGGCAGTATGGCGGTGGTGGTAAGGCAGTGGCAGTATGGAAGTGGTGGTAAGGCAGTGGCAGTAGGGCGGTGGTGGTAAAGTAGTGGCAGTAGGGCGGTGGTAGTAAGGCAGTGGCAGTAGGGCGGTGGTGGTAAGGCAGTGGCAGTAGGGCGGTGGTGGTAAGGCAGTGGCAGTAGGGTGGTGGTGGTAAAGTAGTGGCAGTAGGGCGGTGGTGGTAAGGCAGTGGCAGTAGGGCAGTGGTGGTAAGGTAGTGGCAGTATGACGGTGGTGGTAAGGCAGTGGCAGTATGGTAGTGGTGGTAAGGCAGTGGCAATAGGGCGGTGGTGGTAAAGTAGTGGCAGTAGGGCGGTGGTAGTAAGGCAGTGGTAGTATGACGGTGGTGGTAAGGCAGTGGCAGTAGGGTGGTGGTGGTAAATTAGTGGCAGTAGGGCGGTGGTAGTAAGGTAGTGGCAGTAGGGCGGTGGTGGTAAGGTAGTGGCAGTAGGGCGGTGGTGGTAAGGCAGTGGCAGTAGGGCAGTGGTGGTAAGGTAGTGGCAGTATGGCGGTGGTGGTAAGGCAGTGGCAGTAGGGCGGTGGTGGTAAGGTAGTGGCAGTAGGGCGGTGGTGGTAAGGCAGTGGCAGTAGGGCGGTGGTGGTAAGGTAGTGGCAGTAGGGCGGTGGTGGTAAGGCAGTGGCAGTAGGGCGGTGGTGGTAAGGTAGTGGCAGTAGGGCGGTGGTGGTAAGGTAGTGGCAGTAGGGCGGTGGTGGTAAGGCAGTGGCAGTAGGGCGGTGGTGGTAAGGCAGTGGCAGTAGGGCGGTGGTGGTAAGGTAGTGGCAGTAGGGCGGTGGTAGTAATGTAGTGGCAGTAGGGCGGTGGTGGTAAGGCAGTGGCAGTAGGGCGGTGGTGGTAAGGTAGTGGCAGTAGGGCGGTGGTGGTAAGGTAGTGGCAGTAGGGCGGTGGCAGTAGGGCGGTGGTGGTAAGGTAGTGGCAGTAGGGCGGTGGTGGTAAGGTAGTGGCAGTAGGGCAGTGGTGGTAAGGCAGTGACAGTAGGGCGGTGGTGGTAAGGTAGTGGCAGTAGGGCGGTGGTGGTAAGGTAGTGGCAGTAGGGCAGTGGTGGTAAGGTAGTGGCAGTAGGGCGGTGGTGGTAAGGTAGTTTGCGACGGTGTTGGGAGCCGCGCGCGGCACGTGCGGCGTCGCTCCATGGACAGCGATTGGCCCCGCGAAAGCGGAACATGGGTGTGTAGTAACGACATTACGCATGCAGCTGTGGACAATTTGACGCCAGTCGGACACTGGCGCTCTCCATCGCGGGCCGTTCCGATGAGGTGAACATCGCTGGTGAATAAATTGCTGGCTGACATTTCGGCTGTAAGTGTGCTGCCAGTATGCCGCTCTGTCTGATGTTTTAGTGCATGCTGTGCTCGGGAATTTTGAAGGATCGGACACAATTGTTTGAAGGAAGTTTGGTGAACGAAGCAAGATATCGTAGCTTCAATGCTAATGGATAGAACAAGCTGATACACAAAATGAAAAGGCAACAGCACACCCCTGCTCCTACACCCGTCTCAAAAACACAATTCTCACTTAATATGTCCGTCCAGCAAATGCCATAGTAGTCAGCCTCTTCATGGTCGTTGCTGCTATCGCAGGCAGCCTCAAAGGACCGTTACTATCTCCGTCGCAATGGAATATAATTGCAATGTTTTGTCTGTAGTAAGAATAGCCAAGATGGCCTTGACGATTCAGTTGCGGTTTCCCGACGTAGGGTCGTTATCCACAGTGTTGGATAATCACACTAGTTGTACGTTTACGTCATTCCCCACTGTCTACACTCAGTGATGTAGGAGCGACAAACAGTGTGGGGAGAACGATTTTCAGGGGCCCATTGCTTCGCAGGGAGCCTCTGACAGGTACGATTTAAAGAGCGGGCACGCCCCAGTGTCCCTGGGCGCATTGGCTGAACATTTCAGAGTAAAGAGGGTGGAAATACACTGGTGTGTGCTAGAGGGGAGCCTGAGGCTAGAATCTCCCAGGAGTGCGCCAGAACATCCCGAGGGGAAGCCTCTTCAGTCCGAGCGGTGTCTTTCTTCAGTCAAAAGGGTTCCGCTGAAGAGTGGGTGGGAGGCCAGCCTCCCTCTCACTAACTACGTCCTGGTCGAGTGTTCAGTACAATCTCCATATCTACTGCGTAGTTCATACGACATGAACGCCCCACGCTGGTGATGCTGGTTTTTTATCCACAACTTTTTTTGCACAGATCTGAACCCATGTAAGCAGATGCCAAGCGGATACGACAACTGGAGAGCGCGTGTAATCGGCGGAAAACTCCATCAAGACAACTTGGAAAGGGATTGCTTGGATGTCGCTGTTAAAGGCGAATAAAAAACACAAAGCCTTGGTTCATGTTGGGGCTTTTCGTTCTCACTTTCTTCAGATATCTCAACTTGGAATTATAAACGGTCGAAGTCCACGAGATGAGTGGTGGGCCTGTAGGATATCCACCCATTGGGCTAGGTCACGCGTATCAGTGGCGTAGGCAGGATTTTTACAAGGGCGGAGGCTCGCCTTAACAAAATGTGCGACGAAACAGATAAAGCTTCCGGCGCGTGAGGAGCGCAAAAATATATACTTGTTTACGTGGTGGAAATCACAAATTTCTTGTTTGATCGGGTGTATTTTGGGGGCCGAGAGGACGTGGAGGGTCCCTGGTTGTGCCTCTGAAGCGCATACCTATGGCTGTTTTATGCATGGTGGGTGCATGGTTTTCTTAGAATCTGAACAGTTTGCTAAGTTACGCCATTTCATGACATTCGTTTTGCTATGATCATAGTCTTTAGTAATAGCTAGCGTAGTCACCAGTATACAGACTGGATTGGAGGGGGACTTGATGGAGCGATAGCGTCCATAGCATATATCCGGGCACTGCCTAAAACTAAACGAGCAACTACCTTCTACATTCAAAAGCTTGGCAACACTAGATATTGCAGTGCGTTGTATGTCTGGACCACTGGCTGAAAAGGGACATTGCTGACGTTTGCATTCCAACGTGCTGGAACGCAACATGTAGACTGCAACGCGAGTCGTAAAAGAGCAACCGAGGCTGCTTTGCACTCTCCAAAACAAACCGATTGTCACTGCTCACGTTGAAGGATCTGTCCGGAACAACACCTAGCTGAGGGGGAGGGGGCAGTCGGCTAGGGGAGGGGGCAGCCGGCTAGAGGATGGGCAGTCGGCTAGGGGAGGGGCAGTCGACTAGGGGAGGGAGCAGTCGGCTAGGGGAGGGGGCAGTCGGCTAGGGGATGAGCAGTCGGCTAGGGGATGGGCAGTCGGCTAGGGGGAGGGGCAGTCGGCTAGAGGAGGGGGCAGTCGGATAGGGGAGAGGGCAGTCGGCTAGAGGAGGGGGCAGTCGGCTAGGGGAGGGGTCAGTCGGCTAGGGGAGGGGGCAGTCGGCTAGGGGAGGGGCAGTCGGCTATAGGAGGGGACATTCGGCTAGAGGAGGGCGCAGTCGGTTAGGGGAGGGGGCAGTCGGCTAGGGGAGGGGCAGTCGGCTAGGGGAGGGGGCAGTCGACTAGGGGATGGAGCAGTCGGCTAGGGGATGGGGCAGTCGGCTAGGGGATGGGCAGTCGGCTAGGGGATGGGCAGTCGACTAGGGGAGGGGGCAGTCGGCTAGAGGAGGGGGCAGTCGGATAGGGGAGGGGCAGTCGTCTAGATGAGGGGGCAGTCGGATAGAGGAGGGGGCAGTCGGCTAGGGGAGGGGGCAGTCGGCTAGAGGAGGGGGCATTCGGCTAGGGGAGGGGGCAGTCGGCTAGGGGAGGGGCAGTCGGCTAGAGGAGGGCGCAGTCGGCTAGAGGAGGGGGCAGTCGGATAGGGGAGGGGCAGTCGGCTAGGGGAGGGGGCAGTCGGCTAGAGGAGGGGGCAGTCGGCTAGGGGAGGGGGCAGTCGGCTAGGGGAGGGGGCAGTCGGCTAGGGGAGGGGGCAGTCGGCTAGGGGAGGGGGCAGTCGGCTAGGGGAGGGGGCAGTCGGTTAGGGGAGGGGGCAGTCGGCTAGGGGAGGGGGCAGTCGGCTAGGGGAGGGGCAGTCGGCTAGCCCCACCAGTCGACGCCCCAGCTCGGTTAAGGTCGGCTGACGCCTTCGTCCGAGAAGGATGAGCAATTCGCTAGTGAGCGGAACCTGCGCCGCCGGCAGAAAAGTCAATGCTCCCCAGACGAGCTCGGCTGCTCAACGGCCACGCTCGGGTCACGACCCCGTGACGTCACCACGCATGGCTGCCGATGGACGGAGGTCCTCTCGCGTAGAGGTAGCACACACACACACACGCACACACAGACACACACATACACACACACACACATATATATATATATATATATATATATATATACATATAAGAACCTACAGAGAGCGAGAGCAAGAGCGAGAGCAAGAACGAGAGCGAAAGCGAGAGCGAAAGCGAGAGAGAGAGAGAGAGAGAGAGAGAGAGAGAGAGAGAGAGAGAGAGAGAGAGAGAGAGAGAGAGAGAGAGAGAGAGAGAGAGAGAGAGATGGAGAGAGAGAGATAAAGAGAGAGAGAAAGAGATAAAGAGGAGAGAGATATATAAAAGAGAGCTCACCAGAGGATCAGTTGAAGACCATGTCCGTAAAAATTACCACGGAACTAGTAAAACACCACTACACTACATTAGCACCTGGTGAAAAGCTCTCAGTGTATTCAGATTATGTGAACTACGCAGATACGGACTTTTCGTGATGGCGTGATATCGGCGGCTTTTGGAGCATGTCAGAGTTGATTTCCACACCAGCAAGGCACCGCTCCCTCGCCCCCCTCCCTTGAAATAGAACAAGTATGACGTGGAATTTTTTTAAAAAATCCACATCCCGGCAACAGTGGCAGTGGCAACAGGCAGCATTCATGAGTATCCCCGAGTCATCGTAACCCCACCAGCACTGTCAATCTCTTAACGACACGATCAAAAACTTAGTTCCTTGAAGTCACGTGACATCACCAACTCCTCAACTCACGGTCACGTGATGTCAGTAGCCAATCAGTGTCCGGTAACGCGCAACACAGGAGGCCACCAAATCAAGCCCACTTTCTCCTCGGGGCGTTGTGTGGAGTCCCTACGCCTTGAGGATAAGCCGACGCACAGCGTGACCGCCGCTGGCATTTTCGCGCCAAGTGTTTGGCGCGAATGGCTGGCGGCGATCCGGCCCAGGAGCAACTCCCAAGATACCACCGCATGAAGAATAAGTCAATGAGCAAGACGCGAAAAAGAAACTAAGGGATAACATCAATTTAACGAGCCAGGATAATCATTATGTTGTCTTTTGGAGACGCTTTGACAGATGGAAGCTGTTTCCTTGACCGTAGATTGCGATATTTTAGCATAAGGTGTCACGAAGCTACGCTGTAGCATCTACGCGATGGCAGCAAAGGCCACAGTGTGTGCCTTGCTTCCGCGCATGTGCTATAGACGTTGTCTGTTCGACCAACTCTGACTTTGGAACTGGTCCAACTTTGTGCATGTTTTGCTTTCAACTATCCCGACCAACTCCAAGTAGCGCTGCCGGCGCAGCAAAAGCGGCAATCTCTCCAGCTGCACGAGCGACACCGACACCGGCGACCAAGCGACACAGAGCACGCCACGCGACCATTAGAGAGGTCGCCTGCGGCCTTCGCAGCATCACTGGGGGCGGCAGTGCCGAAGGCTGCGATCGCCTGCAGATAAGTGTCGACGGCGGGCCCACCGGCGGCGCTGCCGGTCCCCGCATTGTCCTGTCGCGGCACGGTGTCGTCACCCATCTGTCACGGCGCGTCACGGCACGTCACGGCACGGTGTCGTCACCCATCTGTCACGGCGTCACGGCACGGTGTCGTCACCCATCTGCACGGTCACGGCACGTCACGGCACGGTGTCGTCACCCATCTGTCACGGCGCGTCACGGCACGTCACGGCACGGTGTCGTCACCCATCTGTCACGGCGTCACGGCACGGTGTCGTCACCCATCTGTCACGGCGCGTCACGGCACGTCACGGCACGGTGTCGTCACCCATCTGACACGGCGCGTCACGGCACGTCACGGCACGGTGTCGTCACCCATCTGTCACGGCGCGTCACGGCACGTCACGGCACGGTGTCGTCACCCATCTAGTCACGGCGTCACGACGTCACGGCACGGTGTCGTCACCCATCTGTCACGGCGTCACGGCACGTCACGGCACGTGTCGTCACCCATCTCACTACCACGTCGTCACGGCGTCACGGCACGGTGTCGTCACCCATCTGTCACGGGTCACGACGTCACGGCACGGTGTCGTCACCCATCTGCACGGCTAGCTACACGTCGTCACTGCACGCGTCACGGCACGGTGTCGTCACCCATCTGACACGGCGTCACGGCACGGTGTCGTCACCCATCTGTCACGGCGCGTCACGGCACGTCACGGCACGGTGTCGTCACCCATCTGACACGGCGTCACGGCACGGTGTCGTCACCCATCCTCACGGCTACACGGCGTCACGGCACGGTGTCGTCACCCATCTGACACGGCGTCACGGCACGTCACGGCACGGTGTCGTCACCCATCTGTCACGGCGCGTCACGGCACGTCACGGCACGGTGTCGTCACCCATCTGACACGGCGTCACGGCACGTTCTCCCACGGCGTCACGGCACGGTGTCGTCACCCATCTGTCACGGCGCGTCACGGCACGTCACGGCACGGTGTCGTCACCCATCTGACACGGCGTCACGGCACGGTGTCGTCACCCATCTGACACGGCGTCACGGCACGGTGTCGTCACCCATCTGTCACGGCGCACGGTCGTCACCAGCACGCGTCACGGCACGGTGTCTACACGTCACGCACCGTCACGGCACGGTGTCGTCACCCATCTGACACGGCGTCACGGGGCGTCACGGCACGTCACGGCTCGTGGCGGCTCTGAGAGGCCGACCTCGTCTCTGAGAGGCCGGCCTCGTCTCTGAGAGGCCGGCCTCGTCTCTGATAGGCCGGCCTCGGCTCTGAGAGGCCGGCCTCGGCTCTGAGAGGCCGGCCTGGGCTCTGAGAGGCCGGCCTGGGCTCTGAGAGGCCGACCTCGGCTTTGAGATGCTGGTCTCGGCTCTGAGAGGCCGGCCTGGGCTCTGAGAGCCTCGGCTCTGAGAGGCCGACCTCGGCGTCTGAAGGTGCGGCGGCCGGCTTGTTCCTCAGGCCATCGGCCGGCCCGGAACGGCGAAGTGACGAGGTGTCAGCACGCGCCTGCCGTTGTGTGTTGTCATGGTGACGAGGTGTGAGCACACGCCTGCCGTTGCTGTTGTCATGGTGACGAGGTGTGAGCACGCGCCTGCCGTTGTGTGTTGCCATGGTGACGAGGTGTGAGCACGCGCCTGCCGTTGTGTCTTGCCATGGTGAGGAGATGTCAGCACGCGCCTGCCGTTGTGTGTTGTCATGGTGACGAGGTGTGAGCACGCGCCTGCCGTTGCTGTTGTCATGGTGACGAGGTGTGAGCACGCGCCTGCCGTTGCTGTTGTCATGGTGACGAGGTGTGAGCACGCGCCTGCCGTTGTGTGTTGTCATGGTGACGAGGTGTGAGCCTTTGCTTACCGTTGTGTGTTGCAATGGTGACGAGGTGTGAGCACGCGCCTGCCGTTGTGTGTTGCCATGGTGACGAGGTGTGAGCACGCGCCTGCCGTTGCTGTTGTCATGGTGACGAGGTGTGAGCAGTTGCTTACCGTTGTGTATTGCCATGGTGACGAGGTGTGAGCACGCGCCTGCCATTGTGTGTTGCCATGGTGACGAGATGTGAGCACGCGCCTGCCGTTGCTGTTGTCATGGTGACGAGGTGTGAGCACGCGCCTACCGTTGTGTGTTGCCATAGTGACGAGGTGTGAGCACGCGCTTGCCGTTGTGTATTGCCATGGTGACGAGGTGTGAGCACGCGCCTGCCGTTATGTATTGCCATGGTGACAAGGAGTGAATTACGTGTCTGCCGCTGTTGTTGCCATGGTGACGAGGTGTGAGCACGCGCCTGCCGTTGCTGTTGCCATAGTGACGAAGCGTGAGTCGCACGCCTGCCGTCCGCTTATGTATAGCGTACTAAACTACTCAAACAACGTCATTGTTTTCGGTCTTCAAACAGCCACGCATCAGCGTATGTCGACAAAGCCTACACTACGATAGGCGATGATTATCTACTTTTGGGAAGGTGCCCGAATTTATAAAGAACTGATTGTGGCTAGCTCTGACATCAGATCCAATGTTAACAATAACAACCTGTTTTTTTTGTGTTGTTATCAAGGATTGAATGCAAACGTTAGCAAAATGGTCGAAATGGAGTCTTTTCGGTCCTTGACTGAGACATACACCGCACTGAAAGTTCTACTTGATGGTACAGGGAGAGAAAGTGGTCTTATTTGCCGTTAACCCGATATTCCTGGCCTTTAATATTATAAAATTTCCAGGGACTCGCAACACCGTCGTTTCACACGATTACCCCTGCAACTAACACACTATACCCGGGGTACTAGCATAGCCTGGCAGCCCATTTATAGCTGATGCATGCACTGTGCTGTGTTTCGAGATATCAACAGACACCGGAGGCGGGCGCAGTCTTCACGTCTGGCGCTTCGTTGGCTACCGCCGCTCATTTGTCGAGGGGCGCTCGAAACAGGCTCACATCCGAAAGCGTTGTTCAATGAGACCACAGTGGATCTGCGGCCCGATCAAAATTCTGCAGAGATCGGCCAGTGCAGACAGCGGCAGCTCAGATCTCACCTGGGGGTCGCGATGTTTGAAATTGTTCTTACAGTGATATTTGTCGATCGTTGGTCAGATTTGAGGAAGTGTTTCTGGGTGTTGTTCAGCAAATCGAAAATATCCGGTAATTCTCCACAGCATGGAAATATTAGGCATTCAATCGAAATCTTAGTGGCCATTTCAGGAATCATGTCGGGGAAACACTGTAGCTAATGTAGTGGCTTAAATATGGACGGTTTGGATTTAATACATTTTTGTGTATTATCACAACTAATGATCGTCCGAGATGCGGGCTCAAAAGATAGTTCTGAACCCTCATCATACTGAAGGCTCATCTGGCTCGTCCCCCACCCCCACCCCTACCACCTAATGTGCCGTATAGCAAATAACCATAATGCCAGTAGCCTATGTAGCCTGTATAGCCAGTAGCCTGTGAAGCCAGTATCTTGTGTAGCCCGTAGCCTGTGTAGCCAGTGGCCTGTGTAGCCAGCAGCCTATGTAGCCAGTAGCCTGTATAGCCTGTGTAGCTAGTAGCCTGTGTAGCCAGTAACCGATGTAGTCAGTAGCCTGTGTAGCCAGTAGCTTATGTAGCCAGTAGCATTGATAGCCAGTAGCAGGTGTAGCCAGTAGCCTGTGTAGCCAGTAGCTTATGTAGCCAGTAGCATTGATAGCCAGTAGCAGGTGTAGCCAGTAGCCTGTGTAGACAGTATCATATGTAGCCAGTACCCTGTGTAGCCAGTAGTTTGTGTAGCCAGTGCCACGTGTAGACAGTGGCCCGTGTAGCCAGAGGCTTACATAGCCAGTAGCCTGTGTAGCCAGTAGCCTGGGTAGCCAGTAGCCTTGGTAGCCAGTAACCTGGGTAGCGAGTAGCCTGTGTAACCAGTGGACATTATGGTGGCAATGGCGAGCCGAGCCGAATCCGGCTCTCACCGAATTTCAATGCGTGGCTGTGGCTTCCGTGTCACCCCAGCTACTCACCGTGAACGGAGTCGAGCTTTCGCAGCTAACGCGAAATTTGACGACGGACACGGGCGGCGCGCGCCGCATCAGTGACGTCAGAGGCTGGGACACCAGCACTCCACCAGTGTTGTTGCTGAGGAGTACAGGCTCGAACAACTCCGTGAAGTCTTCGTCCTGAAATGCACGAAGAAGCGTAAGTGTTTGCGCCATGTTATCACGTGCACAGCTGATGCGCTCTCGTGCACGCGAGGTATCATATACATATTTAAATTTGAAATATGACTTGCGGGTGCTTTCGAAACTTTTGGCAATGAGTGTGAGGCATACTATATACCACACATGGTTCGTTAAAATCCAATTGTAGCATACCATGCAGGGAAAATAATCTTACTTGCAAAACTATTTAGTGCACAATGTTGGGATTCAGCCGTTTCAAACCTAAAGCTCATCAAGAAACCAGCGAAATTGAAAAAAAAGATAATTAGTGTAGCATAAACAAGCAAAAATTGTTATCCTATCTATGTTGGATTGCTCAGTTTCATTAGTCTTCTGATGCTCTCTGACTAAGACAATTGAGCCCGTTCAGAAATACAGCTGGTTACATGAAATCCTTTTCCCAGGACATATCCTAACTGCATTTTTTGCACGTGTATTCCAGAAGTCAGGGATCTGGTCTTTTACGGCAAAAGTCGGCAATCAGTGTTTGCATGCGTGCCATAAGGCAAGAGTTTCAAACAAGCAGAGAGCCTGCCGATGAACACAGTCATATTCAACATCAATGCACGTCACGGATATCACTTTGTAAAGTTGATTGGGGAGAAAAACGACCCTCTTGCTGGCTAAGGTTTCCTCGGAAGCCATTTCTATCTGGCGCACGCCCCCAGGCGCAATGGTTTACCTTCGCTCTAATAATGGGGTGGGGGTGGGGATCAATGGTTGAGGGCACCAGTGCCCCCCACCTTTGGCATATGTAAAGTGATACCCCTGATGCAGGTGATCCCTGGTAACTCGATCCTAGTATACAATGAAATGACAGTGCTACTCTTTGGATTAGCAGTATCATTTCATTAGCATACAGAGTAAAACGCAACTAAATATGAATGCTTCGTTTCACTTCTTGCACAGCTGAATATGCGAGAAGACGTAAAGAAGTTAAAAGCTTATTATATGATTTGCAGTTCAGGTCATCTTTGAACTATTGGATGGAGCAATAAAACATTGTTAATTGCCGGTAATCCACATGGTGGAGACGGATTGCCGGTAATACACATGGTGGGAACGGATTGCCAGTAATCCACATGGTGGAGACGGATTGCCGGTAATCCACATGGTGGAGACGGGTTGCCGATAATCCACATGGTGGAGACGGATTGCCAGTAATCCACATGGTGGAGACGGATTGCCAGTAATCCACATGGTGGAGACGGATTTGGAAGGGGGAAGAAGCACCGCCCCACGTTTTTTTTGAAGAAATATCGAACGAACAGGCGAATAGAGTTCAAACCTGGCGGCTTTTGTCATCAATGATTGAACAACTACTGAAATGGTTCAACCCTAGATCATGTCAGGCCACCTTCTAAGTCTAGCCCTGGTTCCTAAAACCGGACCCTAGGTCAGGTCAGGCGTTCCTACCTCTGCAAATGCGCAAGTTTGTGGCAATTCCGTGGTAATTTTAAGATGCTTTTGACACAGAATGTGATAAGAAATCCCATAATTCCGCACTATGATCCATGCTCTGTGATCAGATCACATGCGATAACGACAAGCTGCGACCAGGAAATATTACTCCATACAGCCATAGCCAATAAACTGATGTAGTAATAAACTGATGACAATACATGTGGTTGTCAGATTATGAAGACACCAATGGAATTTATTTTTGCAATTTTTATAAGATGACCTCAGAGTAGACATAATCACCTGGCTGGCATCTGGGATGGCAAGAGGTCACTTGATAATTCACGAGGTTGTTCCATGTTTGTGACCTTAGCATCCTCCACCCCGACCCTCGCTTCTGTCTTTCAGTGAACGACGGCTTTTAATTTGGCACTGAGATACATCTAGAAACCCATGACGAAGATACCGATAGAATAAAACGACGCTAATATCTGCCGATCGCTGCCGCCTTAGCGCGTATCTATCGAACTAACCAACGCTGACGGGCTTATTGACTTCAACATTCATTCCGTGTCTCACGTTTTCTGTGCATTCTCCCAGCCCTGGTCAGGCCTTTGCACCGGCAGATGTCCAGGTGGCGCTGGTAGCCCTTCCAGGTCGTTGGGGGACGCGTGAGCCCCTCCCCCTCCATCACACCACGGCTAAGGTGATCTTGTCGGTCGCCAAGGCGAGGGTTACGTGAGGGGAGGGGTGGTGCAATAAGCTGACCTTATACTATGTCTGGAAAGGTAGGTGCCCTTGACCGCCTCTTGCGTCCCCGCTATTAGATGTCTTTGTCCGCCGTCGTACGATCAAAAGTGACGACTTTGATTCTAGCATTTTATGAAGAGATTACATGTAAATATATATATATATATATATATTATGCACATGATTTGTATCATATACTATTATACCGATAATTGCTTTTAATGGTTTTTCAATGTCCTTTCATTACCTCATCCAGGAGCGCCTAAGCATGGCGATATCGAATGCTATATTTATTAGCTCAAACCAAAGCATATGCTTAGAAAGAAATGTGCATATGCATTTTATTAGTACATGTTCGCTGAGGTAAAGCTTGTCAGATGCGCAAAATAATCAACGTTGTACCAGCATCAAGCAAAGGTATATGTGTGGTGTTCATAAATACAACATCGAACTATCAGGCTGAGAGCATTCACAGACGATTCACATAATTTTGATGAATGAATTAGTGGTGATGAGCCGGGAGGGAGGGGGTGGTGACTTCCGTGGTGCTGTGCGTGGAACAGTTTTGGCGCGGAATCCACAAGCAGACAGCTTCATTGTGCTCACACAGAATGCGACTCACTTCCATGCAAACACTGCGTCCCTTCTGAGGCGGTTACTTCACCATGGAAGCTGGCAAAAAGCTGCGCACATTGCGCAAGCTCAAAGACAAAAACAGCATCCTTGCCGTGGACGCTCCGACACCGCAGATGCCACAATAGCACGAGCAAATATTGCGCGAGGTCCGCCGACGCGAGGTGCGCCGACACCGCAGATGCCACAATAGCACGAGCAAATATTGCACGAGGTCCGCCGACGCGAGGTGCGCCGACACCGCAGATGCCACAATAGCACGAGCAAATATTGCGCGAGGTCTGCCGACGCGAGGCGCGCCGACACCACAGATGCGACAATAGCACGAGCAAATATTGCGCGAGGTCCGCCGACACCGCTTATTTAATTAAAACTTTCCCGGCGCTGCGCTGCGGGGGAGGAGACGGATTCCAGGATTGTAGATGGCTACCGCGCTATGATTATGCTGTTCGTCAGCTTGATGGAGATTACTGGTGATACAGGGAATTCAGTGAGTGAATTTGTTGGATAGGATGAGGAGCTTGAAAGTACGCACATGGTAGTGAGCGAAGCCTGGGATAAAATCATCTGGCACAATGCAACATATCCTGAAATAGCAGTTGAAACACCAAGTCAGGGCAAATCTTTAACTAGAAGAGTTTTGTAATTGCTAGTCGATAATGTGCAATCACCGTATTTGGTATTTGGACGTAAACTAATGATGCATTTTCTCCATGCTTGGTGAAGTGCTTTTGAGAAAGAAGATTTCCTCTTTTCAGCCAGGACTATAAATCATTGAGTGGTGCTGAGAAGGAAAGCATGTCGCCTCATTATGAAACATATAATACATTATAATTGACCATCGGTCTCGTGCAGCTCCTTTTCTTGTGAATTCGCCGGCATAGTTCCTTTCCGAGTACAATTATGTGATACTTAGTTCTCGCTGGAAATGCATGTTCTTCTCTAGTGGAACAAACCACTGTGCATGCAAGAAAACAACGTGATCCATGAAAAATTGTTTAATGAAAAGGGAAACCGAAGACCATGACAAAAGGAAACAACACGCAATTCTGCAACGTCACAGCAAACCTCCTTACCTTGTGCCTAGTGGAATAATTATTTCACAGAATCATTCAACTGTTTAACGGATGCAAATACTTTAATGAAACTTTCAGCGATGGCTTATCTTTAGGGATCCAACAAAACGTATGACGGGAAGTTTCATTTTTTCAGCTTTTGACTACTTATTCATTTCGCATATTTGCCTATTCGAGTTCAAATCGAAGATTATAGCAAAAGTAAGCATTTTTCATTAGGGCAAGTTGACTTCGAGCAACGTTTCTTTCGGTCTGATCTACCCATTAGAAAAGGAAAATTGAAGAAAACTGGAAAACTCAAAATTTTGAACTTTAAAAAAAATGGGTTCCCAAAAAACATGGCTCTGGTCGATTTCTCTGTCCTTTACTGATTCAAAATTGATCTCAATTATCCCCCGAAATGAAATCCCCAGAGCCAAAAACATAATGTGAGTCGTGAAGATCTATGCCTCCTAGTGACGTCACTTTCGTGGAAAATTTTGTTCGGGGTGGACCCGGGCCCTACTCGTCTAACGCTTTCCGATGACCCCTCTTTCGTTTTCG
Source organism: Imbricaverruca yamaguchii (assembly GCA_034440575.1). Lineage (NCBI taxonomy): Eukaryota > Metazoa > Arthropoda > Thecostraca > Neoverrucidae > Imbricaverruca > Imbricaverruca yamaguchii. The sequence continues at coordinate 364,087 of JAOTOL010001348.1, forward strand.
TGCGACGCTTAGTTTGGCTATTAGAGGGGGTTACTATCCCCATCCAGAGACGGGGTGTGAGGATGAGATCAGAGACGGTTTTTTCGGGTAAATGGATTCCTGTAAATTATTTTGAAGAGGATACATGTATAGAATAGTAACACAGACGCATCACTGAATTATTTTCCAACCTGTGTTTACCCCAAGCTGAAAATATAGCCAGTCATAGGTCAACTGACCTCGCGAAATCACACCGCTGTCAGTGGAATTATTTCCATCAATATTTAATGTGTTGGGGAATACAAAATGTGCCTGTTGCCTACTGGCGAATTATGGAAGCGGTTTACCTGACAATATGATATGTCCTCAATAGTCAGCAAGTATTTTATTAATGAATCATTACTGGAGGGACAAATTGGTGAGACGGGTACCGAATTTCAGACAAAGTGAACTTATATTAGAATATTTATGCAACTGGGGGAATAACAGGGTGAAAGTGGCACAACAATTGTGTGGGAAATTCCCACCTAGTGATCGTGGTAAACATGCCCAGATCTTGTCTCATAACCTTGCTGTGGCGGAATCTCTCTGCACTGGAATCTCTCTGCACTGGAATCTCTCTGCACTGGAATCTCTCTGCACTGGAATCTCTCTGCACTGGAATCTCTCTGCACTGGAATCTCTCTGCACTGGAATCTCTCTGCACTGAATTTCTGCACTGGAATCTCTCTGCACTGGAATCTCTCTGCACTGGAATCTCTCACTGGAATCTCTCTGCACTGGAATCTCTCTGCACTGGAATCTCTCTGCACTGGAATCGGAATCTCTGCACTGGAATCTCTCTGCACTGGAATCTCTCTGCACCTCTGACTAAGAAGCGAATCGGAAGAAGCAAAGCGCCAGGCAACACCAGTAATCCAGCGATGATCCCAGTAGCGTACCTTGTCGACGGGCCTCAGCGTCAGCTGACTGGTTCCCTGCACCTCGAACAGCAGCACGTGCGTCCCGGGCTCCAGGTTCTCGGGCACGCGCTCGAACCGTGACGGCTCCCCGTCGGAGCCGATCTTGCACCCTGCGGAGGGGGGGGGGGGCAGTCATCGAATAGGTCGAGAGGACAGGTCGAGGCGATGACTGGTGGAACACGTGACGTCACTGGGGCACGATCGTCAGACACGGTGCGGGACTGTTCGACACGAACACGCTGCGATGCTGGTGTTCTGAATTAACATGACACAGATGCCGTCAACACGCCTTAATTATCTGCTGATATAGAACGGTGGCAGGATGTCGAAGAATGCGCATGCTGTCATTTTGTGTCTAAATTTACGCTTAAAAGTATGTTAGTTTAGCCCCAATTAAAAGCATAGCGCAATACCATGCACCGCCGCTATCGTTCTCAAAGGCATGCATCGGTGGTATTTCACCTGCATTGAAAAGCACCCACTGTCAGCTCTAATAAACACCGTTATCTTTTATATGGCAGAATCCGTATCCTCACTTGGCCCCAGAATAGAAAGGCCTGCAGTGCTGCAGTTTACTGCACGTTGGGGCCAATGCCATGATTGTCTTTCTCCCCCTCTCTCTCTCTCTCTTTCTCTCTCTCTCTCTCTCTCTCTCTCTTTCTATCTCTCTCCTTCCTGTTCCACCGTGCTTAGCTTTGTGGTCAGCTCTGCACAGAAGCTACAAGCCATTTTTTGCAGAAATTGCAATTAAGCCCACAAAAGGTTGTTGCTGCAATTCGTCGAGTAGGCCAGTCAAATCAGTGTGCATGGGGTACGTCGGATGGCTGTGACAGGAAAAGTAGAGTTATCTTTCAATCCTGCTCTGTGTCGACGAAACTCACCGTATGCATGATGTAATCCCGCACCGAGAAGCACGATCCAAACGCGTGTCGATACCATCACCGCTGTCGTCACTCGCACCATTCGCGCCTGCGTGTGGACCGCAGTTCACTCTATTCACGTTCGGCACCGATGGGTCGGTTTCACTCGCGACGCCCCGACCACGCGCTATTATCCTCCCGCATCGCCGGCCTCGCGCCAGCGCTCATCTATGCGCCACGTCCGCTTCCTCCTCGTCGCCTTCGACGCCGCCTTTCACGTCGCCGGTCGCTTGCCGGTGGCTCGCCGCTCGGTACTAGCGCGCCACGGCCGTTGCAGTCGCCGCGGTGCTAGCGTCCTGTACACTGGGTTGCTGTCGCCGGCGGTGGCGGCCGCCGGTGCAGTGGACGGTGGAGCGTCTCGGCCGCCTTCGTCACTCGCGCCGAGTCACGCGCCGCCGGTCACGCGCCCTGCAGTCGAGAACACGCGTGTCAACGGCTGCGGCCGAACCGCCGCCACCAGGCACAACGTGTTGTTGGCTTCGTACAGCACAGGATGTGCTACTTGGGAGCTGATGGGCGAATAATAGCTGGTTGTGGATGTGGCGAGCGGCGGGAAGAGTCGGTTCAGGAAGTATCCGGTCTCTCTGAATTTCCACACACGTGTCACATGTCTATAGAAAATGGCATAGTACACAGCTGTTCCATCATCACACGAGTTCTGTCTGTAAAACGTGCATAGACAGCTTTCACCATGGTCAACCATCGGTAGGATGATTTTCCATCAGCATGCGGAATGCATCATTAACCCGTGATAAATATGCAAAATAACATGGTGAATACAGCATTGAAAGAGCGAAACGTGCATTGTGCTATTCTGGAAGCAATTCCTGTCCGTGGATTGATGCTGGACCTGGTGTTGAACTGATTTCAACCGAAAACATTTGTTTCAGCTATTTTTGCGTATCTATTATTGAGCCAACAACATACGGATCCGTCCATAAGGCCCTGCTTAATACATCTGAGAAGAAAATAGTGCAAGTGTTCCGTAATAAACATGTTCACTGAATTTTCGGTGGGCTCCCATCTACATCGTATTCCGACACAAATGTCTAGTTAAGCTATAACTCTAAGTATTTAGTTACGCTTAAAATACCTACACCCGTTATATTTGTGCAAAATAACATTTTACCAGATAATAATGACACCAACGCACTACACGTTCTCATGAAAACACCATGCTAAGCATCTTGTTCGCAGAGCCGGATGTTCCCCATCTTGTTTGCAGAGCCGGATGTTCCCCATCTTGTTCGCAGAGCCGGATGTTCCCCATCTTGTTCGCAGAGCCGGATGTTCCCCATCTTGTTCGCAGAGCCGGATGTTCCCCATCTTGTTCGCAGAGCCGGATGTTCTCTTAACCCCCACGGTACGGCGCCTCGCCACCTTCGCCAGTTCCTTCTTCCTCACCTGGCTACACACTCTTGGGATAGTTCCTCCTTCCTCACCTAGCCACACACTCTTGGGATAGTTCCCCCTTCCTCACCTAGCCACACACTCTTGGGATAGTTCCTTGTTCCTCACCTAGCCACACACTCTTGGGATAGTTCCTTCTTCCTCACCTAGCCACAAACTCTTGGGATAGTTCCTCCTTCCTCGCCTAGCCACACACTCTTGGGATAGTTCCTTGTTCCTCACCTAGTCACACACTCTTGGGATAGTTCCTTCTTCCTCACCTAGCCACAAACTCTTGAGATAGTTCCTCCTTCCTCACCTAGCCACACAATCTTGGGATAGTTCCTTCTTCCTCACCTAGCCACACACTCTTGGGGTAGTTCCTCCTTCCTCACCTAGCCACACACTCTTGGGATAGTTCCTTCTTCCTCACCTAGCCACACACTCTTGGGATAGTTCCTTCTTCTTCACCTAGCCACACACTCTTGGGATAGTTCCTTCTTCCTCACCTAGCCACACACTCTTGGGATAGTTCCTTCTTCCTCACCTAGCCACACACTCTTGGGATAGTTCCTTCTTCCTCACCTAGCCACACACTCTTGGGATAGATCCAGACCTTCTCAAGAAAAAAATGAAGGTCCGACTCAAAAGCACTATGGTGGCCTCAGTCCTTGAAGGCACACGAACAGAATTCATGGCAATGCCTCTGCCCAACTATTGAACACACCTCCGTAAGCATCCACCACATACTATTTACTATTCGCATGGCCATTTTACACCTAGCCGTTCACTTGCTGCAGTTGTGGTACGAATGGACTCTGGATCTGTTGAGATTTACGAAGCGTTTCCAGATTGAGCTACAAACTACAGTAAACGTACCTGCGATATCAACAAAATGATTATCAAAATATACTTGAGCAGACAATGAACACACGCCATACCATTAAACCAGCCGAATTGCGTCCAAGTTCATCCAAGCCACACAAACAATCTTCGAAGGGTTCCTACAGCATGTGTTAAACAATGTTTCATGAGAACGTCTATTGCTACGTGTGTTTTGCTACATCGTGGGTTGTAGAAGCCGCTGGTAACGTCACTGGACGTCAATAGCGAAACGCGCCAACCAGCAAAGCCAGGTGCAAGTGGCAAGCTAATTGTCGTCGTCACGGTTGTCGTCCGCTTCCTGTGTTACCGCATCGTTTCGTGGTCGTCTAGCCTCTCCACGGTTCTTTGGCAGGGGTGGTTTTTGTTGGAGCGAAGATCGGTCACACATAGAATGGAAAAGAAAGGGAGTGGTGAGAGCACTTTGCGTGATACGGCAGCCAAGCTGTTCGGTGTAACATTTCTCGGTTATTATGTCGCATCAGTTCATTCACTTTTCTAAGGTGCATGTTTTTTTGGCCTCCTGCTGGTCATTTGATACTTCAACGAATTAATCAAGTGAAAGTCAGTGATTGAACACAGACACACAAAGTACAAAAAAATGCCTTTAAAAACTTTACTCCTGATCACTGTTTAACATTCCATTAATGTGTCTCGCGATTCCGATGTGCAGTGGTGAAATGAGATGTTCTTCACGGTCAATTATTGGCATCGCGCCTTCAAAGCGAAAGCAGTATGTAGCGCGAAAAAGATAGAGGTGAGGGATAGCTTTAGTTTGCAACTGCTTGCAATTGAACGATCAACGGATGAAATGCGTCAAACATCACGAGGAGATGATCATCAGATGGACATTGCCGTCCACGTGACTCAGCTTTGTCTGTGTGAGGCGACACTGTCGGTTCAGACTAGCGCGCGGACGTACCGGGGGAAGTCGACCATCACCGACACGAATGGGGGAGGAGCAAGGGAAGGAGCAGCGGATGTGGGGCGGGCACCCTGCGGAACTCGGGCGGCTTTTTCGTGTCGCGACAGGTGCCTCGAAAAGCCAGGCAGAGGCAATGGTCGCAAGTCATGGATCATGAACCAGCCTAAGTGCACGTGCAGTTCACAGAAAATAAGCCGCGTCATTTCGTATTGTTTAAGGCATATACGAAGCGCACTAATTCGTCAGCTTGCATAAGCATCTCCTGAACAGTCGTGTTCAGCTGTCAAAAAGACTGAAAACACAGTTACGATCACCATGAATTCAAGTTAAGCAAATAAGGCCTGGAAGAGAATTAGGCATCGAAGCATTCTGAATAAGAGCATCGAAGAGATTGCTACAGGTCCCGCCGCGCAGGAAAATACCAGTGATAGCCTGGGGCAAGGTGCAGGTCCCGTGTAGGGCCGGGTCCGGGTCACCTCCCGGTGGTTTATGACAACGATTAGAGTGAGAACATCGATGTGCTTATTTAATTTTCCTGACCGTCGGGAAACTGGCGATGGTCAAGCATGTCATCAGCGTGCATCCCCATCTACGAACCATCCTGAGAAGTCATTCGTGGTATATGTCGGAATCAGTGCCTTCTATCCGCGAATTAATCCATTGGCCTATAGCACGCACAAGACAGACGATAGAAATACATGTGAAGTGTTCGTCTATTTTTAGATCGGAATTTTAGATCCTTTGGAACCACGATCCTGTAATCCTTTACACGACCTCGGACCGAAATATTCCAGATGTGCATGAACCGCTGGCCTTCCCTATCGGCCAGGTATGGCTGCATATTGAGCGCGTCGATCGTGGCTTCGTCCGCACAACTCCCTGTTCATAACATGTTGCCAGGTTCACGTTCTCGCGCTCACGTTCAAACATCCACCGAAACACATTTTTTTCCCTTTTCTCCCATTGTCCCGCTGAACACATTTCTCCACTTCTCGCAAGTTTGCGAATTACGCGTTACGCAAATGAAGTCTGGACGAACTGTGAGCTGCCCTAGAACGCATCAGGCCGTCCATACATGCCTTGAATAGTCATCACTGAACAGATGCTGGAAGGTCTATGCTTTGTTATTCTAGCGTTGGAAGCGAAGTTCGCTAACCCGCAGCAATCCTGGATCATAAAATGTCCGCGGCGATTGTTAACGACTTAATGGATTGTTAACCCGTTTGGTGATTGCTTTTTGGTACCTGCATTGCTACGGATTGGTTTGTTGCGAATTAACTAAAATGAAATAACTTTGTGGTCAAAAACCCAACTCAACATGAAATAAATGAGCGTGTTGTCGAATAGTGTTGTAGTATTTTTCGTTGGGCCCTTTAGCACACCCCTACCGATAGGTAGTCATGCGCCGTAATTTTGACATTGTTAGATGAAGGTGGTCGATTTTTGGCAGATGATATCCCGGATTTGTCTGGATGGCGTTAAGGTTCCATTTTCAGGAGCCAACCGTTTTGAGAAATGCCCGACACGCTATCAGTGAATGAGGTAAAGTTTCACAAAAAGCAGCGTTTTCCCTACCCCTCTCCTCGTCTTTTCTTCAAAACCGTAGTTAAGAGCAGCACCCTGTCAACAATTCTGCCGAATCAATTCAAGGTTTTTGCGACTTTAAGTTAATTTACGCTTGAAGGAAAAGATCAGTATTCGACTTCACAACCTCGTCTATACTTCAAGTGGCAATTGATGCTTCTCCGCCCACCGATGTTTCTCCTCTACCCACCCATCATATGCTCTGGCAAAGTCACTAATGCGTCTAACCCACCCATCATATGCTCTGGCAAAGTCACTGGTGAGTCTAACCCACCCATCATATGCTCTGGCAAAGTCACTGGTGAGTCTAACCCACCCATCATATGCTCTGGCAAAGTCACTGGTGCGTCTAACCCACCCATCATATGCTCTGGCAAAGTCACTGGTGCGTCTAACCCACCCATCATATGCTCTGGCAAAGTCACTGGTGCGTCTAACCCACCCATCATATGCTCTGGCAAAGTCACTGGTGAGTCTAACCCACCCATCATATGCTCTGGCAAAGTCACTGGTGAGTCTAACCCACCCATCATATGCTCTGGCAAAGTCACTGGTGAGTCTAACCCACCCATCATATGCTCTGGCAAAGTCACTGGTGAGTCTAACCCACCCATCATATGCTCTGGCAAAGTCACTGGTGAGTCTAACCCACCCATCATATGCTCTGGCAAAGTCACTGGTGAGTCTAACCAACCCATCATATGCTCTGGCAAAGTCACTGGTGCGTCTAACCAACCCATCATATTCCCTGGGTCCGCCAGTGGCACGCCTCATCCACCATTCTTTTCATTTAAACCTTACCTGCTCCGCCCATGATATTCCACCCACCCGTCCGATCCGCCCTAACTCCGCCTATGATACTCCACCCACCCGTCTCACCCGCCCTGACTCCGCCCATGGCGGTGCCCACCGTCTCCCCACAATTGCCGTGAGAACATAGGAATTCTTCGGTTCAGCCCGAGCCGGACCTGAACTGGCACCGATTCGCACACCATCCGGCGCCAAATCGGCACACCGGCTGCAGCGCGTGCTGTACGCTCCAAAACCATTGTGGAGCGTGGCGTGCGCAGTGCATCGTGCATCGTGCATCATGCATCGTGCATCGTGCACAGAGTTCGGCATCGGCGTGCGGCGTATCCGCAGCAGCAGCCATGCGGCTATGCCGGCGGCAGAGGTTTATTGTTTCGGTGACGTAGTGGCTGGAGTTGGTGGCGACTATTAATCACCCCGGCTAATAATGTCGGACATGCGTGCTGGCTAGGTACATATTTGAGCAACAGCAAAGCAGTCCCTTCAGCACGCGCCATGGAGGCCCTCTCAAAATGATGTGCTCTGGAAGGGGTGACGGATTTTGACTTCCGTAAGATCTCGGCTCCTATTGCAGCTAGAGTAGCTCAATTTTCAGGATATATGGATACTGTGGTGACCTCTATTGTATGCAAATTAATTGACGTTAGGCGAATATCTGCAACATGAAATCAGGTTAAAGATGCTAAATTTAGTTTTTGTGTTGGTTGGCTTGACATTGTTATGGATCGCTGCGATAGTGCTTAAGTGCTCCAAAATGAGCTTCAATGATGTTCTAGACATCACTAATGACGCAATACGGATGGTAGATGCGGCATTTGACCTCAAGTCACTTATGTATTAGCACTTAATCAGGTTGCAGTTACCGGAACCGGGCCGCCCATCCGACTGGCCAGGCGGGTGGCACGGCGTAATCGGCCTCACGAACACATGGCTGAAGTATACGAATGAAATATGGAAACACTTAGGCTCTCAATGACAGACTAAAGTGTTCAAGATGTGTAGGGAGTAACGTGCAAAATGGCATGAATCGCATGAAAGCCATTTGCGCTTATGCCAGCCTTCCAGTGGACCAGGTTTGGCTCCATTGACATGTCGTGAACTTGACCTGACTTGACCTCGGTGGCCTAACCTGACCTTGCCACTATATAGCATAACATGCATCAAACAAATCGCTAGTATCGCCAAGAACACTTCCTTTTCGTCGATGTACGGCAAGGGTATTAACGCCGATTTTTGTGGTATGGCGCTGCGAAATGTTTTGAATTTGACGTCGTGGTACGTCGAAACATTTCCGGCCGATTTTTATTTTCTTAGTCTATGCGACGCGCTGAACATTTTTAGACAGGCACATAAAAAATGAGGCGTAGATCCACCAGTAAACTCGGAAGTTATTCACGAAAAACTGGAGGGGTTGGCGGATCCCCCATCCGCGGGCATATTAGCCAGGGGTGCATGAGATCCGTGACGAGTCGTTTGCATAGGCACATTATGAAAGACGGCGCATAAAGGAAAAACTGATGGTGTGCCTCTGAGAAACAACCCATCACACCGCATGTCAAGGGTAGCCGGCAAAGTGTGCTAGTGTCAGTGACGACACAACTATAACTCATATCTTCTATCAGCTCCGAATCCATCCAATCCACCCCAATCCAATCCGACTCAATCCAATCCGCCCCAATCTATTCCGCCCCAATCCAATCACAAAAATCAAATCCGTCCCAGTCTAATCCGCCAAAATCCAATCCGCCCCAATCCAATCCGCCAAAATCCAATCACCCAAAATCCAATCCGACTCAATCCAACGCTCCTGTGCGCCTCTAACCACATTTGACGACTCTATCGCCCTCTCTCTACTGTCTGCCCAACATGTTCAGTTAGATTCGCGCAGTTTAAGCATGACTTATCTGCCATCGCAGTATTCAGTGTGCTGATCAGCCACCCGCCTTTGAGCTTCGGACCTGACGCGTGTGTCAGGCTGATATCGGTGTCACTAAGTGACACCGACCGACGTGGGCTTTGCAGCTCCTGCATGTGTCTGGGTGCAATTGGTACCGCAAAACGACACCAGAGTCTGGTGTGTTGAGGTTCGCTGCTGGCGTGTACTTCGAGGCGACTATGGCGGTTGTCGCAGCTCGGTACAGCCCCGCAGCAGGTACATTGGACAGGCAGAGCGGGCTCCGTGTTGGTTAAAGTTGGCCGGACCGAGCTGCCGAAGCGAGCCCGCCGCTGGGGGTGGTGGCGCACTCCTGTAATCCGGCGACACGGAGGCGTGAGTTTGAGGATCTCCTGGGATCGAGGCCCTCGCTCTGTGGCCGCCGAGACGGTCTGGCGTCCGCACCTGTCCGGACATCTACTTGGCGCAACCGGTGATTCTATGGGAACGCTGGGGTGAATGGGCAGGTGCAAACGGTGTCGCTCAGGCAACGAGCTCATATAATGGGCCCAACTGTGATAATGCGATTGATACTATAAGTCCGAGAGCCGGCGGCATGGGGCGGCCCATAGGGGGAGACCAAACTCTTTTCAACCTTCCTCATTGGGGTACTCATGCTTTTTTCAACTTTTAATATGGAGAGACAAGTTCCTCCACAAATTTCACATTGGCAACTACTCCTCTCATGATGTTATGCAGAAAAACAATTAATTTTGACGACTTCTCATAGACAATATGCTGTTTATCTGCCGATATTGAGGTACATTTGTGGGCACGGGTATAATTGAATCGATCACTCAAATGATTGGTAAGCATCACGTGAATTCCCAAATATTTGTAGCTGTTCCACGTGCAGTTGTGCTGATCTCTGCCGATTTTCCACAGCTGACTGACAACAGAAGCCGCTACAGCGGGGGACGCTGGATCATAGAAGGATAGCAGAAGGATGCTAAAATTGCGTCCACAAAATGCTCTCGGTAATAAATGATATGGGGAGCCAGGTTCTCTGAAGACTCATTTATGCCAACATGTTTGTATTTGATAGTAGAGAAAGTACGGCTATATCTGTTGCCTAGCGGTGGCGAATGCAGAGGCACAGGAGGAACCCCTGCACAGAGGCCCGCTGCACGTCCACGCAGATGGAGCGCCCTCTCACTGGAAGCAGGCCCATCCAATACGTGCAAGGCATCCTATGATCCTTTATTTAAGCAGAAGGTGCCCCTCTGGGTGCAAAGGTCGCTCCTGCAGAACGCTCGACTGCGAATACCCTGTCAGCCCTGCAGGAAGACAATGTGCCCCGCTTGGAAGTAACAGTATCCCTCGGTGTAGACAATGTGTTCCTAAGGGTAGAAGAAGTGCCCCTCTGGGTAGAAAAGGTGTGCCTCTGGGTAGAAAAGGTGTCCCTCTGGGTGGGAAAGATGCCCCTCTGGATGTAAGAGGCGCCACTGCAGAAAACTGCACTGTGAACACCCCACCAGTCCCGAAAAAGGAAAGATTCTGAAAATCAGTGGCGCCCTTACCGAAAAAAAACTATGTTCCTCCCAGAGGAATAGCTTCCCTTTATCACTGAAAGAACTTGTGATACAAATTTGTATCTTGATCTTGATAGCTTGCTGATTATGCTGAACATTGGATCGTAAGCAATTAAACGTGTTTAAGATTACTCGTTTTGTGTGATCAAATACATGTCGGTAGAAAGAATAGTGAATATTTCCGGTTCTACAGAAGTAGCACCAGCGGGTAAAATAGGATTTGTAAGTTCAGTAAGCTGCAAATGAGGATTGTATGCTTCAATGTTGGCAGAATCAAATAGTGTGAAATTGGTGTGAAAGGTGTTTCGTGCACTGTCTATGAAACCAGATCTGTAGTCGCCTGTGCTATTACGGACGACGGTGTCATCTATGGTATGTACCGTTGCTTGTGGGTTTGTAATGGTTATATTTTATATTTTAGTGCCGGAGTGATCTAAATGGGGAGCGTCCTGAAAAAGCCCGATTGATGGTCCTATTTCGCTTACAGGTGTTTGAAAAGTGCGTTGCCTTAAATAAAATGTCTATGAATGACCCCAAGCATCACGTATGTTGCAGCGGGTCCGGGGCAGGTCCAAGGTTGCGGTTAATTATATAGTATTTGTAGCCACCAAGTGCATGGTTCGTTGGATTGTGTGCGTGCATGACGTTGGTACCTCTAAATAACTTGACCTAAGTAGATCGACCGCCGCGAGCGTGAATTCATATGTAGTATGAATATGTAGTATTCACGCCGCAATACTGAGTTGACGAGAAGGGCAGTTTTAAGGTGTCCGTTACTTTTTTATGGAGGCTTCATGGGTGAGGTGATTGGTGTTAGGTGGCAGAACTTCGGTACGTATTATTGCGCAACGCGCATTGTTAACATGTGGCAGTGTAGTAGTAATATGATGAAGACGAGAATGGACTGCACATACATGCTCGCGTGGTTGTTTGCTGGTCTTGTTCCTTAGGCTGTTAGGCTGGTTGATTGTGGTCGGTATTTTAATGCGAAACGTGTTTTCAGAAATCGCATACAGCTTGGAACACTACACTGTGATGCGTGTTACGACTGTGCAGCTGAGCCAGCTGGTCGTCGAGAACACGCACCCACAGTATTGGTCTGGATGCCGTTAGTATCTTCCGAATGTTATTTTTCTTGTTGCAATGGCGGGTGCAACTTCACGAATTCACCAGTTCGTTTTGTGTAAGGGTTTGTTGGTGGAACCGCCTTAGATACCGCTTCTGAAAGTGTATTTCAAATTTTAGTTGATGCTTTGAACAAGGGAAATGTCTGGGTTGCATTGTAAATGCGAAAACGTCTGAAATTTCGTTGACTTGGCCTTTTAAAGTTATGTATCGTGTAGCTGCAGCGGTTAAGAAATGGTCATCAATTTAATGTGGCAACAATAGCTATCATGAATGTCTCTGCCGATTGTCCAGTCAAAATCGTTGGCCAGGGCCTAAAGGCCAATATATAAATCGGTGGCAGTTTTTGTATGGCGTCTGAGGTGAGAAAAAAAATGTTGGCTCTCCAGTGTTCAGTATTAATAAATTGTATCTGTCTAAAATATATACAGCAATGCGTCTGCGTATATCTGCATGTGTGCATGTTTGGTCCCGAGCCACACTATGAGCGTTAGAATGTGAAAATGAAATGAAAAGGATTTTGAAATGCGCTATGAGGTTTTCTAATTGTGACGAAATGTGTTATGTTTGTGCGGTGGAATATTGGATGGAACAAACATATATATTCCTACTAGGAACTCGCTGGGCGCTAAATGACCAAACCTGGTCGATGCGCCCTAAAGCTCAAATAGCCAACCAACCAACCAACCATGGACTCGCAGAGTGGAAGTTGCCGACTGTAAAGGTGAAGTTAGTGTAAATTGTGTATGTGGAGAAAGGATAAATGTTGATGTAAAGAGTGTGATACCGCCACTGTGATATGATCCTCCGACCTCGTCGTGGCGGTACAGGAAACTATTAAATAAATAGAAATTATACTGATCGGAAGGGAAAAATGTTTGTCGAAGTGTAGTGAGAATTTGATTAATGATGCTATAGAATGCTTTCATATCTGCCAATTTGAATATTAAACTACCGCAATTTCACCGCATGAATAGACATAAAAAGATGTTTGCCTACACTTTTCGGTGCATGTCGAATCCAAACCTTGCGCTCCTTTACGACGCATTCAGCCGCTAAGTTACATAGCGCCGCCAACCTATCACGCCGATTGGTCGCGGGTGGACTCGCTGAGCGCCGTCTGTTGTGAGATTCGAACCTTCGAACCGTCGTAATCTTGATCTTGCGATCAAGAGTACGACGATCTACCAACTGATCTTCTGCGGCCTCGCATGTCGAACCCACGCTCAAAGTTCCAGTGTTCACGCAGATTGTGTATGGGCGATCCAGGCGGACCCACCAGAGCCTTCCGGCGCCTGACCGACCAGTGACCTTGGGGAGATCTCTGGCCACAGTGGCCGGCCATAGCCGCGGGGGATGCCCGCCGGCTGGCGGGAGTCGGCCGGGTCACGTGGGCGCCGGCTGGCGGGAGTCGGCCGGGTCACGTGGGCGCCGGCTGGCGGGAGTCGGCCGGGTCACGTGGGCGCCGGCTGGCGGGAGTCGGCCGGGTCACGTGGGCGCCGGCTGGCGGGAGTCGGCCGGGTCACGTGGGCGCCGGCTGGCGGGAGTCGGCCGGGTCAGGTGGGCGCCGGCTGGCGGGAGTCGGCCGGGTCACGTGGGCGCCGGCTGGCGGGAGTCGGCCGGGTCACGTGGGCGCCGGCTGGCGGGAGTCGGCCGGGTCACGTGGGCGCCGGCAGCCGGTGGACGTGCCGGGCTCGACTGGCGGCCAGCTGAAGAAGAGTGAGGCTGATCCGCAGCTACTCACGGGAGTGGCCTGACAGTTGTCACTCGACGGTGTTTCGCATCCGTGGCTGGTATTAGTCTTGTGAGCGGTGTCGGGCCGGGAATCGAGTCAGTTTCAGTGGAAGCAGAAGCGTTGTTAACGCAGGGGGTGGAAGGGGCTGCTGGCCACCTGGGTGTAAGTTTAGTGGAGGGGAGGGGGTGACCTCGGCGGTCCGCCGGACCTGATGACAGGAAACGCCGGCGGTGACCTTGATGGCACAAACTTCTTTGTTCTGTCGTCAAACCGGAGAAAAGGGTGATGTGGCGAGATGGTCAGAGGTGTGGCAGTTAATGCTTGCTGCACGTAGAGTCAGAATACCGTGATTCCCGGCACATGGAGCATCGGGCTGGCAATCAAGCCATCCGAGTGGATTTGGAATGAAGACACGGACTTGACGAAGGTAGCCGGCGAGGGGAATTTTGGGACGAATGATGGAGCTAAAGGTAAAGACCGGAAGACTCGTGCCACGTTTCTGGCCGTCTTTAACGGAAGTGATGCGGCGGACGTGGGCTGACCCCTCCGGCCTGAGCTTCGCCTAAATATCCGACTCGGACATGAAGCGGAGCTCCGGCGCGAAGATCGTGCCCTTGGTGGTGTTGCGATTGGTGTGGGGAGAGTGACGGTGACGGATTTACCACAAAATCTGGTGGTGCAGAGAACAGCTTTTTGGGCTCGGGATCGGGTTTCGATGATTAGGGTTCCGTTGGCAGGAGCTTCGATGTCAGGATTGACTAAGGGGCTGATGAAGATCGAAAAGCAGATCAAGAAGTTTTTTTAGTTGGTCAGTTAATGTTAACACGACGGAAGGGAACGGTTTCGTCTAAATGCTTCACGGCTACGTAAGAAACGTAGAGGAGACATCGAGGTAGAGTTCGGTGGATTGGATAGGGTAATGCTGAGAGGGGAGTGGTCTGGTTCGAGCATGCTGGGAGGGCGTGGTCTGATTCGAGCATGCTGGGAGGGTGGGGTCTGATTCGAGCATGCTGGGAGGGTGTGGTCTGGTTCGAGCATGCTGGGAGGGTGTGGTCTGGTTCGAGCATGCTGGGAGGGCGTGGTCTAGTTCGAGCATGCTGGGAGGGTGTGGTCTGGTTCGAGCATGCTGGGAGGGTGTGGTCTGGTTCGAGCATGCTGGGAGGGCGTGGTCTAGTTCGAGCATGCTGGGAGAGTGTGATCTAGTTCGAGCATGCGGCAGCGGCGCGGAACCCGATGGATTGGTCCAGATCACGAGACGTGGTCATGGTATTGGGACGATCAGGGCCAGGTGAGCTTCTATGACGTCATCCAAATGAATAGTCGGGCGCGGGTCATCAGTCGTTGAACTAAGTGAGGGAGCACCAGGGGCAAAGTCCGTGGTCGCGCGATGGTCGTTAGGTATGGGCAAAGGTCGGAATTCAAATTCGGAGTCCGGTGGCGAGCTGGGATCGACATCCTTTTTTGCGTAGTATCCCCATCATGTGGAAAACACCGAACCCAACAAAGTCTGCGGAACACAAAGATCAGGCGGATCACGTGGGACAAAAGTACAATGACGACGTTTAGGGACTGGTGGCACCCCACAATACACGAAATGCGACGAAGAGCGACGGGTGTCGTCCCTCGAAAACAAATATAGACGGAAAACTGCGAGATCAGCAGTCAATCAAGCCTCTTGGCACGGTGGAATGAGCAGGAAGCTTGGGCAAGAAGCAATGTGTGCACGAATAGTAGTGAACACTGCGTGTCTGTCGAAATTTCGCGAAACTTGTTTTCAGCACCTGGCGAGGGGAACTGGTTTCAGCACCTGGCGAGGGGAACTGGTTTCAGCACTAACACGCAGGAAGTTCTCGAAATGTCGGGGGAAGGAATAGAAAGGAGTCAGGAATTGGGTTGAAATATCAGCACATAAATATGCTTAAGAAAGGCTTGGACTACATGACGAAACTAGGAAGTGCCACAGAAATTTATTTAGGGTGTTCCTGTATGCTAATCCTATGGGGACAACTGTTGATTCATGATATGCTTACAATCCTATGCTCTTTACTTATTGCCTTAAACGCGAAGAGTTTGTTAATGTAAGGATATTAATCATCAGGTGATCAGCTATGTAAGATGCCACATAGCTCTTTTTGTATCACCAAGAGATTTGAAGAAAACAAATTATCATCATGTTCAAAGTTTTAGCCCCCGGCTGAAGGGTCAGTTGGCAGCTTGCCAGATAAGGTCGGAGAGTTGTTACTGGGGCGGTCGTGTCGGTGCATTGACGGCACGTTAAACTTTCTGTCAAAATTATGCCGTAATACTGGAATTCATGGATCGGGTGATGGGGCCAGTGTTTACACAACAAGCTCTGCTTAATACTAGGACCCTGATTCATAAAACCACCCTTGCAAGAACTTGGACTATTTTTTTAAGTTGACAAATTACTGGTCTCACAGTGCGGGAAGCTGAAAAGAGTTTGGTCTCCCCCTATGGGCCGCCCCATGCCGCCGGCTCTCGGACTTACAGTATCCATCGCATTATCACAGTTGGGCCATTATATGAGCTCGTTGCCTGAGCGACACCGTTTGCACCTGCCCATTCACCCCAGCGTTCCCATAGATTCACCGGTTGCGCCAAGTAGATGTCCGGACAGGTGCGGACGCCAGACCGTCTCGGCGGCCACAGAGCGAGGGCCTCGATCCCAGGAGATCCTCAAACTCACGCCTCCGTGTCGCCGGATTACAGGAGTGCGCCACCACCCCCAGCGGCGGGCTCGCTTCGGCAGCTCGGTCCGGCCAACTTTAACCAACACGGAGCCCGCTCTGCCTGTCCAATGTACCTGCTGCGGGGCTGTACCAAGCTGCGACAACCGCCATAGTCGCCTCGAAGTACACGCCAGCAGCGAACCTCAACACACCAGACTCTGTTTTGCGGTACCAATTGCACCCAGACACATGCAGGAGCTGCAAAGCCCACGTCGGTCGGTGTCACTTAGTGACACCGATATCAGCCTGACACACGCGTCAGGTCCGAAGCTCAAAGACGGGTGGCTGCTCAGCACACTGAAAACTGTGATGGCAGATAAGTCATGCTTAAACTGCGTGAATCTAACTGAACATGTTGGGCAGACAGTAGAGAGAGGGCGATAGAGCCGTCAAATGTGGTTAGAGGCGCACAGGAGCGTTGGATTGAGTTGGATTGGATTATGGGT
Source organism: Imbricaverruca yamaguchii (assembly GCA_034440575.1). NCBI lineage: Eukaryota > Metazoa > Arthropoda > Thecostraca > Neoverrucidae > Imbricaverruca > Imbricaverruca yamaguchii. Next base: position 381,059 of record JAOTOL010001348.1, read on the forward strand.
AATTGGATTTTGGCTGATTGGATTGTGGCGGATTGGACCGGGTGGCAGCTGGTGTGCCCGGGGCCATGTCCGATGAGCCAGCTCAGTGGCAGCCCAGTACGATCCCTTGCTCGGCAGGCCACGATGCCGACGCCGATGCCGATGCCGATGCCGTTGAGCCACGCTCGCCGATCGAACTCGTGACACGCGCGGCGGATGATGCTGTGCCGCAATGTCGCGTGCCGTTCAGTATCAACAGGGCTGGCCTCGTCCGGGGCTTATCTGCTTCACCTGATCAGCAATACCTTCACGTAATGCCGCCACGTGCCCTTCACCTGCCCTCCCCCGCGCCACTATTGCCAGCAATGTTCGCAATACAGGGGCGGATGTCGGTCAATAAAACGGTCCCCGCCGCCATCGATCGGTATTGTTCGTGGCCAGTTTTCCGTTGGGACCGATACGGGCAAGGGTGAGGCAGCAGGTGCGTGCGGCATCAGGAGTCAGGAGGGGACCTGGAGCGTGAGTCAGATTCAGAACGGTCGGCTACTGACAATGGCTTGCCAGAAGGTCAATTGCAGGTCAATGCCAGGTCGCACAAGGTGTGATAATGATCAGACAAGTTTCAGCTAAAATTGGGCAGCACTTGATGTGAACGTTCGGAGGATGTAGCCAACTAATGAATTTAGTGACAAAGAATTTGCAAATATTGCGATACACTTTTATTAATTACTTTTCATAGCGGGAAAAAAAATATTCAAATAGTTTTATAAGCGGCAAAGTCACCGACAAATTATCAAGGTGTTATTACACACTCAGGTTTTCATTGCAGAGTGCATCCATGGTCAAGCGACATTAAATTGACTTTTTCGGTGGCAGTTTTTGGGTTGATGAACAGGTGAAATGATGAGAATCACCACGACGTTCTATAGAAAATCCGTTGCCCATCCATTTCCACCTGTCGTATGTGCTTCCCCTCCAGAATATCAGGAGTGGTTGAATTGAGATCTTCTGAAATTGAGTCTCCCCACCTTATTCCATTTTGAAGCGCCAGACCTGACCGTGGGCAAAATGTGGCATAGCATTATATACGGACACATACATATATATATGTATATATACCATATATTATGTACATGACAAATACTATATAGGTACTCACCACGACTTATTAACATGATAAGTATCTCCCGTGCGAGGAGACAGCTATCCAATCGTAGCAAAATCTTGGAAAGCATTCCTTCGGAACTCCACATGTATGCTTCGAAATGTAGGTGACAATAATTCAAACCCACGCGTGGAAATTGAAGCTTTTCCACCCAGCCAGTTGATTGCGTGAGCAAGAATCACGTGAGTAACGTCTGAGAGGTGGCCAAAGGTGCTATCAAAATATATTCCTTGAGTTTTTCTGACTTAGATCCGTGATATTTCTCCATGAAAGATTGTGGCAACAGATTAAAACGAACAAAGAACAACAATTGAAGTGTTTACATCTGTGGTAGATATAGATAAAATTGCTGTGACGTTAATCAGTTAGTCTATTTCCGTCTATCAAGTGCCATGGATGTAATACATAATATTACCGTAGGCAATTGTACCGTTCACTAAGTTTGTTATTGCCACATGCCGCATCGCGCCTGGGAATGAGGGTGGGATTGCGGGACATCTGACACGTGCTTATTGCAGCGTTATTGGTTATATGCCCGTTGCTCAATTGACTTAAATACCAATATATCCTATAAACCTTTCCTTGCTGTGTATGTCGAAAATAACGATGTGACATGAACTATGAAAATGCCAGTTGTAATATCAGACTATGATCAATCGTTGTTATATCAATGATACAACGACAATTGTTTCCCTGCATTAAGGTGACCAAATGGACGGTGGGAGGCCGGCTTTAACGTAAATTTCTTCCTTGTAACGTCATACGAATGATAATCATGTTTCAGAACATTTTTCGACTATCACGTCGCCCCTTCTATGTCAATTTATTAGGACTAGGTATTATTATTTGTGATGACGTTCTCAATGGTAGTGCATAATTTATATCCACAGTTGCTGCTGTGGATATTGTATTGTTGATATCACCATAGTTACGATGATGATAGTAAGTGTCTTGATCCACTATCACTAGTAATATTATTCGTATGTTCGGTATGAATTACCATTATTGTGCTTATGGTAAGTAAAACCAATAATACTCACCAATCGTATTGATATGTGCCATACTATTGTGCCCACTATGCTAGGAAATTGGATGTTCAAATTCGTTTTAAGTGCGCGAAGCATAATCATCAATGAGCTTAACTTCCGTTTTCAATAACAATGAGCATGCATAATGAACAAAAGGTTAATGTCGTCAGAAGGGAACCGGTGAGCTTGAAGGATGGACGCAGACGAAAAATAATTCGGGAATCATAGAGGTTCACACGCGGTTTCAATGGTAACGATATATAAATATAGATTGAGGACAGAACTACTTTTGATATAAAGACCTGACCCTTCAATTCCTGACCGTGCGCAAAGAGTACAAGTGGGATACAGGTGGTAGATAAGTATAGGTGACAACTTGGTGCCATTGCTTGTGAAGCGATACGTAATAGGTTGGAAAATGCGGTGAAATGGAAGTGTCACTGGCGGAATGTTTGGGAAGGATCAGAACAATGCATGAAATATAAAAATGCACTGCATTCAAGAACGAATTTATACAATAGTGCATGGATAGCTGGCGACCGCTTGTGCAAATTGCGCGCTTCGAAATATAAATGCACTCACAGGCATAGGTGACGATATGCGGAAATCAAGTGGCGGTGCAATCCGAACAAGGATGAAAAAGACAAACAATAAATAGTACAGATGGGCGGCGGCATGGTGCGGCAATGGTCGCCTCACCTGCCGCGGCTCCCTCCGCCGGCCGACACCGTCGAGTCTGCCGCTCAGTTTCGCCACCACCGCCGCCGCTCCGCACTGGACCACCTCTGCCGACGGACGCGTGCCGCGCCTACGTCACCTGTCCCCCCCCCCGCCCCTCCCCTTCGCGCGGCTTCCGGCGGGCGGGCGTCCTATCTCATTACACCGGCGAGGCGGCCCGCCCCCTTCCCCCTCCCCTTCCTCGGCGGCGGCGACGCGGCTCAGGCAGAGGCGGAGTCAGGCACGCTGCAAGGTGAAGGGGAGGAGATATGTACCTGGTCAGGGTCAGACCGCGGTTTGTAGTATAAAGGGGACGTCAGGTGGAGATATGTACCTGGTCAGGGTCAGACCGCGGTGTACAGTATAAGGGGGACGTCAGGTGGAGATATGTACCTGGTCAGGGTCAGACCGCGGTGTACAGTATAAGGGGGACGTCAGGTGGAGATATGTACCTGGTCAGGGTCAGACCGCGGTGTACAGTATAAGGGGGACGTCAGGTGGAGATATGTACCTGGTCAGGGTCAGACCGCGGTGTACAGTATAAGGGGGACGTCAGGTGGAGATATGTACCTGGTCAGGGTCAGACCGCGGTGTACAGTATAAGGGGGACGTCAGGTGGAGATATGTACCTGGTCAGGGTCAGACCGCGGTGTACAGTATAAAGGGGACGTCAGGTGGAGATATGTACCTGGTCAGGGTCAGACCGCGGTGTACGGTGGACTTGATGCGAGTTGATCAGATCAGTTGATTGTTGCGTTCAGGGCGCATCGGCCACTTTAGATATCTGCCGGCGTCCTGACACCTGCCGGCGTCCTGACACCTGCCGGCGTCCTGACACCTGCCGGCGTCCTGACACCTGCCGGCGTCCTGACACCTGCCGGCGTCCTGACACCTGCCGGCGTCCTGACACCTACCGGCGTCCTGACACCTGCCGGCGTCCTGACACCTGCCGGCGTCCTGACACCTGCCGGCGTCCTGACACCTACCGGCGTCCTGACACCTGCCGGCGTCCTGACACCTGCCGGCGTCCTGACACCTGCCGGCGTCCTGACACCTGCCGGCGTCCTGACATCTGCCGGCGTCCTGACACCTGCCGGCGTCCTGACATCTGCCGGCGTCCTGACACCTGCCGGCGTCCTGACACCTGCCGGCGTCCTGACATCTGCCGGCGTCCTGACACCTGCCGGCGTCCTGACACCTGCCGGCGTCCTGACACCTGCCGGCGTCCTGACACCTGGCTACGGAGACGTTCTGTTTAAAGCCGTCGGCCCTGTGGCCCTCGTCTGGAGGTGTGACACGTCTCACCGTCGGCCCTGTGGCCCTCGTCTGGAGGTGTGACACGTCTCACCGTCGGCCCTGTGGCCCTCGTCTGGAGGTGTGACACGTCTCACCGTCGGCCCTGCGGCCCTCGTCTGGAGGTGTGACACGTCTCACCGTCGGCCCTGTGGCCCTCGTCTAGAGGTGTGACACGTCTCACCGTCGGCCCTGTGGCCCTCGTCTGGAGGTGTGACACGTCTCACCGTCGGCCCTGTGGCCCTCGTCTAGAGGTGTGACACGTCTCACCGTCGGCCCTGTGGCCCTCGTCTGGAGGTGTGACACGTCTCACCGTCGGCCCTGTGGCCCTCGTCTAGAGGTGTGACACGTCTCACCGTCGGCCCTGTGGCCCTCGTCTGGAGGTGTGACACGTCTCACCAGAGTCAATTTGCCATGAAAGCAAGCTTACCCACCGGCAGATACAGGGGGAGCACATTGGGAACGACCGCCCTCGCACATTGCAGCCCAGCTCATCACGACTCTCGGGATAGAAAATCACCTGTGTGTGTTGGAGATCATGTCTACCTCAGAGCAACGCTGCGGTCAGGGGTGTTTGTGTATTTATAAACCTTTGAGGCGACAAGTGCCCCCCCCCCCGAAAGAAAATAATCAACATTTGTGGCTGTGGTTTTGGCATCTGTGCTTCGACGTTATGGTATGATATGCATGCAGCTGAAGTTGAAACTGAACTCCAGGGCGCGTAAATAACTATTTCTTTCAGCCGTTACATGTTCCGGTAGATAATTTTTTTAATTGGCGTCCGATTCTTATGGGGGAGGTTAGTGTCCCAACTGAAGCTGACGATTAGGTAGCCCACGTTACATTTAGGTTTTCGTTTTGCTTCTTTCCGTTTCGTCGGAAGACGACACTGCGTTTTTTCCTGCCGGGAGCTTCTCTCGTTTTCTCACCATGGGCAATTCACTACTTTTCCCATTCTAAACGTGTTTAAGAAATTTCATCTGGTCAAAATCTTTCATCAACCTCCCTTGTTCCATCCGGTTCAGTTTTTCACCTTCGGACCCATCTCCTCCTCTGACTTCACTAAATGAAATGGGAAACAGACAACTTGTTCTTAGAATCCAACTGGGAGGTGGGATAGAAACACCAGAACTGCATGGGAGCAGCGCACAGAGAAGTTGCATAGAGGGTGATACGCGATGGCCTTAGGGCTCCGAACTTCACGTCAGTGTCTGTGTGTAAGTACTTGTCGGAAAAAAATACCACAAAGGTAACTTCATTCAATCCATCTAGCAAAGAATCAATAGATCGAACATTTCCTCAATGGATTAAGCATCGATGTGCCCTTAACAATAGCACCCGTAGATAATCAGATAAACCTAACAAATGGATAAACAAGTCACGCGCAATTACGGGTGCATGTTTCGGGTTAAGTTTCTGACCCTCGTGGGTACCGAACCCAGGACTGGCCAGTGTCTCGCCTTTTCTGTCCGACAAGCTGCCGTCCCGGCCGACTCGCCTGACTGCGCCCCTGCTGCACGCGCGGCACCGGTCAAAATAGGCGCCTGTCACGAAGGCCAGCCACGCTGGGTGGCCTGCTGACCCCCATGGCGAGGGGCACGTCTCCCCTGCGGCCGCTTCTGATCTGAGTTCCCCACTCAGGTCCAGGTGTCCGAGCCCGTGTGTGCGCTGCTGGAGACAGTATCGACCAGCCCGTGCGTATATAGACACAAATCTCCCCTTCTGGCTGGACAATGTGATGGGCGGAGCTTTCGAGGTGCTTAGCATCCGACACCGGCTAATTCAGGCGATCGATGCTGGTTTGTTTATTGGTTGGTTCACAACACACTTTATGCACAGTCACGGCTAATGGCGTCGCCCACACTGTTTCGCCGGTGGGCCGCGGGATTGGGAAATGTCCTGAGTGGCGCTAGAGTCGAACCCGGGACCTTCAGTCGATCGATGTAACCGACACAGGATGAATATGTGTGTACACTGATCCAATCGACCGAACTGTCCCACGCATTAGGGGAATAATTAGGGGAATATTAAATTAAAAAAAAAAAATTCATGTGTCCCACTAGGGGAAAATAACTGAGGGTGAAATCACGAAGCAACATTGCAATAGGCGCAAGTTCGGGAGGATCTAAAAACTTTATCTTCGGGTGAATGTCACAAGCATTACTAAAAAACACAAAAAAACAATTGTTGTCGGGGTGCTCCAAGTCATGGTTCAAGATCATGAAAGGTTCCGTACACGCATCGATGCGAACTCGAGGCTATGACACGGTTGCGCCCTCAGGCAGATCAGGTCATTTGACCACCCGGTCACACCACGAGTGAATAGCTTTAACACGTGCCCTGGAGGGCCTCTGAAAATTACGCGCACTGGGGAGGGGGGGAGCGGATTCCGCCCCTAAGATCTCGACTCCTAGAACAACGTAATTTACAGGGTAGGTGGATACAGTAGTGAACTCTATCGTGTGGAAATTTCATCACCTTGGCCCAATATCTTCAAGGTCAAATGAGGTAAAAATATCAAAATATTACGATTTTGCGTGGTTTGGCTTGTCATTGTTATGGATCGCTGTGATTGTGTTTAAATACTCCAAAATGTGTATCAGTGATGTTTTGGGCATTGCTAATGATGCAATATAAACGCTAGACCTGGGATTTGACTTCAGGTCACCTATATAGCAGCACTTTATCAAGTCATTACCTGCTCCAGTTACCGGAACCGGGCTGCCCACCCGACTGCTCCGGTGGGCGGCTCGGCGCAATCGGCTTCGCAAAGAAAGGAGTGAAATATGTGAATAAAGTATGGAAATGCTTAGGTACACAATGACAAACAGTAGTTTTCAGAATGTGTAGGGAGTAACATGCACAGTGGCATCAATCGCATGAGTCATTTGCATTTGTGACGACATTCCAGTTGACCAAGTTTGGTTCCATTAACCTGTCATGAACTAGACCTGACTTGACCTCGGTGACCTAACATTATTTTGAAACTACATAGCATAACAATATACATTAAGCAAGACGCTAAAGTTGCCAAGAACACTTCCTTTTTGCCAATAGACGTAAATGCTATCAGCGCCGATTTTTGTCGTCTGGCGCTGCAAATGCATTTTACTTTAACGGCCCCTAATTCTACAAATTTTCGGCAGATTTCCGTTTTTCTCACTTTAAACAACGCGCCTGCCATTTGTAAGCAGGTACGCAAATAATGGCGTACGTCAGCGTGTAAGACCGGGAGTTATGTACGAAAAATCTGAGGGGTGGGCGGATTTCCCCCCCCCCCTCCAGAGCGCCTGCTAAGCCGCTTAGAGTTATTACTTAGATCCATTGGGCGCTGATTTTCCAGTCTATTTCAGGAATCATTTGCAATCCGAGCCTAGTTTGGACGAGCTAACTGGTGGCATTCGTGTTGCCTTTTGTACTTTTGGTCGTGACCAACCACTAACGGTCGAGTCGTACTACGGAGTGTCCTCGCAACGGAGCGTTTCCGACACAAAGGAAGGCACTCCCTCCCCCCCCCCCTCTCTCGTCCCTGTCGTGCCACACCTTCGGACGTACGCGCAGCTAGCTACCTGTCGGCTCCCGTACTAGCCGAGGGTGTGCAGATGTCGCGCGCAGCTCGCTACCTGTCGGCTCCCGTACTAGCCGAGAGTGTGCAGATGTCGCGCGCAGCTCGCTACCTGTCGGCTCCCGTACTAGCCGAGGGTGTGCAGATGTCGCGCGCAGCTCGCTACCTGTCGGCTCCCGTACTAGCCGAGGGTGTGCAGATGTCGCGCGCAGCTCGCTACCTGTCGACTCCCGTACTAGCCGAGGTGTGCAGATGTCGCGCGCAGCTCGCTACCTGTCGGCTCCCGTACTAGCCGAGGGTGTGCAGATGTCGCGCGCAGCTCGCTACCTGTCGGCTCCCGTACTAGCCGAGAGTGTGCAGATGTCGCGCGCAGCTCGCTACCTGTCGGCTCCCGTACTAGCCGAGGGTGTGCAGATGTCGCGCGCAGCTCGCTACCTGTCGACTCCCGTACTGGCCGAGGGTGTGCAGATGTCGCGCGCAGCTCGCTAGCTGTCGGCTCCCGTACTAGCCGAGGGTGTGCAGATGTCGCGCGCAGCTCGCTACCTGTCGACTCCCGTACTAGCCGAGTGTGCAGATGTCGCGCGCAGCTCGCTACCTGTCGGCTCCCGTACTGGCCGAGGGTGTGCAGATGTCGCGCGCAGCTCGCTACCTGTCGGCTCCCGTACTAGCCGAGGGTGTGCAGATGTCGCGCGCAGCTCGCTACCTGTCGGCTCCCGTACTGGCTGAGAGTGTGCAGATGTCGCGCGCAGCTCGCTAGCTGTCGGCTCCCGTACTAGCCGAGGGTGTGCAGATGTCGCGCGCAGCTCGCTACCTGTCGGCTCCCGTGCTTGCCGAGGGTGTGCAGATGTCGCGCGCAGCTCGCTACCTGTCGGCTCCCGTACTGGCCGATAGTGTGCAGATGTCGCGCGCAGCTCGCTACCTGTCGGCTCCCGTACTAGCCGAGGGTGTGCAGATGTCGCGCGCAGCTCGCTACCTGTCGACTCCCGTACTAGCCGAGGGTGTGCAGATGTCGCGCGCAGCTCGCTACCTGTCGGCTCCCGTACTGGCCGAGGGTGTGCAGATGTCGCGCGCAGCTCGCTACCTGTCGACTCCCGTACTAGCCGAGGGTGTGCAGATGTCGCGCGCAGCTCGCTACCTGTCGGCTCCCGTACTAGCCGAGGGTGTGCAGATGTCGCGCGCAGCTCGCTACCTGTCGGCTCCCGTACTGGCCGAGGGTGTGCAGATGTCGCGCGCAGCTCGCTACCTGTCGACTCCCGTACTAGCCGAGGGTGTGCAGATGTCGCGCGCAGCTCGCTACCTGTCGGCTCCCGTACTAGCCGAGAGTGTGCAGATGTCGCGCGCAGCTCGCTACCTGTCGGCTCCCGTACTAGCCGAGGGTGTGCAGATGTCGCGCGCAGCTCGCTACCTGTCGGCTCCCGTACTAGCCGAGGGTGTGCAGATGTCGCGCGCAGCTCGCTACCTGTCGACTCCCGTACTAGCCGAGGGTGTGCAGATGTCGCGCGCAGCTCGCTACCTGTCGGCTCCCGTACTAGCCGAGGGTGTGCAGATGTCGCGCGCAGCTCGCTACCTGTCGGCTCCCGTACTGGCCGAGTGTGCAGATGTCGCGCGCAGCTCGCTACCTGTCGACTCCCGTACTGGCTGAGAGTGTGCAGATGTCGCGCGCAGCTCGCTAGCTGTCGGCTCCCGTACTAGCCGAGGGTGTGCAGATGTCGCGCGCAGCTCGCTACCTGTCGACTCCCGTACTAGCCGAGGGTGTGCAGATGTCGCGCGCAGTTCTGCGTCAGCACGACCTGATCTCGGTCATCACGTGATCCTCAGAGAAACACAGCCAGCCAAGTGCACTGTTTTAATGCAGCCAACACCTCCAGCGTCCGCACACGGAAACTCCAACGCCACATAACAACAACACAAGCGCTAGGCAGGCCCAGCCCCCACAGCACCACCGCCGACCACCCTGCGAATCCTGCAACACCCTGTGGTCCGACTAAGTTCATCATCATCTTATCGGCGCCGCTAGGCTCAGCAAACCAGCATGACAACCGCACATAGAGACACCCCCGGAACATAAAACAGCAGGTGGCGCAGAGAAGGGACTCAGGCGGACGTGCTGGCGACGTCCTGGCGTCCTGGCGTCCTGGCGACTCAGGCGGACGTCCTGGCGCGTGGCGACTCAGGCGGACGTGCTGGCGTCCTGGCGACTCAGGCGGACGTCCTGGCGCGTGGCGCATGGCAGCAGCACGGCGAAGCCAGGTCTCTGTGCCATCAAGCTGTCTCCTCGTGAACCACAAACCAGCGCGGTGTGAGCTGTGCGTCTGTAAACTGAGAGTCACGTCCCAAAATACAGCGCCAAAGAGTCACGTCCCTAAATGCAGAGTCAACGGATCACATCCCTAAATACAGAGCCAACGGATCACGTCCCTAAATACAGAGCCAACGGGTCACATCCCTAAATACAGATCCAAAGCGTCATGTGACGTGAAAATGCCTTCCAGAAAACCAAGGCAGAAGCGACTCGGCGGTCGACGAAATGTGCACACAAAGCCTATCGCAGGCGACATCATCAGCAATTGTACGGCAACCCCGCCCAGCCAATCCTCAACCAGAGAAGCACATAGGACGTCAGCTGGCGCCAAAACAAAGCCAGCAGCTCCTTGAGCGGGCAGGTCACACCGACCGCCGTCACACTTCACAGGAAAAGCTGCACACGCGCACAGCAGTCTCTTCAACGCAGGCCAGCTATCGTCAGTCCTACAGCCATCACACCACATCCCACCCCCACCGCTAGTCTGTGAACTCGTCTGCCCTCTGTGCCTATGCTCGCCTGTTGTCTGTCCGTATGTGACTATCAAAGCTAAACAATCAAATTTCTCATCAGATCCGTGAGAGCCTGACCATAGACTCGCGAGCCCGTTAAGCATGTGACTCGCAGTATTGCAATCAAAACACGCTTAATAGACTGAGACAACTATAGATGCTTGGTTGACAGACGTCTAATAATGCCTACATTTGTGCACTTTTCTGTTCACAATTGGGATAATTTCCGTCGAAAATTGAATTTTTCAGCCAAGTTAGAAGTGGCACGTTTGTTGGAATGCCATCAGGCTCAGAAGGACATGTCTAATTGAGTATCACCGACCTAATGTTGCGACAATGGAAGGCATTTGTGACACGACAGCGCACATACGTACACAGTCCACGTGGTAGGCTTGCCAACTAATATTAACCTTTCACCAGGCTAACATTGGAACACATCTCCACAATGTCTCCAGCCGGCAATGAAAGCAAGCAAAACAAATAATCCACAAATGAGTGCTTCACGCTGATGTAAACAAAACTACTCAGCGTGACACACCGCGTGTCCAGGTCTAACGTTTCGGTGAAATCGAGCGGAAACTAATCGACCCCCCCTCCCTCCTGCTCCAATCGCTTGCCACGTGGTCGTACCGTCGACGCCTGTGTCCCCGAGCCCGGCCACCATGTATAGCCAACGGTATATCATGCTCAGCGCAGCGATACACAATGGCAAACACTAAACCCAGGGCGGCAACGGCCCGCCCACCAAAACCCAGCCAACACAGATCTCCACACGCCGGCACTGCCCAACTGTCACATGGACGTCCGTCAACACCCGTAACGCCCCCATGACGTCATCACTGCGGATGACGTCACGGGCAGGTGGCAGCGGACGGCGACCCGAGGCCTCAAGCTGGCGGCGGCCGCAAATACATATATACCACTGATGACACCGCTGACGAGAGGATGCCTCTCAAAGCGTGGCGACAATACTGGCGCCAATACATATATACCACTGATGACACCGCTGACGAGAGGATGCCTCTCAAAGCGTGGCGACAATACTGGCGCAAATACGCTGCGGCACGCCTGGGCGGCCGACGCCCGCTGCGGAAGCGCTCTGGCTGACTACACTGCCGTCTGCAGTGTTCGGTCCACGCGCGCAAATCCCGCGCCACAGCCGCCAATCGGGTGACAACACTGCCGTCTGAAGTGTTCGGTTCACGCGCGCAAATACCGCGCCACAGCCGCCAATCTATCTCTGTCTATGTACAGACACTCGGCGAGCAAACTGCTTGGTGCGCAAATCTCGCACCACAGCCGCCAATCTATCTCTGTCTATGTACAGACGCTCGGCGAGCAAACGGTTTGGCGAGTAAATCTCGCGCCACAGCCGCCAATCTATCTGCCTATATAGACACTCGGCGAGCAAACGGTTTGGCGCGCAAATAATCGCGCCATAGCCGCCAATCAACCAACAATCCATGTACAGATACGCGGCGAGCAAATGGTTCGGCGCGCAAATATGGCGCCACAGCCGCCAATTTATCTGTCTATGTACGGACGCTCGGCACGCAAATATCGCGCCACAGCCGCCAATTTATCTGTCTATGTACGGACGCTCGGCGAGCAAACTGCTTGGCGCGCAAATGGCCATCCACCGTACAAATATAGATGGATGTCAATTGGCAGCGTTTGTGGTGTACCACCGATGACAACAGGGGTGCGCACGAGTCGGTGATAAGACTGGACTAGGCCGCATCCGAGCTGGCACAGCTTGTTGGTACGCTGTCGTCGCATTCTGCCATTACATTACACATAGATGCTTGACGACAAACGCACTGAAAGCTAGTTAACACACTTAGTTGGCTTGCTATGGCTTCGAATGCCCCACTTCGCACTTGTCAAGAAAGCAATGCATGCTTGGTTGAAACGTGAACGACAAATGGCATGGTTCAGTTCGCTTGTCACCATCGATGTTCAAATAATTCGGTATCCACCAATTGTACCACGCACCGCCTAGACTATTCAAATGCATTTTTTTGTGCATTTGTCCAGCCTAGCTCCAACCTAGCTGCATAGCTGCCTAGGTCATAAACGCTAGTCGCCTTGGTAGTCAATTGGGAAATGCGTCACAGCAAGCCATACGGATAAAAGATGCTTTCAAGGCATGCCTAAAATGTACCAGGTTTGCACAAAAAGGTGCTGACAAACATACACCAAAAATACTCGGGAATAAGCAGAAGCCGTCACCGATGAAGCTCAACAACATGGACTCAGTTCATCCATAGGTGGTGACTTAAATTCGCCACGACCAATACCCGATAGTGGACGATAAACGTGGCAGCAGAGGAGCTACCGCATATATAGAGCAGCCATTGCATATACAGATCAGCCATTGCATATACAGAGCAGCCACCGCATATACAGTTCAAAACAGTGTACAAAAACGGCCGACTCCTCCAAATTGTATCGCAGCACGGCTCGAAACTCGCCGATCGTCTCAGCGGCGGCAGAACGCTCGGATACATTCCGGCAGTGGTGGCAAGTCAAAGTGGAATTTTATCTCACCCCATTCTAAAACTACGCCAATTTTGACCGGATTCAACATGAAAAGCATGCCAACAGTGTCTATATCCGCAGAATATTAACTATTATCGTAGCCGTATTGTACTCCAATAGCCGACATCGATTAGCAGATGTCACATCAGAAACATTCTCCTTCATCTCTACCCTCCCCAGTATTTGCTTCTTTCCAAACCTGTACATATGTGGCTTCCGAGATGGAGAAAAAGTCAGGATTGCACACAGTATGTTCGTATGAGCTCGGTGTCATTCAGCAAGTCCCAGTCAAGCTTCAATAAGATTTGATACTTCTTATGAAGCTCATGGCAGAGGAGGTAGTCTGTAGAATGCATCACGTATTGGGACGATCCATGCTATTCGGAAAAAATGTGCTCGTGCTTAGAAAGTTTTTAGCACACGTCGTATTATACCTGGCGGGGCTGAATTTCCTTCCATGGTGTAGCAGTAAAATGTGAAGTACCGAACTGCCTGTGGTCAGAGAGGTAGGCCCGACAATTGTAGGTGATGCGGCTTTTGTGGAAATGTGAAGCCTCAAAAGTGACGAGCTAAACCTCTCGCCGAAGGGTCATTGTGGCACGACTCACTTAGGATACACTATTACAATTGCTGATGCCATATTTCACATGGCAGGTCCCACGCGCCAATTGATTTACAGTGGTCCATGACTCACTGGTCATTGGTACAATGTGTCACAACCAGTTGGCCATTGATCCACTTTGCTGTCCTTCCAGACAAGCACGGAATCAAAAATTTGTCACAAACTGTCCTTTCCTTTCTTCCAATCCTTTCTCCGCCAGACGTGAAACCAGCAGCGTTGGGCACCTACTATTCACGTGCGGGTATGTTTTATAACAGCAAGGAGCAGACTTGAAACACTGAGATGTGTGTGAAAGATACCGGAAACCGATATTAAGCCATTGGAGCATTGGTTGGTAATCTGAAGTTGCAGCTGCTATGTTTTGTCATACGCTTACAACCTTTGAGAGCTGTTCAATTCGTAATAGACATCCTTTAGCCTTCAATCTGGAAAATAACGCTGGTAAAAATAACTACCCTGCTCCCCATACATAACGATTGCTTACATTGTGAAATGCAGCCTAAAATAACGGGGCATATGTGGATAATATCTACCCACTGCTTGACTTGAAATTTGTATACAGGAGATTCATGATGAGTTCGGAAAACTCACTGAAATTGTTCCATTATGGTAGCTACTTATCAGACATGCAAACAGGCAATGGCCTCACAACTAGACGAGTAATAAATAACGGTAAAAAACGCAATGATTGTGCCTTAATAGCCAAGTTCGTTGCCTTTATGTAGTTAACATGAGTTAAGATCTTGCAGTTCATTGACGTACCATGCTTTCTTATGGCGACAATGAGGGACATGAAGCAGCGAGCTGTTGTGATGCGAAGTGGTGCCAAGGGAGTTCAGTGTTGCGAAGTGCCTTGGTAGGTGTTGAATGTTCCGAAATGGCGTGGCACGTGTTGAATGTTCCGAAATGACGCAGCAAGTGCTGGATGTTCAGAAGTGACGTGGCACGTGCTGGGTGTTCAGAAGTGACGTGACATGTGTTGGATGTTCAGAAGTGACGTGGCACGTGCTGGGTGTTCAGAAGTGACGTGGCACGTACTGAATGCACGCAGGTGCACTGGCTGTACCAATGATTATTGTATTGCCGGATTGGAGTGGGTATTCCAGGGCCTCGAAAAACGGACAGGACGCTGTGACGATAGCTATAATTTGTGTTCAAGTTCCACACGATTTGATAAGCTGGTGTGACACCAGGTGGTCAGAGTAAAGCTTTTTGTTGGCCTGGTGTTAAGCGAAAGCTTTGACGACTTTCATAACAAAATCCTATCTTTTTGTATGCGTAGGAGGCAACATGAGCGATGACATTTGCTTAAAGTATTCACGGTGACAGAGGCAACGACAGGATTGCGTCAAGGAATGAGTCGAGAGCCCAGGTAGGAACTCATTAGATGTGTCACGTACCCTCGGGTGAACCCGGTTCGACAAAGTGCATCTCCCTTTATATAATGTTCGAATACAATGATTGTAAAACCAGGGAGTAGATGCTTAAATTGCGAACAAGGGCACTTGTGCACAAATGGAAGGCAAACAAACTTTGTCGCCACATACAGGCATCGTTTCGGTTGGGTTAATTTCCAACCAGCGAGAAGCAACGAAACAAATGCTTAATTTCGATGACGAATCGCTGGTGTGTTTTTACAGCTTGAACCGTGAATATTCTGCTCAGCCCACCCAACATCAGGCCGAGGTAGCGCTGCTATTCGTAAGCCACCATCGCAGTGCAGTATTCCAAACATCAGATGATACAGTCTCTCCAATAGCCCGGACCAGGTGGCCACCTGCACCTATCCACTGAGACTGAAACACTGCCCCAGCCTGGTCGGATCATGAATGATAAGAAAGTTATCCGTTGAATGAAAGCACCCTAGCATGGCAACATGGAACAAGAGGGTGAATTGCCCGCAAGTGGACATACAGCTCGACCCACACACACTTCACCTGGACAGCCAACTACAAATGGCACTGCGAGCGAATCCAACAGCACGCGACTAGACTGCAGACTCTTGCATGGCTTGCTAAGGCCTATCAAACATTTAGGTATCGTCAGCAGCGGCAGACCATCGAACAGCGCCAGCCAACACGAGCACAGCTCGCTCGGCCACCTCCGGTCAGCGCACAGCCTGGCGGCCGGTTACAAACGGCGACACAGCTGCCCAGTCAGCCGCCGGCGGCCGCCTACACGCCGGTCAGCGCGGCCGGCCGGCGCGTCGAGCGGCCGTCCTGCCTGGCGCGCCACTGCTGCGCCCTGTCGGCCACCTTGAGAAGCGCCAGTTGTGAGGAGGGCGCCACGTCGGCGGCGCTCAGGCTGGTCTGCACGGCGAGGAAGTGCGCCGAGCGGCGCACCGACGAGTCCACCGGCGTGTCAAGTCGGATCACCGAGCAGCAGCTGCCGCTGTGCAGCAGCTTCTGGAACCCCTGCCGGTACTTGTGGTTGAAGAAGGCGTACAGCAGCGGGTTGACGCAGCTGTTGGAGGCGCCCAGCCACTGGGCCAGCGGCATGGCCACCGGTATCAGCCGCTGCCAGCTGGCCGGCAGACGATCCATGTCGCCGAATTTCAGCAGCATCCAGATGCCGTACAGCGGCAGCCAGCTGACCGTGAACGCCACCACCACCACCATCAGCATCTTGACCACCTTGAACTTGGAGCGCTGCTGCATCCGCTTCAGCTGGCTGTCCTTGGAGTCGCCGGGGATGTCGCGTCTGGGGGGGGCGTTACAGGTCAGGCTCGCACACGTCGGCTCGCCTCACACATTCTGCTGCTTGTCTGCGAAATTTAACATTTTTGGAAACGTCTTGTGCGTGAGCATCAATCTCCTGACAGCTTGTTCCACGGCAGTCTTTTGGAACTTGCCTATGTACCGTGTGGTGTGCTTCTGAGGTCACAGACAAATGATGTTTTGCTTTATAACCACTAGCCACTGTGTAGGGATTCAGCTTGATGTTTCCTCCAGGGATATTTCCAGGGATATTCCAGGGATACTGATCATTCTATCCCTCCTTCCTTAGCTGCATGCACCTATATCATGACAATTAAAGCGCCATTAAAAGCTTCAATGCTAAGTCCATCTCGAAATAGTTCAGGGCAAGTTAGCCTGAGCTTTATTTCTACACGCAAAAATTCGCACGTACGATTATTCTAGCACGTTTGGGGTGCACACGCCAACTTTGATGTGTGCCTATCATGCTTCCCAATGTGATCGGAAGTAAGTGTTGCCATAAATTGAATGATTAGTGTATTGCTTTGATTGGCACGTACGCCCATTGTGAAGGCCCAGACATACACGAGACAGGAAAACCGACCGCTCTACCCAAAATTGAGTTCCTGCGTGATTCATATGGGAAGAACTGAAGTTTAAATACCCGCAAGGCCTTGGTCTACTTATGCGGGTTCGTATCTTGCGTTGCTCTACTCGCCACCAGAGGTGCAGTCAAGATGATTTTCGGTCGAAGTGAATGGTAGGGGACAAAGACACGAGCGGTGTTCATGGTGTTGCGAAAAGAGAGTTTTTGTGGTATGGTAGCATATGGCACCGACGTAATCGATTAGCTGTTGGTCAGCCGACCGTATATTCTAGAAGCTACCGACTCAATTTCGTTGTGTGTGTGTGTGTGTGTGTGTGTGTGTGTGTGTGTGTGTGTGTGTGTGTGTGTGTGTGTGTGTGTGTGTGTGTGTGTGTGTGTGTGTGTGTGTGTGTGTGTGTGTGTGTGTGTGTGTGTGTGTGTGGATTGTGGTTTTACGACGCACTCAGTAGCTGAGGTCATATGGCGTCGCCTGCCTCCCACCCTGGAAGGAAGGGCGGGCATCGCGGGGAATCGATTTCGTTGTCGTTCTCGGTGTTCCCGCCTCTCTGTTTTGTGCTTTTGCCGAGGTAGGCAGAGTTGTTGTTCGTCGCCTGAAGGCTGAAACACTATCGACAATATCGGACTCTCGTTTGGTCGCAATCCCCAACACATGTGACAGGCATAAATCGACCCCAGGGTATCGCTGGCTGCTCCATGTCCTCCGGTTGTCCCCTTCCAGGGGGAGAAGAGGGGGAGCTGCAGCTCACCGTGACACTTTGATCCAGATGCCGACATAGCAGGCGGTGATCAGCACCAGCGGGAACAGGTAGCCGAGCCCCAGGTTGGCCACCAGGAAGAACATCCTGCCGTCCATGTGCGCCGGCCACACCTGACCAACAGACAGCCGACAAACATCACCGGCCACACCTGACCAACAGACAGCCGACAAACATCACCGGCCACACCTGACCAACAGACAGCCGACAAACATCACCGGCCACACCTGACCAACAGACAGCCGACAAACATCACCGGCCACACCTGACCAACAGACAGCCGACAAACATCACCGGCCACACCTGACCAACAGAGAGCCGACAAACATCACCGGCCACACCTGACCAACAGACAGCCGACAAACATCACCGGCCACACCTGACCAACAGACAGCCGACAAACATCACCGGCCACACCTGACCAACAGACAGCCGACAAACATCACCGGCCACACCTGACCAACAGAGAGCCGACAAACATCACCGGCCACACCTGACCAACAGACAGCCGACAAACATCACCGGCCACACCTGACCAACAGACAGCTGACAAACATCACCACACAGTCACATGGACATTGTACCGGCCACACCTGACCAACAGACAGCCAACAAATATCACCACACAGTCACATGGACAGTGCACCGGCCACACCTGAGCTGACCAACAGACAGCCGACAAACATCACCACACAGTCACATGGAGAATGTACCGGCCACACCTGACCAACAGACAGCCGACAAACATCACCGGCCACACCTGACCAACAGACAGCCGACAAACATCACCACACAGTCACATGGACATTGTACCGGCCACACCTGACCAACAGACAGCCGAAAAACATCGCACGCACGCACGCACGCACGCACGCACGCACGCACACACACACACACACACACACACACACACACACACACACACACACACACACACACACACACACACGCTCACACGCACACACATACACACACACACACACACGCGCGCGCGCGCGCTTAAAGGTATGCACATTCATGGCAACTATTCGGACACCGACGTCATCCTAGGCTTTATGCTTCGACTGCACGGCACGGAGGCACGGAAAGAGGGAGAGAGGGAGGGCGAGGAAAGGGAAGGGGAATTTAGGAAATTGGAGGGGATGAGAGGAAAGAGCATGGGAGGGAGGAAAGGGGAGGGTGGAGGAGGAAAGGAGGGGAGGGATGAAAGGGGAGAGAAGGAGGAAATGGGAGAAAAGGGGAGGAAAGTGAAGGGCCGTTGGGGAGGGGGGGGTGCGGCGGCCGCCATGTCTCCCACACTTTTCGAGCATCTTATTCACCAGCCCTGTCGGAGTTTGAAGGAAACGACTGGCTTTGCATGCGACTATCCATCCTCCTTCCGTGCACCATCGTACATATTTTTTTCACCGTTCGAACGTTGCCGCGTGCCTACTTGGCCGGCATGTTTGCAATGCTGGGCTAATGATCCCCGGGAGGGATTAGGGAAATGGCTCCGGCATCCCCAGCGGCAGCACACTGGCCGAAATCAGAACGTGGTAGCCGTGGATACCGCAAAGTGGACGGAGCGTCAGTAATGATTGATTATTTTGGCTTAGTGGCGCCCCAACTGCTACTCGTTATGTAGCGGCCAGGCGTCAGTAAAAATCATCTGCAGTTGAAGTTCCTACCGAGGTTGGCAGATGTTATGAACTAAGACAACTGCCAGTCCCCACGTTTGGTCGCCGCCTTAGGCGGCATTTGTGCATGGAACCGGTCAGATTAACTTGATGTGCTTCCTGACTTCTTACCATACTCCCTGACCTCTTATCATACTTGCTGACGTACCTTCATACCTGCTGACTTCTTATTATGCTTACTGTACTTGCTGATTCTTTCCGTGCCGTTGGTGTGACGAATTGCTATATGTATTTAGTTGTGCCCGTGACAGCCTGTTTCGTGACATCTGTTTTAAAAATTGGCTGTGACTCGTGGCTGCAATAGCCACGGGTTGCCACAGCCAGGGGATGTGGACGCCTGAATATACGTCTTTGCCTCGTCTTTGCCTTCGTCATGTCTTGATTCATGACCACCCGCTGTCCACTGGCAGACTCTCAGAGTTTTTGCTGTTGGGGGAGGGGAACACGCTCTCAAGATGAAGGACCACTCTTTGGAGAAGCGCCTTCCGCCAAACAATTTGAGTAAGGGCACCAGTGCGGCTGAACTCTGTAAATGAAATGCGCTTATTCCACCATGAATTGTCATCGTGCCACGCCTTGTCGCACCAGGCAGCGCCATTCTGTTGGTAGGGTGGGGTGCGGGTGCGGGTGGGGGGTGGGGGTGTACACTTCCGCCAATACCCCCGCCAGGCCGGATCCACCAATGCTGTTGATCGTACTTTGTGACACGCGGTGGCTCTATTGCCTACTACATCTCTTGCCATATGGCGGCTGCATTGCCTACTTGGTCCCCTGACAAATCACGACCTCATCATTCGCCGCAGCTCCCGACACAAGGCAGCCACGCCGCAGCTCCCGACACACGGCAGTCACGCTGCGGCTCCCGACACACAGCAGTCACGCCGCAGCTCCCGACACACAGCAGTCACGCCGCAGCTCCCGACACACGGCAGTCACGCCGCGGCTCCCGACACACGGCAGTCACGCCGCAGCTCCCGATACACGGCAGCCACGCCGCAGCTCCCGACACACGGCAGTCACGCCGCAGCTCCCGACACAAGGCAGTCACGCCGCAGCTCCCAACACAAGGCAGCCACGCCGCAGCTCCCGACACACGGCAGTCACGCTGCGGCTCCCGACACACGGCAGTCACGCCGCAGCTCCCGACACACGGCAGTCACGCCGCGGCTCCCGACACACGGCAGTCACGCCGCAGCTCCCGACACACGGCAGTCAGGCTGCGGCTCCCGACACACGGCAGTCACGCCGCAGCTCCCGACACAAGGCAGTCACGCCGCAGCTCCCGACACACAGCAGTCACGTCGCAGCTCCCGACACACGGCAGTCACGCTGCGGCTCCCGACACACGGCAGTCACGCCGCAGCTCCCGACACACGGCAGTCACGCTGCGGCTCCCAACACACGGCAGTCACGCTGCGGCTCCCAACACACGGCAGTCACGCCGCAGCTCCCGAAACACGGCAGTCACGCCGCAGCTCCCGACACACGGCAGTCACGCCGCAGCTCCCGACACACGGCAGTCACGCCGCAGCTCCCGACACAAGGGAGTCACGCCGCAGCTCCCAACACACGTCAGTCACGCTGCGGCTCCCGACACACGGCAGTCACGCCGCAGCTCCCGACACAAGGCAGTCACGCCGCAGCTCCCAACACACGTCAGTCACGCTGCGGCTCCCGACACACGGCAGTCAGGCTGCGGCTCCCGACACACGGCAGTCAGGCTGCTCGCCATCCCAGCAGCTCCGTCGCTCGTCGTACCTCCTGACACATGTCATGCCTCCTGATACATGTCATGCCTCCTGATACATGTCATACCTCCTGACACACATCATACCTCCCGACACACGTCATACCTCCTGACACACGTCATACCTCCTGACACATGTCATACCTCCTGACGCACGTCATACCTCCTGACACATGTCATACCTCCTGACACACGTCATACCTCCTGACGCACGTCATACCTCCTGACGCTGCTGGGGATGCCGGAGCTATTTCCCTAATCCCTGCCGGGGATCATTAGCCCAGCATTGCAAACATGCCGGCCAAGTAGGCACGCGGCAACGTTGGAACGGTGAAAAAAAATATGTGCGATGGTGCACGATAGTCGCATGCAAAGCCAGTCGTTTCCTACAAAAATGGTTAATGGTATAAGCAACCTGGCATATGAGGAAAGATTAAAGAAATTGAATATGTTTTCACTTAGATATAGAAGGCTGAGAGGAGATCTCATCGAGGTCTTTACATTTGTCCATGGTCTGGAGAGGGGATATCTTGGGGAAATGTTTGAATTTAACAGAAATGATGCAATTAGAGGTCATAAATTCAAAATTATGTCGTATGTCGTACGTCCTGACACACGTCATACCTCCTGACACATGTCATACCTCCTGGCACATGTCGTACCTCCTGACACACGTCATACCTCCTGACACATGTCGTACCTCCTGAAACATGTCATACCTTCTGACACACATCGTACCTCCTGACACATGACAGTGCCGTTGTCGGGACGGAGGTCGAAGAAGAGCGGCCACGGCATCATGATCAACATCGGCAGCAGCCAGATCACAGCGATGATGAGACGAGCGCGACGTCGGGAGATATGGCAACGCAGCCCGCAGCAAATTGCCAGGAACCTGACAAAGCCAAGGAAACATCGTCAAGGTGACTGGAAGTCGGCACATCCACGACGCAGTGTGGTGGTGGAGCCTTCGCATGCCATGCCACACACTGCTTCACATGCCACTGTAAGGTGGCACTGAAGCAGTGTGGTGGTGGAGCCTTCGCATGCCATGCCACACTGCTTCACATGCCACTGTAAGGTGGCACTGAAGCAGTGTGGCGGTGGAGCCTTCCCATGCCATGCCACACTGCTTCACATGCCACTGTAAGGTGGCACTGAAGCAGTGTGGCGGTGGAGCCTTCCCATGCCATGTCACACACTGCTTCACATGCCACTGCATAACAGTTGGCCGCCACGGTAACGCCACCAGTTTCGCACAGCCATTCATTTTAATTTTCATATGATGACGCGTCTGTCTGTCGAAGGACTGTCGAGAACCGGAAAACAGATGGAGAGGGCCAGCGACACCGAGTTGGCTGTGTTCATGTTGGGAGCCGAACAATCTACAGCCGGCAGATGTTATCCCGGCAGCCAATAGGAGAGAGCACCCTCGACTCTCCCCGTCGTTGTCTGGCGAACTGCCCGCAGTAGCACCAGTTGCTTGACCAGAATCTGCTAATGTCGTTAGTAATCTGTTGCGCTGAGTATCCACGCAAAAGATCGCCCCATGCTATTCACAAGGCTGTGGCACTTTTATCGTTGGTAAATATAAAGAGCGCATTTCGACTAGGCCACCGCGCGGTTTCCCCACATTCGTAGCACACTTTGTTTTGTTTTATTGCTGTCATTTGGTTTGATTGCCTTGTTTGTTAAGCCTGAGCCGTGGAGCGTAAAGCCGGCTCCTCGTTCGCTAATTTGAGCCGGCTGGGGTCGTGTGCTAAACGCCGTCAGCTGAGGGTTTTCAGTTGAGGTGCGACGCTCTAGAATGCAAGGCTTCGTTTATGGGTGTTTGAGAAGAGATTATAACTGCTAGTCTTATCCTTGCTTTTGACGTATAGAAGAAAACCAACCAAGAAGATTCATCGTGTGGGGTAACATTAAGTAATATAAGTAGTAGACAGAGTAAGAAAAGTAAAGCTCGTGAGAAAGGCATGTCCTTGACAAATTACGCAATTACAATTGCATAATTTGTTGGCTCAGTCACACTTGCCCTGCCACACATTGGCCCGAAAACCTGGATCGAATTCCATGCACTGATGCAAAATAATTAAACACTATGCATGCGAGACATATCACATGCTGTGGTAGAATTGATGCCCATGTTTTGGTTACATTGCTTTTGCAATATAAGCTGCCATTGCGTGTTTCTCTCTAATTGCTTTGCTAACCCACACTCTGCTCACGCCGGCACCATACCTAGCGAAAACAGTGTGTAGTAGGAAATTACGATCCAGAAACGTGATATCATTGGTGTTGTGATAGTTCTATTAGTGCTCCGGATTTGTTATCGCGCTCTCTACCGCGGCTGGTCTCGTAACCGTCCAGTGTTCACCATCGCACGATGAACTACATCAAAATCACTACATCTACACCACACCGCGGCGACACCATACACATCTACATCACATCGCGGCGACACCATACACATCTACACCACACCGCGGCGACACCATACACATCTACACCACACCGCGGCGACACCATACACATCTACACCACACCGCGGCGACACCATACACATCTACACCACACCGCCGCGACACCATACACATCTACACCACACCGCGGCGACACCATACACATCTACACCACACCGCGGCGACACCATACACATCTACATCACACCGCGGCGACACCATACACATCTACACCACACCGCGGCGACACCATACACATCTACACCACACCGCGGCGACACCATACACATCTACACCACACCGCGGCGACACCATACACATCTACACCACACCGCGGCGACACCATACACATCTACACCACACCGCGGCGACACCATACACATCTTAAACCAAGCGGCGACACCATACACATCTACACCACACCGCGGCGACACACGCGGCGACACCATACACATCTACATCACATCGCGGCGACACCATACACATCTACACCACACCGCGGCGACACCATACACATCTACACCACACCGCGGCGACACCATACACATCTACACCACACCGCGGCGACACCATACACATCTACACCACACCGCGGCGACACCATAACACATCTACCCCACACCGCGGCACACACACCACAGCAAATAACATAAAATTACCACACCGCGGCACACCCACACTACACCACACCGCGGCGCAATAATCTAAACACACCTACACACACCGCGGCAATATCTAACACATCTACACCACACCGCGGCGACACCATACACATCTACACCACACCGCGGCGACACCATACACATCTACACCACACCGCGGCGACACCATACACATCTACACCACACCGCGGCAATATCTAACACATCTACCCCACACCGCGGCAATATCTAACACATCTACCTCACACCGCGGCAATATCTAACACATCTACCTCACACCGCGGCAATATCTAACACATCTACACCACACCGCGGCGACACCATACACATCTACACCACACCGCGGCAATATCTAACACATCTACCCCACACCGCGGCAATATCTAACACATCTACATCACACCGCGGCATTATCTAACACATCTACACAACACCACCGCAATATCTAACACAACTACACCACACCGCGGCAATATCTAACACATCTACACCACACCACCGCAATATCTAACACATCTACCCCACACCACCGCAATATCTAACACATCTACACAACACCACCGCAATATCTAACACAACTACACCACACCGCGGCAATATCTAACACATCTACACAACACCACCGCAATATCTAACACATCTACACAACACCACCGCAATATCTAACACATCTACACAACACCACCGCAATATCTAACACATCTACACAACACCACCGCAATATCTAACACATCTACACCACACCGCGGCAATATCTAACAGATCTATACAACAGCTAACCTAACCAGCACCGCTGCGAACAGCAACGACCCGCCGCCCCCTCCCCACCAGTCCGGCCTGCTCTGACATCTGACCGCAGGACACCGGTGACGGGGATTTTCCGCGCGGTCATAGTCATACGTCAACCGTGGAAAGGCCGATCACGCCGCTCGCGAAAGGGGCGGGGCAGGGCGTGGAGGCAGACGAGACAGATACGAGGAGCTTTTACCGCGTGGATCCAAACTGGGAATTGAGGGTACCCAGCTGGCTGGGGGGGGGGGGGGGACATCCGGCGGGCACGTCGCGTGTCATTGGAAAACTTCCCATTCCTTGTCATCCATGTCACCAACTGCACATGGAATCATCGTTGTTTGCCAATGCAATTGGCATTACTATGATGCCACTTATATCAGTAGCATTGTGTGGTACAGCCATTTGCTGAGGAGTAAAATCGCATTCAATAGTTGACCATACGTGGACATTAATACACTGAATGCGTTTGCGTGACAACTCGGCCATGCGATAAGTTTGTACTCCGGCCTGGGATACAGGCCAATACCGTGATAGTACTGTACCTGATGGCGGGACAGTCCCAGTGCAACGCTCGCGACTGGGTACGGAAAGACAACTTTGCTGAACCAAACTGGAAAGCGCCATTGAACAGCAAAAATAAAACCGCTAGCAATATGCAACATGGCATGCTGCTCATCATGCCTATATCAATATGCAATGTCCGGTAGCATGGCTGTCAAAGCAAAATGTTGGCATGCTCGCACTGCCCAACACCATGACATCTTTGAGTGAGGAATGTTTTGCACTGAGTTAGCACGGTCAGTTCCAGCCGACCTCTTCCCCGCCGCATGCCATGGGAGTCAGTGCCAGAGGCCGTAGTTGTCTTTGACGCATGCCATGGGAGTCAGTGCCAGAGGCCGTAGTTGTCTTTGACGCATGCCATGGGAGTCAGTGCTAGAGGCCGTAGTTGTCTTTGACCTACATCAAGAGCAGCCGCACGCCTACTCTGATCTGGGCTCAGTTGGTGGGCCGCACGTGGTGTCGATACAGCCCGGGTCTCCCGTGTACATTAGCTGACAGCACTACCTAAGAACAGGCAGCAAAGTGTCCAGTCTCTGACAGTACCACCTGACTACGTGCACCAAGAGCAACGACAATAATGACAAGCCATGCCCGCGTCACAACGAACGCAATCGACCAAGAAAAAAATCGCGAAACGAGTGTCACCACGGGTTCTTCCCGCGAAACGAGGCACTTCGTCACTGAAAACTCTTTCCGCGTGAGGGTAATTTGTTTGCTAATCAGGTAAAAGCTCAAGCTCAGCGCCAACTTGTCCCCTACATCGTCGGCGGCGGAAACGCCCAGCGAGAACTGGACAACCCTGACGGTTAGCCTAGCTAGAAATTCCGTCAGATATGGCGATAAGGCACGGTAGTCGCCATTTGTCAGAGCTGGCAGCTCTGATCGCCAGCAGAGCAGAGCTAACCAACAGCTCCCATCAGCACAATAAAACCCTGATGTGAGGGCCAATTTTAGCACAGCGAGTCGATTAGGGACAGTACGACGGCGGTAATGATCTGTGAGGAAGCCCAGAGATCACATTTCTAGCGCGAATGCTTTGGACGTGCAGCTGTATACAGTGCATTGTTGCATTGTTGTGCAGCTGCATACAGTGCATTGGTGTACAGCTGTACACAGTGTATTGATGTGCAGCTGTATACAGTGCATTGGTGTACAGCTGTACACAGTGTATTGCTGTGCAGCTGCATATAGTGCATTGGTGTGCAGCTGTATACAGTGTATTGCTGTGCAGCTGTATATAGTGCATTGGTGTACAGCTGCATACAGTGCATTGCTGTGCAGCTGTATACAGTGCATTGGTGTACAGCTGTACACAGTGTATTGCTGTGCAGCTGCATACAGTGCATTGCTGTGCAGCTGCATACAGTGTATTGCTGTGCAGCTGTATATAGTGCATTGGTGTACAGCTGTACACAGTGTATTGCTGTGCAGCTGCATATAGTGCATTGGTGTGCAGCTGTATACAGTGTATTGCTGTGCAGCTGTATATAGTGCATTGGTGTACAGCTGTACACAGTGTATTGATGTGCAGCTGTATACAGTGCATTGGTGTGCAGCTGTATACAGTGTATTGCTGTGCAGCTGTATATAGTGCATTGGTGTACAGCTGTACACAGTGTATTGCTGTGCAGCTGTATACAGTGCATTGGTGTGCAGCTGTATACAGTGTATTGCTGTGCAGCTGTATATAGTGCATTGGTGTACAGCTGCATACAGTGCATTGCTGTGCAGCTGCATACAGTGCATTGCTGTGCAGCTGCATACAGTGTATTGCTGTGCAGCTGTATATAGTGCATTGGTGTACAGCTGTACACAGTGTATTGCTGTGCAGCTGCATATAGTGCATTGGTGTGCAGCTGTATACAGTGTATTGCTGTGCAGCTGTATATAGTGCATTGGTGTACAGCTGTACACAGTGTATTGATGTGCAGCTGTATACAGTGCATTGGTGTGCAGCTGCATACAGTGTATTGCTGTGCAGCTGTATATAGTGCATTGGTGTACAGCTGTACACAGTGTATTGCTGTGCAGCTGCATATAGTGCATTGGTGTGCAGCTGTATACAGTGTATTGCTGTGCAGCTGTATATAGTGCATTGGTGTGCAGCTGTACACAGTGCATTGTTGTGCAGATGCATACAGTGCATTGGTGTGCAGCTGTATACAGTGTATTCCTGTGCAGCTGCATACAGTGCATTGGCGTACAGCTGTATACAGTACATTGGTATGAACCTCTGATCACAATCCTCTTGAATGCTATGCTCAGAGCTTTTGCATTTGAGTTAAGGATGCGGAGGAATTTGTAGCTTCCCAAGAAAAAAGCGCAGCAATATAACGACATAGCAGTGTGTTGTATGTTCTGTGGACTTTTTTCCGGTGGGGAGGCATGAAGAATTTCAGAAACACAGAGGTAGATCTATGTTTCAGGAGTGAAACGGTAATCAACCAGAGATGATGTCCATGTCCAAGACCGAATGTCAAAACCATCAAATTACACGGGTGTTACACCAAGTAATCCTTGCATGCGCCTGTATACTGATGTGCAGTATGTGTGTGTGTGTATTTGTGCATGCGTGTTTGTGTGTGTGTGTGTGTGTGTGTGTGTGTGTGTGTGTGTGTGTGTGTGTGTGTGTATGTGTGTGTGTGTGTCTGTGTGTGTGTCTGTGTGTGTGTGTATGCGTACGTGTATATGTTTGTGTTTCATGGTCTCAATTAAGCTTTAGGAAACTTTTCATGCCTCGAAACTGCAATTAATATTGGCTTGCGTAAGCGTACTGTGCGTATGTTTATTATGGATATTCCCTTGGCTCAATTTAATATCGGCGAACCATTTCTTACCCTTGAAGCCTCCAAATATGTAACTTGCGATGGTGCAAAATCCATCGTCTGTCATGTTTCGTGTGGCCTCTAGGACCTTGGATGATATATGAGTATGAACCATGATACTTAGCTGGCAGCATTAATGCACCTACATTTGGGTTCCATATAGTCGTCGATTCCCGACGTTTTGGTAATGTTTACCTCGAAGATCAGTCTTGAACGGTCACTGTCTGACCAAAGATACAGAATCGGGACCATTGGCGACTTGTTGCGTCACGCAGAACGTACTGGCTATCTTCCTCGTCCCTATTATGTTGCGATGTGGTGCGATGTGCTATGTTGTGTTGCTATGTTGTAATGGTGATGTTGTGTTGTTCTTATTGTGATGGTGACGCTGTGTTACTTATGTTATGAAAGTGATGTTGCATTGCATGATTGTGATGTTGTGCTGTTTATGTTCGGATGGATATGTCTAAACCGCCCCAGTCCTTTCTGAGTCGGAGCCATTTTAGCTCCAACCGATAGGAGACATACCAGGGCAGAGACGGCATCTTAGTCAGGGTAAAAAACGCAGGAATGTTCACCAGGCCTCCTCCTTCCACCTCCCTCAGAGTTAATCGTCGACGACACGTGCGTGCCAGACGACAGTCCGGAAGACGTGACCATCATAGTTCGCTCCAGGTGGCCGCTGCACTTTTCTATCGAACAATTCACCAGGATCATCGAATTCTTTTCACAGAGCCTGACACCACTTTCGATCAAAACTCGAATCGCAGGGCCGAATTCTGGCGAATCTCGCGCTGACCTCGAGAGCATGCTCCAGAAGGGCGACTGTACGCGCAATTGGCGACTCGTTCGCGCGCAACTCGCTTCTTGTCGCAACTGCGCCGAATCTCGCAGCGCGGCGAGGCACGTGCTCCTCAGTCGATGACGCTCGGGTCCCACATGAAGAGTCAAACCGGCCCACTATCGCTCGGGTCCCACATGAAGAGTCGAACCGGCCCACTATCGCTCGGGTCCCACATGAAGAGTCGAACCGGCCCACTATCGCTCGGGTCCCACATGAAGAGTCGAACCGGCCCACTATCGCTCAGGTCCCACATGAAGAGTCGAACCGGCCCACTATCGCTCAGGTCCCACATGAAGAGTCAAACCGGCCCACTATCGCTCAGGTCCCACATGAAGAGTCAAACCGGCCCACTATCGCTCAGGTCCCACATGAAGAGTCGAACCGGCCCACTATCGCTCGGGTCCCACATGAAGAGTCGAACCGGCCCACTATCGCTCAGGTCCCACATGAAGAGTCGAACCGGCCCACTATCGCTCGGGTCCCACATGAAGAGTCGAACCGGCCCATCTCAGGCCAATAGAGTCGAACCGGCCCACTATCCTCAGGTCCCACATGAAGAGTCGAACCGGCCCACTATCGCTCAGGTCCCAATGAACATGAAGAGTCGAACCGGCCCACTATCGGTCGGGTCCCACATGAAGAGTCAGTCGAACCGGCCCACTATCGCTCGGGTCTCACATGAAGAGTCGAACCGGCCCACTATCGCTCAGGTCCCACATGAAGAGTCGAACCGGCCCACTATCGCTCAGGTCCCACATGAAGAGTCGAACCGGCCCACTATCGCTCGGGTCCCACATGAAGAGTCGAACCGGCCCACTATCGCTCGGGTCCCACATGAAGAGTCGAACCGGCCCACTATCGCTCAGGTCCCACATGAAGAGTCGAACCGGCCCGCTATCGCTCGGGTCCCACATGAAGAGTCGAACCGGCCCACTATCGGGAGCGGTGGTGAATCATCGCCCACCGCTAAGGTCAGCCTTGTCGCCGCACAAGTGCGCCGCATACGGAGCAGCCGTGCCACATTCGCTGCATGTGCGGACGCGCACACACGGCTGCCAAATCCGTCCGCACGACATCGGTCGGTCCCCTCTAAATGTGAGGGAAAAGCTTTTTCCTAGGGCGGACCAGTCAGCTAGACCGAATTGAAATCAGACAATCATAAGTTACGTCACGTTGTGCAGACATTGTCGAAGGGAATGTAATGTCTTTAGTAGCGTGTACTGTTCGGTCGCAAATAATGACCATCCGCCATGAACTTTAATCCGGTGATGAGTGCCTGATGCCCCATGGCATGACCCATGGCTATTGACGCCGGAAGCCCAATGCAATGCGGCACAGCATCAGCACCGGGTGCCATTGACCTTTACACTTATCGCCCGTATTTGTCAGAGGTACTTATCACGTTGTACCTCTGATTGTATGTACACACTAGCGAATGCGAAGGAGGGCAAAACAGATTAAACCCAGACGTGACCTCTTTGCCATGTAAATAACCATCGTCTAAAAGCATACATTTCATTTGCTTAATTTACATGGTTCTCTGAGCAAAGGTCGGCATATATATTCACACAATATATGCTTTTGGAACAGTAATACATCCAATACGCAACAACGTGTGCAACTACTAGCCTGACTTTAAAAATATACTTTATGCGACTAAAAAGCCTCCGCCTCCCGTGCGAGTTTCCCCTGTCTTTCGGATCCACCAACGATCATACGACCAGTAGCATCGCAGCCCCCTCCCCACAGCCTCCTCCGTGCCAGAGGAGCCCTCTTTGACCCTGTACCTCGCGGCGATCCTCATATGGCATCATGTAATATGGTAACACCTCATATGGCAGCACCTCATATGAGAGCACCTCATATGGCAGCATCTCATATGGTAGCATCTCATATGCCACCACCTCACATGGCAGCATCTCACATGGCAATATATCATATGGTAGCACCTCACATGGCAATATCTCACATGGTAATATCCCATATAGCAACACCTCGCATGGCATCATCTCATATGGCAACACCTCGCATGGCAGCACATCATGTCGGATCATGCACATGACAGCACCTTGTGTGGCAGCACCCCATTTGGCACAATCAGTCGGCGCATTATGATAATCGTCCTCGCCAGCGTGAATGGGGCCGAGTGATCCCATTATGAAGCGCTATTGATCGCGGCCGATTCTGTATCTCGTCGGCAGATTCTGCATCCCGTCTCGTCGCCGCACTCATACGCGGTTACCGCCATGGCAGGGTGCTGCCAATACATAAGTGGCAGCACCCTTGTGGACAGTATCACAAGGTCATTGGCTTTTGGTGGAGCGCCGATTGGCAATTCCTCTGGCCGTGGCAGACTTATGTAGCACACCCATTCCAATCTCAACTGCTGAAGACTTACTGATCGTGCTGATCCTGCTGTACGCAACAACTTTGAATGCGATTGCAGGAGTAGATTGCTGGGGAGAAAATACTGGGGCCTGCATCCCGGTCCTCCCCCTTCAAATTTCAAAAGTAGAAGACATAGAAGTACATCTCGGCGATTCGGTTTCACCCGAGCACATTTCAATGAGAGAACACTGGCTCCAAGTCATTCTCGTTTTCGCACCGATTCAAGTCCGAAGGTCCAAAAGCCGACTATTCCTGAGTGATGTCTGAATCGGGTACAGAAAGAACTCTCGCTCCCGCCGGAACCCACGCGCCAGATGTGTCGCATCTACCCGGCTGGGGTCGGGCGCAGATCGCAGTGTTATAGTTCTCCGGATTGAATACCGTCAGTGTGGGCCGGAGCACATGGGTGCTCTTCCTGGCAGTGACGCAGTCAAGTCAGTGGGCGAAGGGCAGGGGAAGCCGCCCTATGGCACGTCCGAGGCGGCGTTAGAGGAAACCGCTTTCGGGAGCCCTTGTGGGCTCCTGAGGGCAAAGGCACATACACACACGCACGCGCGCACACACATGCACACACACACACACACACACACACACACACACACACACACACACACACACACACACACACACACACACACACACACACACACACACACACACACACACACACATATATATATATATATATATATATATATATATATATATATATATATATATATATATAACAGAGGAAAGAATGCAAATACATCGATCAGGTAGGGTGGGAAGGGCTCCTGAGACTTGAAGAACTCTTCCCTGAGTGCTGCCGAGGGCCGTTAAGGCAAGCACAATGCCTGTCTTAGAGCTGGAGTGGCCATGGCAACTGGAAAGGACGTCTGGACTGGAAAGGGCCTCTAACAGCTGCTCAGGATCAACAGAATCCTGAGAACCCCGGCGGTAGCAACAGAGCTAAGCCCTAAGAGCTGGACAGATTCCCTGTGGGCTACCAATTGCTACTAGGAAATACCGAAGAAAAAATGCTGAGAAGTACTGTTAGAAATACTGAAGGCCTCAAAGCCAGAATGTCCGTAAAAGAACCAAGTTGTATGGAATATATTATATATATATATATATATATATATATATATATATATATATATATATATATATATATATATATATATACATATGCATGTATAAAGTCGGCTTTTCAAAAGAAAGCGCACGGAATTCGAGGAGCTCTGAAGAGTGGGGGCCCAATGCAGGAACGGAGCCCACTTCATTTCACTGGCGTCCCTGGATCAAGTCCTGGCTACGCCACTGGTTCCTGGTATTTGACTAGGACGACTCCCTGTAGGCGGTTTCAAGTATTCTAGACGAATTTATTCACCACAATCGAGTTGATTTACCACAAGGTTGAATTATGTTCGAAAAATACTACTCGCATTTCAGCGTACTTTTCAGACGGAAGAGACCGCACGTGAAGCTGCCGGAGTTGGTGTATCCTGAACAATTGTGTCATACCAGTGCTACTAGCCAGAGTCGATAAAGACGGCAAATGAAGCCGACGAGCCGGTATGTCCCGAATAATGGACAAGTTTCATGTTGGGATGAACCGCATTTTCCTCAGTTTCACTAGTGATTTATAATTCAAAAACGATGGTGGCATTCTTGTTTCATCTCGCAATTACTTAAAGAATTAAAAGAGGCGTCTCAGAATTCCTCACTTTGTGACTGATGAAAATATTTGTGACGTCACATATGTAGAGTTCAGCGACGCTCGACTGTCGCTCCATCATATCTCCCAGTTGAGACGCTGCAGGTTTGTAATAATCTCGACAGTTTTAGCTTAGCTAACATCCGATGGCCAGTGACAAATGGATCGTAGATAACGGCGCTGTTATTCTTGTTTGTGCCGATGTATACAAATGGAACTGCAAATAACCCATAAGCAATATTCACCGGCCTCCTGACGGCCGACACGATGCGGGCGTTGTCGAGCGATTCTGCACCCCGAGACTGATCTGATCTCTGCTAGTGGCTCCGCTTACTGCGACAAACGCTTCTATGCACATTGGTAGTCAGGGGTACGAGTATTTTGATAGGCGTGGTCACGTCTAAGGGCGAGGGGAGACATTGGAACCAGATACTTTTCCTCAGATGTGTAAACATTGACTTTTTCCACATGAAAGTTTAGCTTGAAAACGGTGATTTTAACTTCCATTTTTTTAAAACACGCACAAAATAGAAGTATACATATCTATCTTGTTGGAAACATGAATGTTCACAAGTCTTTCATATTGGCATTAAATGAAG
The DNA here is from genome assembly GCA_034440575.1 of Imbricaverruca yamaguchii. Classification (NCBI taxonomy): domain Eukaryota; kingdom Metazoa; phylum Arthropoda; class Thecostraca; family Neoverrucidae; genus Imbricaverruca; species Imbricaverruca yamaguchii. The sequence continues at coordinate 415,093 of JAOTOL010001348.1, forward strand.
AGAATTTACATTTTCTAGCCCACTGCAGCATGCTGAAAATGGAAAGACAATTGGAAAAGTTGTGCTCTAAGGCAAATTTTGAATTCTGGAAATTTCTCTTTCGAGCGCAATGTTCATGAATGTGGTCAACATGATGTGGCTATTCGTCTTCTCTGCAATGCATACTTTTCAGTTGGCTGGCAAAAGAAAACAAACACCAAAAATGGGCTTGGAGTTGGGCAATATAGGAGCAAAAATGTGTGTTTTTTTTTTTTTTTTAAACAAGTGTAGCATAGCCAAATCTAACATGATGTAACCTTCCATGGGAAACAGATAATCGAAGAAGTGCACAAAATACAAGCAATTTTTCCCTCCAAACAAACCCTAACGTGACACGGCCTAAACATTCTGCATGATTTTTTTCTCTCATAAAAAATCGCAAAAAAAAATTCAAGATAAAAACTTAACCAAAGCTGACATAGCCAAACCTAACCAATTTACCTCATACAGGTAAGATATATGCAAAATTTGGTTCGTGAATACTTAAAGCAGAATAATGGAAGACTGCCATTACACTTTGAAGAAAAAAAAACTGCAGAAACCCCGGCAGTAGTACAATTGTAATGTTTGTCACGAGCTCAGCGAAATTCCGCAATATGCCTGACAATCTTCCGTGCAAAAATTAAGCCAACAATCCTTGTCCTCCATCTAAAATCAGTAGCAGTTCTAGCTAATGGATCACTTCGATTTTGCATTTCATACTCATCTATTTTCGCATTACCTCCACCAACATCGTAGAATATTCCAGCAGTTGCAGGGTGCATCTTGCTCACTTTGCATCATCGAAATGTTGCTTGAAGATGTTGGATGAAATTGGCATACCGATCACTGATTATGTTGCTTTACGCCTACCTACATATTATTGATCACATGAGCCTATACCTGCGTATAGCTGATCATATCTGCCTACACCTACTGATTATTTTTGATTGCATGGACTGCTACACATTGCGCAATGTGTATCTCAAATGTATATAGCTAATGAAAATTCCACAACATTACTGGCATTCCATGTAAAGATCAACATGAAAACGTGCGTACTCTCTCTCTCTAAAATCCATAGCGTGTTGCGAAATCATCCCAGCAATTTGTCATTTGATAGCAGTCCATTTTTTCAATATATCCATGGGCATCATGAATATATTGGGTAAAGTTTTCAAGCTTTCCAACTAGCAATAACAGCACCTCGGATAAACCTCATTGCTTATTGTATCGCCACTGCGCAAAGCTCAGTAATTGGAAGCTCAGTGCTCGCAAATTTCAGTAATTGGAGCCGGCATACTACCCACTCGGTTCCATCACAATACTGCTTGAAGGTATGCTATTGCATCTGCCAAACTATCACAACAATCATGCCGTTGCACCGAGTCATGTCAGCGCAACTAGACCAAGTTGCCAGTGCAACTCGCTAAAGTCGACGAACCGGTGTGTCCCAAACAAATGGGTCATATCAGTGCAACTAGTCAAAGCCGATAGAGACGGGAGGAGGAATAGAGATGCAATGAGAGACAAGATAGGAGAGATAGAGCGAGACAGAGATATATATGTATGTAACTTCACTTATATTCGCAGACGGCGTCTTGCCTGCCTCACTCCAATATAGAACAATGGAACCGCTTCCAGTCACATAGCCACATGAACGGACTGACCTTGGGCTTCCTCGCTTCTTCCCCACCTATCCTGACCTTCGCCTCCTCTAATCACCGTCTCACCGATACAGAGCAATGGGACCATTCCTCGTCTGTAGGAATGGACTGACCTTGAGCTTCCCTGCTCCTTCCCCACCTATGCTGACCTTCGCCTGCCCGACTCAGCACCACAGCCGCGCGCTGACTGACGGGTCTGGTGATTTAGTGACGTGGTGCCGCCGACCGCATGGTACATCGCTCCCGTGACGCGCCGACACAAGAGACACATTTTGCCGACAATATATCGCCAAATTATGCCGAATGCAAATTCGCAGTCGTGCCGTCGCCAGTGGAGCCGGGCGGACAGCGTCAGTGTACCCGGGGGCGCCAGGTGTCAGTGCACCCAGGGGCGTCAGGCGTCAGTGTACCCAGGGGCGCCAGGTGTCAGTGTACCCGGGGACGCCAGGCGTCAGTGTACCCGGGGGCGTCAGGTGTCAGTGCACCCAGGGGCGCCAGGCGTCAGTGTACCCGGGGGCGTCAGGCGTCAGTGTACCCAGGGGCGTCAGGTGTCAGTGCACCCAGGGGCGTCAGGTGTCAGGCGTCAGTGTACCCGGGGACGCCAGGCGTCAGTGTACCCAGGGGCGTCAGGTGTCAGGCGTCAGTGTACCCGGGGGCGCCAGGTGTCTGTGTACCCAGGGGCGTCAGGTGTCAGTGTACCCGGGGGCGTCAGGTGTCAGGCGTCAGTGTACCCGGGGGCGCCAGGTGTCTGTGTACCCAGGGGCGCCATGTGTCAGGCGTCAGTGTACCCAGGGACGTCAGGCGTCAGTGTACCCGGGGACGTCAGGCGTCAGTGTACCCAGGGGCGTCAGGTGTCAGTGTACCCGGGGGCGTCAGGCGTCAGCGTACCCAGGGGCGTCAGGTGTCAGTGTACCCAGGGGCGCCAGGTGTCAAGGCGTCAGTGTACCCGGGGGCGCCAGGCGTCAGTGTACCCGGGGGCGTCAGGTGTCAGTGTACCCGGGGACGTCAGGCGTCAGTGCACCCGGGGGCGCCAGGTGTCAGGCGTCAGTGTACCCAGGGGCGCCAGGCGTCAGTGTACCCGGGGGCGTCAGGTGTCAGGCGTCAGTGTACCCAGGGACGACAGGCGTCAGTGTACCCAGGGGCGCCAACGTCAGTGTACCCGGGGGCGTCAGGTGTCAGTGTACCCAGGGGCGCCAGGCGTCAGTGTACCCAGGGGTGCCAGGCGTCAGTGTACCCAGGGGCGTCAGGCGTCAGTGTACCCGGGGGCGTCAGGCGTCAGTGTACCCAGGGGCGTCAGGTGTCAGTGTACCCAGGGGCGCCAGGCGTCAGTGTACCCAGGGGCGTCAGGTGTCAGTGTACCCAGGGGCGTCAGGCGTCAGTGTACCCGGGGGCGTCAGGCGTCAGTGTACCCAGGGGCGTCAGGTGTCAGTGTACCCAGGGGCGCCAGGCGTCAGTGCACCCAGGGGCGCCAGGTGTCAAGGCGTCAGTGTACCCAGAGGCGCCAGGCGTCAGTGTACCCAGTAGCGCCAGTGTACCCGGGGCGCCGGCTTCAGGCGTCAGTGTACCCGGGGACGCCAGGTGTCAGTGTACCCGGGGGCGCCAGGTGTCTGTGTACCCGGGGGCGCCGGGCGGCACTGCGCCCACACGTTGAATATAATAGAGTAAAATGTACTCTTCCCAATGGATAATGAAATAACCCTGACAGCGGGTCACATCATGCGCACTTTGTCTGGCGGGTCGTGGTGTTGCGTCCTGCTCCGAGGCAGCGGCTCGTGTGGACAGGTTCTGTGTAGACAGGTCCGGTGTGGACAGGTCCGGTGTGGACAGGTCCGGGTGTGGACAGGTCAGGTGTGGACATGTCCCGTGCGTGGACAGGTCCGGTGTGGACAGGTCCGGTGTGGACAGGTCCGGTCCGGACAGGTCCGGTGTGGACAGGTCCGGGTGTGGACAGGTCCGGTGTGGACATGTCCCGTGTGTGGACAGGTCCGGGTGTGGACAGGTCCGGTGCGGACAAGTCCGGTGCGGACAGGTCCGGTGTGGACAGGTCCCGTGTGGACAGGTCCGGTGTGGACAGGTCCGTTGTGGACAAGACCCGCGACGGAATCCTGATGCGTTAGAACGCCCCCACTCATTCTGCGGATGCGTTAGAACGCTTCGCTGATTCTTCCGGCGCATGGGAACGTTTGGCTTATTCCCAATGCAATGCTATGAATCCATTCATTTTCCGATGCCTTCAAACGCTTCGTTCATTTTCCGATGCATCACCACGTTTAATAATTCCGATGCCACCATAATGTACTAACATAATTCATAGCGCAGTCCATCTAGATCAGAAATAGCGAATTCAGCTGAGATTAACTGAGATCGATTGGTAACAAATAAGGTCGATCATAGCAGATGCTTAAGCAACTAGATACATCAGGTAATGGGCGTCATTGAACAAAATATGACTGGAGGGAGAGGAGGGGGTGTTGCGCTACACATGACTCCAATTGGACTGAATTCCAGCCTGTTGAGCTACCCTTTACCACTAGTAATACGTAACCTTCCTACTGTAGAAGGGGCTTAATCTCCCTGAACTTAACGATTCCTAAACTGGGGAGCGCCTTGAAATTTGGTGACTTTTCCAGATTACTTTTTTTTTGCAAATGGTGCCAAATTTGAGCTTTTTATCTCGACCAAAGGGGGACATAGATCAGGTTTTCGTGAGATAATAAAGAACCATTTCACAACGTACGGTTTATTCTACCTGTTAATCAACCTATATTTGATACATTTACGGTACATCGTAGTGTTTTAGGCCCATACTGCTAGATAAATATATACATGTTGCATGTTTAGTGAAACATAGCAGTTATGAATTCTAGAGACCGTACCAAGACGAGGAAATTGGAAGCGGGCATGGGTTTAAAATGGTAATAAATGCGAAAATTATCAACTTCCTTTCCATTTCAGCTTCGCATCGTGTCTTCATGCACGTTTATTAGAAAACTAACTTTTTTATATTGACGTCCTGATCCTCTAACTCCCCTAAGCTCCTCTAACTCCCCCTAAGCTCCTCTAACTCCCTGTAAGCTCCGCTGTTGGATTAGCCGATGGCTGCGTGACGTTGAACAGTGCTTAGAAGACACACCTCGAAGGTTAGTCTCCCGAGTTGGACTTCACATGATAACTATATTTATTTTTACTGTTTTCCTCCACATTCCTCCAGCCTGAAGTGGTCTATCCTGAACTATTTCAGCATATGCTGGACATGTAGATGATGCTGCACATCAAAATAATATAGAATAACTCTAGTTGAAATACTAATTTTTTGCAGCCTGAATCAGGTACTTGGATGTATCGACTTGGTACGTTATTCCACCAAAAATACTTTTTTAGGACCGCCTATGACCATCAGCATTGCCAAAAATGTTATAACGGACGTGTTTATTGAGAATCGAATTAATTTGGTCATTTAGATCATCTAAACAGTGGGTTTTGAGGTGTGTCGCCCATTGAGAGATAAAGACAGGGAGAGAGATACAGACAGTAGGTTTGAGGTGTGTTGCCCAGGAAGGATAAAGACGTTATTCGGCTTTGAGGTGTGTCGCCCAGCGTGAGATAAAGACAGTGGGCTTTGAGATGTGTAGAACCATAAATGTGACCTGCGTCGCCTGCTAGTATGGCTTGCGATGACAGGCAGAGTAAGTGTACACTAAAGCACGGTAAGTGAAGAAATCATGTTCAAGTATGCTAGTGCGTGCTTCAGGGGTGGCGAGGTGCCAAAGGTGTCGTGGACGCGGGTGTGGGAGAGGGGACTGTCTCTCAACGTGTCCAAGCGCCGGAGGAAAGTCCAGCTGACGCCAGCCCTGCTCAAGATAATCTCACAGTGGTGGAAGGGAAATAATTGATTTGGCTTTGTCAAGAAGCTGTACGAATGCAGCTGATTTGACCAATATGTCTAATTTGGCACATATGACTAATATCATCTCCAATAGGGACACAGCCAGGATTTTCTGAAGGGAGCCCGATAAAAAAATACATCATGGAACATCTCACACCACTTTCGGTGCTCATAGCGCGCATAAAACTTATGGTTTTGCGCGGATAATAATCTTTTTAAAAATCATCTAAAGCATTTTTGGTTGTTAGGGGACGGGCTTCCGGGCGCCACTGGTTGTGCCTCTGGCCTGCGACGCCACTGCGGCTGCATCTGCACGCTTCTGGTGATGGCGAGTCGCGGCCCAGACCCACGTACACCGATCAACCCGACGGGATTTGGTGGCAAACATTGCCGGACGCGCGGCGGGGCAGGACGCATAAAGCGCGCGGAATGAGCCCACTTGACATAGTGGCGGGCGAGCTGCCGACGGTGCAGATGGTGATATACACCCGACAGCAGAGCTGCCGGCGGCGCAGATGGTGATATACACCCGACAGCAGAGCTGCCGGCGGCGCAGATGGTGATATACACCCGACAGCAGAGCTGCCGGCGGCGCAGATGGTGATATACACCCGACAGCAGAGCTGCCGGCGGCGCAGATGGTGATATACACCCGACAGCAGAGCTGCCGGCGGCGCAGATGGTGATATACACCCGACAGCAGAGCTGCCGGCGGCGCAGATGGTGATATACACCCGACAGCAGAGCTGCCGGCGGTGCAGATGGTGATATACACCCGACAGCAGAGCTGCCGGCGGCGCAGATGGTGATATACACCCGACAGCAGAGCTGCCGGCGGAGCAGATGGTGATATACACCCGACAGCAGAGCTGCCGGCGGCGCAGATGGTGATATACACCCGACAGCACGGCCGGAGGGTGCCGCAAAATAACGCTGCGCACGTCACTCGGCGCCCAGTACTCGCCGGGAAGTGCTCGATTGTTTGTTTGCCCGAGACTTGGCCACAATTAGAAGCTCGGCCGATATGTGGAGGAGGGATCACCTTCGTCTGTTGTCGACTGTGATGGGGAATCTTCTTCGCAAGTTTCTGATCAATATTCTGGAGGTGATTGTGTGGTGTGTTTCAATTATTCCCGGTGCCTGGGTTTTCGGTGCTTACTTCACACGAACATAGCCTGGGTGAATATTGGAACATTTTCTTTCAAATCAAGAAATAAATGGTGTACGTGACTTGCACAATATTCAGCAATATAGCTGAAGAAGGTTTAAGTGTGATACCCATGGTAAATCACAAAGATAAACCAAATGAAATATACATTCCAATTGTTGCGATTTCTCATTCAAAGGAGTGAATCTCGAGTTTAAGCATGGGATTCTAAGGCTTTACCTTCACTGAAGATAGGGCCAGTTTGGGGACATTGCAATCTGCGATCTTCCCGAAGAAAATATGTAATACTTCGCTTGAACTCCCTTTGCTCTCAGTTCAAGACATTTTATTCCCACGGAATACCATTTAGAATGTCTGATGTCCTGGTTCCTACATGACGAATTTCGATATTTTATCATATGATCTTATTATCCCGGAGACGACAAGCAGAACAATCTGGAGACCATGAAAACCTTCAGTCCTTCTCCAGGAAAATCAATCAAGTCACTGCGATTGAACAACAAACCCATACACCAATTGGTACATATTCGCGAATACTTAAGATACGCCGTGCATCGAATGAATACATAGGCATACAGTTGTCTATTCGCAGACGTCTTCAGCACTGATCGAAAACATTGCATCGATTGCTTTGCAACTGGTAATGGCATATCATGAAATTGATCAGTGATTTGGAGAAAATTCAACACTGATCCGAAGATCTCGATGACTTTTAAAAGACATTTGTTCAAATACACCTTACACGGTCGGCGTATAGGTTCTCAAGAGCACGTAAAGAAGTCATGGAACGCTTCATTCGCTTCTTTACTGATGAAGTGAATGGATATACAGACTATGTTTTCAGCACAATATAAAGGTTATGCGTTGTCCTTTGCTATGTAGATTAATGTACATGCCTTTTCAACCTGAAGAGAATCGCACTGCAACAATTATTTGCATTCACGCCACTTGCAATACTACCTTTGCGTTCAGAACAATTCGGAATAATAAGCAATACAGACACCCGAATTTTATAAAGAAAACAAGTATGTTTCGCCATTTATGTTTCTTCAGTTGAAATATGCTTCAAATTCCAAGCAACTCTGAAAAGGCGCCATCACCTTCGGCTTCGGCTCGTTCTAACCGTGTGGCAGATATGGGCCGGTGGTCACGTGTTGCGCCATATCTGTCACGTTTTGCACCATATCTGTTACGTGCTGTGCCATATCTATCACGTGTTGCGCCATATATGTTACGTGCTGTGCCGTATATGCCACGTATTGTACCATATATGTCACGTGCTGCGCCACATATGTTGCGTGCTGTGCCATATCTGTCACGTTTTGGGCCATATCTGTCATATGCTGAGCCACATATGTTACGTGTTGCGCCATATCTGTCACTTTTTGCGCCATATATGTCATATGTTGCGCCATATCTGTTACGTGTTGCGCCATATATGTCACGTGATGCACCACATCTGTAACGCGTTGCATCCCATCTGTCACATGCTGCGCCATATTTGTCACGTGCTGCGCCATATCTGTCACGTGCTGCGCCACAGATGTTACGTGCTTGCTGCGCCATATCCATCACGTCCTGTGCCATATATGTCACATTCCGTACCGTGAATATCACATTCTGTGCCGTATGTCACATTCTACGCGTATATGTCGCATTATGTGCCGTATCTGTCATAGTATGCGCATATTTGTCACATTATTGTCACATATTTGTGTGTCTGTACATTCTGTGTATCTGTCACATTGTGTGCCGTGTCTGTCACATATGTGCATATCTGTAACATTATGTGTGTCTGTTACAATGTGTATATCTGCCACATTATGCGCCTATATGTCACATTATGTGCCATATGTCACGTTCTGTCGTATCTGTCACATTATGTGCCGCGTCTGTCACATGGCGCCGTAGCTGGTACAGCAGGTCGGCAGATGCTGCCCGCCACGTCATCTAACACAGCAGGTCGGCAGATGGTGGCCGCCACGTCAGCATCTGACACAGCAGGTCGGCAGATGCTGCCCGCCACGTCAGCATCTGACACAGCAGGTCGGCAGATGCTGCCCGCCACGTCATCTGACACAGCAGGTCGGCAGATGGTGGCCGCCACGTCATCATCTGACACAGCAGGTCGGCAGATGGTGGCCGCCACGTCATCATCTGACACAGCAGGTCGGCAGATGGTGGCCGCCACGTCATCTGACACAGCAGGTCGGCAGATGCTGCCCGCCACGTCATCTGACACAGCAGGTCGGCAGATGCCGCCCGCCACGTCATCATCTGACACAGCAGGTCGGCAGATGGTGGCCGCCACGTCATCTGACACAGCAGGTCGGCAGATGCTGCCCGCCACGTCATCTGACACAGCAGGTCGGCAGATGGTGGCCGCCACGTCATCATCTGACACAGCAGGTCGGCAGATGGTGGCCCCGTCAGCATCTGACACAGCAGGTCGGCAGATGGTGGCCGCCACGTCATCATCTGACACAGCAGGTCGGCAGATGCTGCCGCTGCCGCCACGTCATCTGACACAGCAGGTCGGCAGATGGTGGCCGCCACATCATCATCTGACACAGCAGGTCGGCAGATGGTGGCCGCCACGTCAGCATCTGACACAGCAGGTCGGCAGATGGTGGCCGCCACGTCATCATCTGACACAGCAGGTCGGCAGATGGTGGCCGCCACGTCATCATCTAACACAGCAGGTCGGCAGATGGTGGCCGCCACGTCATCATCTGACACAGCAGGTCGGCAGATGCTCCCGTGGCCGCCACGTCATATCTGACACAGCAGGTCGGCAGATGCTGCCCGCCACGTCATCTGACACAGCAGGTCGGCAGATGGTGGCCGCCACGTCAACATCTGACACAGCAGGTCGGCAGATGGTGGCCGCCACGTATCATCTGACACAGCAGGTGGCGCCGCCACGTCATCATCTGACACAGCAGGTCGGCAGATGGTGGCCGCCACGTCATCATCTGACACAGCAGGTCGGCAGATGGTGGCAGATGTGCCCGCCACGTCATCATCTGACACAGCAGGTCGGAAGGTCGGCAGATGGTGGCCGCCACGTCATCTGACACAGCAGGTCGGCAGATGCTGCCCGCCACGTCATCTGACACAGCAGGTCGGCAGATGGTGGCCGCCACGTCATCATCTGACACAGCAGGTCGGCAGATGGTGGCCGCCACGTCATCTGACACAGCAGGTCGGCAGATGGTGGCCGCCACGTCATCATCTGACACAGCAGGTCGGCAGATGGTGGCCGCCACGTCAGCATCTGACACAGCAGGTCGGCAGATGGTGGCCGCCACGTCAGCATCTGGAGCCACGTCATCTGACACAGCAGGTCGGCAGATGGTGGCCGCCACATCATCATCTGACACAGCAGGTCGGCAGATGCCAGCCGCCACGTCAGCATCTGACACAGCAGGTCGGCAGATGGTGGCCGCCACGTCATCATCTGACACAGCAGGTCGGCAGATGCCACCCGCCACGTCATCTGACACAGCAGGTCGGCAGATGCCACCCGCCACGTCAGCATCTGACACAGCAGGTCGGCAGATGCCACCCGCCACGTCATCTGACACAGCAGGTCGGCAGATGGTGGCCGCCACGTCAGCATCTGACACAGCAGGTCGGCAGATGGTGGCCGCCACGTCAGCATCTGACACAGCAGGTCGGCAGATGCTGCCCGCCACGTCATCATCTGACACAGCAGGTCGGCAGATGCCACCCGCCACGTCATCATCTGACACAGCAGGTCGGCAGATGCCACCCGGCACGTCATCATCTGACACAGCAGGTCGGCAGATGCCACCCACCACGTCAGCATCTGACACAGCAGGTCAGCAGATGGTGGCCGCCACGTCATCATCTGACCCAGCAGGTCGGCAGATGCCATCTGCCACGTCATCATCTGACCCAGCAGGTCGGCAGATGCCACCCGCCACGTCAGCATCTGGCACAGCAGGTCGGCAGATGCCACCCACCACGTCATCATCTTTCACAACAGGTCGGCAGATGCCACCCGCCTCGTCATCATCTGACACAGCAGGTCGGCAGATGCCACCCGCCACGTCATCATCTGACACAGCAGGTCGGCAGATGGTGGCCGCCACGTCAGCATCTGACACAGCAGGTCGGCAGATGCTGCCCGCCACGTCAGCATCTGACACAGCAGGTCGGCAGATGCCACCCGGCACGTCATCTGACACAGCAGGTCGGCAGATGCCACCCGCCACGTCAGCATCTGACACAGCAGGTCGGCAGATGCCACCCGCCACGTCATCTGACACAGCAGGTCGGCAGATGCCACCCGGCACGTCATCTGACACAGCAGGTCGGCAGATGCCACCCGCCACGTCAGCATCTGACACAGCAGGTCGGCAGATGGTGGGCGCCACGTCATCATCTGACACAGCAGGTCGGCAGATGCCACCCGCCACGTCAGCATCTGACACAGCAGGTCGGCAGATGCCACCCGCCACGTCAGCATCTGACACAGCAGGTCGGCAGATGGTGGCCGCCACGTCAGCATCTGACACAGCAGGTCGGCAGATGCCATCTGCCACGCCAGCATCTGGCACAGCAGGTCGGCAGATGGTGGCCGCCACGTCATCATCTGACACAGCAGGTCGGCAGATGCCACCCGCCACGTCAGCATCTGGCACAGCAGGTCGGCAGATGCCACCCGCCACGTCATCTGACACAGCAGGTCGGCAGATGCCACCCGCCACGTCAGCATCTGACACAGCAGGTCGGCAGATGCCACCCGCCACGTCAGCATCTGGCACAGCAGGTCGGCAGATGGTGGCCGCCTCGTCATCATCTGACACAGCAGGTCGGCAGATGCCACCCGCCACGTCAGCATCTGGCACTATTTACTTCCATCGGCTGACTACGGGCACCGATGAAACGAAATAATAGTGTCGTGTCCTGCCGCGGCGAATGAGAAATGCTGTTGTATTTACATTCATATCTCGAAATACACATTTTGCACAAACGGTTGTCACTGATCCGTAAACTTTCGCATTGATTCGCTCTTGAATGCAGTACGTTATTCGGTCGATGCATTGTCCTGATCCTTCCTGTAAATTTCACCAGAGACACTTCCATTTCCCCGTATTTTCCAACCTATTATGCACCGCTTCGCGAGCAATAGCACGCAGTTGACGATAAATAGCACGTTTCATGACGGTCAATAAGCACCGTGATACCACGTGGACGACTTCGTCTAGTATGACGGGCATGTCATTCCAATAAATGCACTTTACCTGTAGATATGAATGTTCCAGAATGTTGCTGTACTTCTACTTGAACAACCCCTACTGGGAGGAGGGCAATCGATCCTTGTCTTTGAACATCATACTTGCAAGAAAGGACAGATAGTGAATTGATTACAGCACCCAAAAGGCCGCCACGACACGGCCAAAATATGCACATCCGAGACAAACTTGTTTGTTGGCTTGCCTGATATATTTCAGCCGTAAATAATGCAATCAGAGCACAAATGATGTCATTTTTGAAATGTGGACTACAACCCGCCATAGCTATCATAGAGGGCCAATCGCTTACAGCAGTTGAAGTTGGCTGGTGATATTGATCGGAGTGGTCGAGTGCTGGGAAAATTTGGAATTTAAAGACCGCTGAATTCGACAAACGGCTGTTGTCATGGAGTTCACTTCCGAAGTCAGGCTCGCTCGGTCTGGCTTCCAAATTTCCGACTAGATGACGTCCCAGGCGCGGATGTAGGTGCATATTTTCAGGGTTTGCACATAAACAAGCTGATACTAGTCCCGACACTTGGCGTATTGGGTAACTGAGCCTGTCTTGTTTGTTTATTCATATAATACATTGTTCCAACCTCGGGTTTAAACGTTTTCAGAACAACGTAATTATAAGCTCCTGACCCCGCCATTGGGTTGTCATCACGATTACTTCGCGTTAATGCATGCGTGAAACCGCCTAATGTCAGTTGTACCTATAGATCCCTTGTTTGTTTATCGGGTGGTTCTCGACGCACTTTATGCACGATTACGGCTAATGGCGCGAATCACACTGTTTCGCCGGTGGGCCGCGGGATTGATAAATGTTCCGAGTGGTGCGAGTGTTGAACCAGGGCCTTTGGTAACCAGAGCTCAACACCTTAAGTACTCGTCCACCCCCGTCACAGCATGCACTCTATGCATAGACTCGAGCTCGTTCTGTTGTTTTATACACGGTAGGAGGGATACTGGTGTCGTATCAGAGTAAGGAGGGATGCTGATCAACCAAAGTAAAGCAAGAGAGAAAGCGACGAAGGCCAGCGGGCACAATTGCTTTATTAACCAGCGCCGTTTCTCCGGTCAGATCCTCACACCCCGTCCCGGGGGTGGGGGTGGATAGTAACACACCTCTAAAATCCAAACTAAGCGTAGCACGAAAACGTGAGCTGTCATCGGAAAGCGCTCGACGAGTAGGGTCCGGATCCACCCCCAAAATAATTTTCCACCAAAAGTGACGTCACGAGGTGGCTAGATTGTCACGACTTATCACGACTTACATTATGTTTTTGGTTCTGGATAATTCATTTTTGAGGATATATGAAAAAGCACATTTATTTGGAATCAGAAATGGACAGCAAAATCTACTCGGGCCACACAATTTCTTGCCCTCCCCCACGAAAATAAAAATGTCTTTACATTTCCAAATTTTGAGTTTTCAAGTTTTCTTTAATTTTCCTTTTTTCAATGGGTAGAGCAGACCGAGAAACGTTAGAAGTCAAGTTGCCCCAATAAAAAATGCTTACTTCAGCCAGAATCTTCTATTTGAACTGCAATTGGCAAATATGCAAAATTTATATGTAGTTAAAAAGGAAAACATAACACTGGTACGTGTTGTTGTTTCCCTAAAGATAAGCAAACGCTGAAAGTTTCATTAAAATATCTGTATCCGTTAAACCGTGATTGGTTGAACTTTTTTGGAGGTGACCTCACTTGACTTTGACTAACTCGTTGACCCTAGATGACCTGACTTGATCATTTTGAATCAGCATGCCAAATTGATGTGGGAAAAGGTATGCCAAATTTGGGAGCGCTGCCGCGCGCCGTTCGTCCGCTATCCACGAAACACCTGAGGGTGTCCCCTGGTGATGGCACGGGCCGGACTACAGTATACACGTGTCTCTGATGAGGCTGTCCCCTGGTGATGAGGCTGTCCCCTGGTGATGAGGCTGTCCCCTGGTGATGAGGCTGTCCCCTGGTGATGGCACGGGCCGGACTACAGTATACACGTGTCTCTGATGAGGCTGTCCCCTGGTGATGAGGCTGTCCCCTGGTGATGGCACGGGCCGGACTACAGTATACACGTGTCTCTGATGAGGGTGTCCCCTGGTGATGAGGCTGTCCTCTGGTGATGATACGGGCCGGACTACAGTATACACGTGTCTCTGATGAGGGTGTCCCCTGGTGATGAGGCTGTCCTCTGGTGATGACACGGGCCGGACTACAGTATACACGTATCTCTGATGAGGGTGTCCCCTGGTGATGAAGCTGTCCTCTGGTGATGACACGGGCCGGACTACAGTATACACGTGTCTCTGATGAGGCTGTCCCCTGGTGATGGCACGGGCCGGACTACAGTATACACGTGTCTCTGATGAGGGTGTCCCCTGGTGATGGCACGGGCCGGACTACAGTATACACGTGTCTCTGATGAGGCTGTCCCCTGGTGATGAGGCTGTCCCCTGGTGATGGCACGGGCCGGACTACAGTATACACGTGTCTCTGATGAGGGTGTCCCCTGGTGATGAGGCCGTCCTCTGGTGATGGCACGGGCCGGACTACAGTATACACGTGTCTCTGATGAGGGTGTCCCCTGGTGATGGCACGGGCCGGACTACAGTATACACGTGTCTCTGATGAGGGTGTCCCCTGGTGATGGCACGGGCCGGACTACAGTATACACGTGTCTCTGATGAGGCTGTCCCCTGGTGATGAGGCTGTCCTCTGGTGATGACACGGGCCGGACTATAGTATACACGTATCTCTGATGAGGGTGTCCCCTGGTGATGATACGGGCCGGACTATAGTATACACGTGTCTCTGATGAGGGTGTCCCCTGGTGATGAGGCTGTCCCCTGGTGATGGCACGGGCCGGACTACAGTATACACGTGTCTCTGATGAGGGTGTCCCCTGGTGATGATACGGGCCGGACTATAGTATACACGTGTCTCTGATGAGGGTGTCCCCTGGTGATGAGGCTGTCCCCTGGTGATGGCACGGGCCGGACTACAGTATACACGTGTCTCTGATGAGGGTGTCCCCTGATGATGAGGCTGTCCCCTGGTGATGACACGGGCCGGACTATAGTATACACGTATCTCTGATGAGGCTGTCCCCTGGTGATGAGGCTGTCCCCTGGTGATGACACGGGCCGGACTACAGTATACACGTGTCTGATGAGGCTGTCCCCTGGTGATGAAGCTGTCCCTGGTGATGATACGGGTCGGACACGTGTCTCTGATGAGGGTGTCCCCTGGTGATGACACGGGCCGGACTACAGTATACACGTGTCTCTGATGAGGCTGTCCCCTGGCGATGAGGCTGTCCTCTGGTGATGACACGGGCCGGACTATAGTATACACGTATCTCTGATGAGGCTGTCCCCTGGTGATGAGGCTGTCCCCTGGTGATGAGGATGTCCCCTGGTGATGACACGGGCCGGACTACAGTATACACGTGTCTCTGATGAGGGTGTCCCCTGGTGATGGCACGGGCCGGACTACAGTATACACGTGTCTCTGATGAGGGTGTCCCCTGGTGATGGCACGGGCCGGACTACAGTATACACGTGTATCTGATGAGGCTGTCCCCTGGTGATGAGGCTGTCCCCTGGTGATGACACGGGCCGGACTATAGTATACACGTATCTCTGATGAGGCTGTCCCCTGGTGATGAGGCTGTCCCCTGGTGATGGCACGGGCCGGACTACAGTATACACGTGTATCTGATGAGGCTGTCCCCTGGTGATGAGGCTGTCCCCTGGTGATGATACGGGCCGGACTACAGTATACACGTGTCTCTGATGAGGCTGTCCCCTGGTGATGAGGCTGTCCCCTGGTGATGGCACGGGCCGGACTACAGTATACACGTGTATCTGATGAGGCTGTCCCCTGGTGATGAGGCTGTCCCCTGGTGATGACACGGGCCGGACTATAGTATATACGTGTCTCTGATGAGGGTGTCCCCTGGTGATGAGGCTGTCCCCTGGTGATGATACGGGCCGGACTACAGTATACACGTGTCTCTGATGAGGCTGTCCCCTGGTGATGAGGCTGTCCCCTGGTGATGACACGGGCCGGACTACAGTATACACGTGTCTCTAATGAGGGTGTCCCCTGGTGATGAGGCTGTCCCCTGGTGATGACACGGGACGGACTATAGTATACACGTATCTCTGATGAGGGTGTCCCCTGGTGATGGCACGGACCGGACTACAGTATACACGTGTCTCTGATGAGGGTGTCCCCTGGTGATGGCACGGGCCGGACTACAGTATACACGTGTCTCTGATGAGGGTGTCCCCTGGTGATGAGGCTGTCCTCTGGTGATGATACGGGCCGGACTACAGTATACACGTGTCTCTGATGAGGGTGTCCCCTGGTGATGAGGCTGTCCCTGGTGTGACACGGGCCGACTATAAGATAACGTGTCTCTGATGAGGGTGTCCCCTGGTGATGAGGCTGTCCTCTGGTGATGACACGGGCCGGACTACAGTATACACGTGTCTCTGATGAGGCTGTCCCCTGGTGATGGCACGGGCCGGACTACAGTATACACGTGTCTCTGATGAGGGTGTCCCCTGGTGATGGCACGGGCCGGACTACAGTATACACGTGTCTCTGATGAGGCTGTCCCCTGGTGATGAGGCTGTCCCCTGGTGATGGCACGGGCCGGACTACAGTATACACGTGTCTCTGATGAGGGTGTCCCCTGGTGATGAGGCTGTCCTCTGGTGATGGCACGGGCCGGACTACAGTATACACGTGTCTCTGATGAGGTGTCCCCTGGTGATGGGCGTATACGTGTTCTGATGAGGGTGCCCTGGTGATGAGGCTGTCCCCTGGTGATGATACGGGCCGGACTACAGTATACACGTGTCTCTGATGAGGCTGTCCCCTGGTGATGAGGCTGTCCTCTGGTGATGACACGGGCCGGACTACAGTATACACGTGTTCTGATGAGGGTGTCCCCTGGTGATGAGCTGTCCGTGATGGCACGGGCCGGACTACAGTATACACGTGTCTCTGATGAGGTGTCCCCTGGTGATGACACGGGCTGGACTACAGTATACACGTGTCTGATGAGGCTGTCCCCTGGTGATGAAGCTGTCCCCTGGTGATGATACGGGTCGGACACGTGTCTCTGATGAGGGTGTCCCCTGGTGATGACACGGGCCGGACTACAGTATACACGTGTCTCTGATGAGGCTGTCCCCTGGCGATGAGGCTGTCCTCTGGTGATGACACGGGCCGGACTATAGTATACACGTATCTCTGATGAGGCTGTCCCCTGGTGATGAGGCTGTCCCTGGTGATGAGGATGTCCCCTGGTGATGACACGGGGGACAGTTACACGTGTCTCTGATGAGGGTGTCCCCTGGTGATGGCACGGGCCGGACTACAGTATACACGTGTCTCTGATGAGGGTGTCCCCTGGTGATGGCACGGGCCGGACTACAGTATACACGTGTATCTGATGAGGCTGTCCCCTGGTGATGAGGCTGTCCCTGGTGATGACACGGGCCGGACTATAGTATACACGTATCTCTGATGAGGCTGTCCCCTGGTGATGAGGCTGTCCCCTGGTGATGGCACGGGCCGGACTACAGTATACACGTGTATCTGATGAGGCTGTCCCCTGGTGATGAGGCTGTCCCCTGGTGATGATACGGGCCGGACTACAGTATACACGTGTCTCTGATGAGGCTGTCCCCTGGTGATGAGGCTGTCCCCTGGTGATGGCACGGGCCGGACTACAGTATACACGTGTATCTGATGAGGCTGTCCCCTGGTGATGAGGCTGTCCCCTGGTGATGACACGGGCCGGACTATAGTATATACGTGTCTCTGATGAGGGTGTCCCCTGGTGATGAGGCTGTCCCCTGGTGATGATACGGGCCGGACTACAGTATACACGTGTCTCTGATGAGGCTGTCCCCTGGTGATGAGGCTGTCCCCTGGTGATGACACGGGCCGGACTACAGTATACACGTGTCTCTAATGAGGGTGTCCCCTGGTGATGAGGCTGTCCCCTGGTGATGACACGGGACGGACTATAGTATACACGTATCTCTGATGAGGGTGTCCCCTGGTGATGGCACGGACCGGACTACAGTATACACGTGTCTCTGATGAGGGTGTCCCCTGGTGATGGCACGGGCCGGACTACAGTATACACGTGTCTCTGATGAGGCTGTCCCCTGGTGATGAGGCTGTCCTCTGGTGATGATACGGGCCGGACTACAGTATACACGTGTCTCTGATGAGGGTGTCCCCTGGTGATGAGGCTGTCCCCTGGTGATGACACGGGC
Source organism: Imbricaverruca yamaguchii (assembly GCA_034440575.1). Lineage (NCBI taxonomy): Eukaryota > Metazoa > Arthropoda > Thecostraca > Neoverrucidae > Imbricaverruca > Imbricaverruca yamaguchii. The sequence goes on from JAOTOL010001348.1 coordinate 433,404, forward strand.
CGGACTATAGTATACACGTATCTCTGATGAGGGTGTCCCCTGGTGATGAAGCTGTCCTCTGGTGATGACACGGGCCGGACTACAGTATACACGTGTCTCTGATGAGGCTGTCCCCTGGTGATGGCACGGGCCGGACTACAGTATACACGTGTCTCTGATGAGGGTGTCCCCTGGTGATGGCACGGGCCGGACTACAGTATACACGTGTCTCTGATGAGGCTGTCCCCTGGTGATGAGGCTGTCCCCTGGTGATGGCACGGGCCGGACTACAGTATACACGTGTCTCTGATGAGGGTGTCCCCTGGTGATGAGGCTGTCCTCTGGTGATGGCACGGGCCGGACTACAGTATACACGTGTCTCTGATGAGGGTGTCCCCTGGTGATGGCACGGGCCGGACTACAGTATACACGTGTCTCTGATGAGGGTGTCCCCTGGTGATGAGGCTGTCCCCTGGTGATGATACGGGCCGGACTACAGTATACACGTGTCTCTGATGAGGCTGTCCCCTGGTGATGAGGCTGTCCTCTGGTGATGATACGGGCCGGACTACAGTATACACGTGTCTCTGATGAGGGTGTCCCCTGGTGATGAGGCTGTCCTCTGGTGATGGCACGGGCCGGACTACAGTATACACGTGTCTCTGATGAGGGTGTCCCCTGGTGATGACACGGGCCGGACTACAGTATACACGTGTCTCTGATGAGGCTGTCCCCTGGTGATGAGGCTGTCCTCTGGTGATGAGGCCGCCGCCGCCGGACTGCGCCGAGACTGGCGCTAAGACTGGTGCCAAGACTAGCGCCGAGACTGGCGCCAAGACTGCGCCAAGACTGGCGCCGAGACTGGCGCTGAAGCGGCCGCCACTAATCAAAGCACATGTGCGCCAGTTTTGCCGTATTCGGTTCTGGATCGATGCCAGAGTACGACAGCCGTCAGCAGCCAATCGACCACCCGGCCAGTATTCAGACGGACGGAAGATCAAGCGATCACTGCAGCGCTTCTAAGGCGAATGCCGGGAAATTCAACGCGGACTGGATTGTCACAAAAGCAGCCGTTCCGATGACAGAATGTCAGTATGGCTGCAAGGGACCAGTGCAAGTCGTAGGCGGCATCAACATCGATGGCGAAACGAGCATGTCGGACATCCGGGTCATCTCATGGAGGAGGAAAATTACGGTTCGAGCAAGCATGTGAGTCTTAGGCCTTTGTTCATTAGTTGTTGAGACGCGCCACCTCATATTTGTCTATTATTTTCATAACACATTTGTGGGAATCCTTTTGTATATTATTGTAAGTTGTTCTACTGGTTATTGTGCTGAGATTGCAAAAGATAGTAGGAATATATATATATATATATATATATATATATATATATATATATATATATATATATATATATATATATATATATATGTATTGGCAAGCCGGTCAATGTATTATGAAAATACACCAACTTCTGAAATCGCCTAAACTGACCGATGAAAGATGAGTAGGAGTACCAGAGGTCGAGGTGCGGGGGCAAGTTTTCAACTTGTGGAGGGGCTCGCGCCCCCTCCTCCCACAACTAGATGGCACTTCTCACGACTGAGCACAAGGAGAGCTTCTCTGCTAAGAAGCTGCTGTATGTGAAGCGCGCCGGCAGAAGCACCACGTCCGGCACCGGCTCCACCACGTCCGGTACCAGACCGGCAGCGGCAGCAGCACCACAGCTGGCATCGGGCGCAGTCGGCAGCTCCGACAGTCGGCAGTCTGCTGCTGTCTGCAGCTCCGGCAGTCTGCTGCAGTCGGCAGCTCCGGCAGTCGGCAGTCTGCTGCAGTCGGCAGCTTCGACAGTCCGCAGTCGGCCGCAGTCGGTCGCAGTCGGCAGTCTGCTGCAGTCGGCAGTCGGCCGCAGTCGGCAGCAGTCGGTAGTCTGCTGCAGTCGGCAGGCTGCTGCAGTCTGCAGCTCCGGCAGTCGGCCGCAGTCGGCAGCTCCAGTATAGTGCTGTAGTCGCATTCTCCGGCAGATTGCCACTGCGGCAGTCCCCCCCCCCCTCCCGCCCCGTCGAGGCCTCTAGGACGGCAGGGCAGTGTCTTCAGGTCATTGGCCAACCGCTGCTGTCCAGAGCCGTCAGACACGACCTCTTCTACATCGGACCTCAGTCCTCTGTCATATATTTGTCTTTAGCAGGATACGTGCGCTTGGTCGCCTCTTGGGCCGACGACGGCTCGACCTCGGCGGCCGGCAGCTCCGCCTCTGGCTCCTCCTACTCGTTCTTTGGTTCCTGTGGTAGAGCCGAACCTGTGTTGGAGCGAAACCCATAGTCATCCACCTATGTGGTGGGACAGAACCCCCATCCTCCTTTGTGATGGCACCAAACACTTCCTCCTCCTCCTCCTCCTCCTCCTCCTCCTCCTCCTCCTCCTCCTCCTCCTCCTCCTCCTCCTCCTCCTCCTCCTCCTCCTCCTCCTCCTCCTCCTCCTCCTCCTCCTCCTCCTCCTCCTCCTCCTCCTCCTCCTCCTCCCTCCTCCTCCTCCTCCTCCTCCTCCTCCTCCTCCTCCTCCTCCTCCTCCTCCTCCTCCTCCTCCTCCTCCTGCCCCTCCCCTCCTCCTCCTTCCCTGAGATGGTGCCGAACACCTCGTCCTCCTCGTTCTTTATACATTGTAAAATGTTGTACTCTTTGACTACAGCTGGTATTTCTTGCAGAAGGATATGATATCAATGGAAAGAAATGGGAGTGCGGTTCAATTGATTAATGGGATATGTTCTACTGCTGGAACTGATTGGCCCATGCTGGCTTCCACGGCGATGTGAAGGCTGATGTATGCATAGGCACTGCTCTGTTTGTATGAATAACACAAGCACTGGCCCTTTCTCCTATTTCAGCAATTTCCTTTTGTATTTCCTCTAATGATCTATTTTCTTTGGAAGTATAAATTATATAATGAAGTCATCCCAAAGTTCTCGAGAATTATCTTCGTGTTTTCAATAATATGCTGATCACGAACTTTCTTCACACATACCTATTGTCAGGAACTGCCTTGCGATGTCATCATCTGTCCTCCTCTCCACACACCATTTGCCATGGCTCCTCGACGGTCGATAGCGCTGCCGTCAACTGCAGATCGCTCCCAACTGCCAGCTATACACATCTGAGCCATAGCCCGCATCCAATGCCTCTTCTGCACTCCCTTCATCCCATTCTCCCCCAATCCTGGATATATGTTATGTGCTGGAATGATCGCAGCGGGCCGAAATAGAACCCGAATAAATCCAATAGTTCGACAGCGCAGCTGTGACAGCCCGACACAAATTATACAAACATCTCAGACTGGAGCCCGCAAACCGACCGCCTGGGTAGCGGCCGCCATCTCTCGCGTATTTATTGTGGAAAAAGTGCCTCATCTGCAGCATAAAACCACGGGGAGCCGTCGCGTGTTTTTGTCATGATCGAGGCAGACAAATTCCTTGTCCGGTGGCCGGCATGATGTTAGCGGTTGGCGCCGCTTCAGGGCAGTGGCGCCCACTGCAGCGACATCGGCTCTCGCTGCCTAATTAAAGCCAGAAAACAGAGTCTGGCTCACACCGTGTCCGTCGTCCGCACAGCGGACTCCGCATCCGTTCAGCAGTCCGCCGGCGAACGCTCTCGGACGCCGACGGGTGTTATAAGGCACCTCAGCAGATGTTTTTGACGGACGTTCGTTGTTACGGAACACAGCAGATGTTTTTGACAGACGTTCGTTGTTACGGAACGCAGCAGATGTTTTGGCGGACGTTCGTCGTTACGGAACGCAGCAGATGTTTTTGACGGACGTTCGTTGTTACGGAACGCAGCAGATGTTTTTGACGGACGTTCGTTGTTACGGAACGCAGCAGATCGGGACCTCGGCCGGTAAATTCGAGAGTTTCTCAACATTTTCTGGCTACGAATTGTGACGGAGGTAAGAGGTATGGTCGGTTTTCACCCTATCCTTTCTCACAGTCTAGTCACATGGTGATGTTCCATGGGAGTATATGGAAATAAAGAACAACAGTAATACGCCGGGTAAAGTATGACATTATTTTAAGACATAATCCATTGATACTACTGAAGGGGTGGTATTGATTGTAACCTAGAGAGCTATCTATCTAGCAGGGGGAGGGGTCGTGTTGTATAATTTTAAGGGGCCTCCGTCCCTCCAACGCTTGCCTTTGCCGTCCATTGGTACTGTCAGCTCCTCCAATGCCGAGGAGAAGAAAAGCATTGCAGTGCCTCTTTTCTAATCGCGAAGCAGCACTAACAGGGGAAAATATTCATCGTCGCCGACCACAAAATCTGCAACCGAATTGCCTGATACTACAGATTAATTCATTATAGTCGATACTATGATGATATATCATTATATGTACCCAGATGGGCGCAGAACAAATTAAAAAGCCTAATTAATGCAAATACACAGCCTAATTATGCAAGCAGTAACGATATTCCTTCTGCTAATGATGCTCAAATTGAGGAAATGATTAAGTCTTTAAACCCTGTTGGTGGAGGTATGGATAAAATGATCACAAAATTTTTGATTTGAACACATAATTATTTTGCAACATCTAACATATTTCTTTAATCTTTGTCTGAACACTGCAATATTCTCTGATACATTAATATTTGCAGTTATCATTCCGGTAAAAAATCAGGGGAAAATAAAAAATTCACTAATAATAGGCCAATCTCCTTGCTACCAATATTTCCGAAAGTGCTGGAAAGCTTAATACACCTTAGTGTGCCATCATTTCTAAATGAAAATAATATTATACACCCACTGCAATTTGGTTTCAGAAAAAAACAGCACATACATGCCAATGGCTCTGATGCACATCGAAGTAACTATATCCCTTGTAAATAATAAAATAGTGTGTACCCTGTATCTAGATTTTAAACAGCCCTTTGACACTCCCAGCATCAGCATTTTGCTACCAAAAAATGAACTTTATTGGTTTGAATGGAAATATATATAAACTGTTAAACTCATACCTATCAAATAGGTCTAAAAAACCAAGACACATGACATCTCCCAACCATTACACATCACAAAAGGTGTTCATCAGGGTTTGATTGTTGGACCTCTGCTATTTCCTCTATACATTAACGATATCTGCAATTATTCCAATTTGGCTAGCTTTTACCTACTTGGAGAAGATGCTGCCATAACTATTACAGCTAATGATCATTTTGAATTACAAACTAAAGTAAATGAGGTAATACTCAAAATAATTACATGGTTTCATACCAACAGATTATCTATTCATGCTGATAAGACTGGATATCAATTTTTTCCCGGAAGCCATGTGATGACCTTCATGTCAAAATAAATACTTCCAATATTACAAGGCATAGTTGTATAAAATATTTAGGTGTACTTATCGATGAAGACATGACGTCGAAAAGCCATATTAATGCCATGTCTTCAAAAATTATAAGGAATATTGGAATTATAGGCAAATCTAGGTGCTTTCGATCAACTTGTGAATTGCTTCTTCTGTATAATTGTTTAATGCTACCATATCTAAATTACTGTGCTGCTGTCTGGGGAAGTACGTACCACTCTAAGCTTGACAAGATTATTTGGTTGCAGAAGCGTGTTATTAGGATTGTTGAAACCTTACTGATACCATACAAATGAGTTGTTTATCAAACATAAAGTTATAAAGTTTCCGGACATAGTTGATGAGCAATGTATTTACATCATGCTAGGTTTTCTGAATCAGTCATTACCAGGACCTCTTTTTGATGTTTGAACTTCATCAACAAGGTGGCCTCAGAGTTAGACAACATTTTCAAATACCCTTTTCTGATATCAATTACAGGATGTTTTCATTACCTGTTATTGCACGAAAAGTCTGGAATAAAATATTCTGCTCTCACTTCCATAGGGTTGAAGATGTACCTACGAATAAAATAATTATGAAGAAACACGTCAGACAATACATTACTAGAAAATATGAACTTTGTAAATGAATGTCAGTAATAGTAATGTGCTATGCACGGTGAGCTGGTGTCTTATTCGGATATTTTCGCTTAAGTATCATGTTTTCTTTTTTTCTTCTTTCTTCATACTTCGTTCGTCCTTTCTCCTCAGTGTAGTAATAGTTTAGGAGATGCATGTGCAAGATTATATATTTTATATTATTTCCCCATTAACATCTAAGCATAGCAATCATTTTCCTGGAGCCATCGAAGACGTTACTAGCATTGCTAATTGTCTGAGAGGGCTTCAGTAACATCTTTTACTAATATCTGGTGGCGGGATCTATCCAGCAAGAAACAGGAGCGGGGAATGGTGCGACCTGCCTTGATTTGCTTACCACGGGTATGGAAGGGTACTCCTGCCAACCTATTAAAAAGTATGGGAATAAAAAAGCGCCACAAACACTAACGGTCTGCCAACGTTCGACACGTGCAGGTTCATCGCCGTCATGTGGAAGAGCTACGAATCCGCACAAAGCTGCCATATGCATAAAGCTGCCACGCGATGATGGCATTCACGCTTCCATACCTCACCGGACCGCCACGAAGGATGGCGCGGAGCGTACAGGACAAGAGCTGGCAGATTCAAAATACTAAGTGTTAATAAAGGGCTGTCTAATTTAAAACTTGGTGTGGGAAAGAGCCGCCTACTCCAAGACAATGTACAGGATAGAGTAGCCAGCCACCACAGACCACAGGCAGGAGAGGGTTGACAATGTACAGGATAGAGTAGCCAGCCACCACAGACCGCAGCCAGGAGAGGGTCGACAATGTACAGGGTAGAGTAGCCAGCCACCACAGACCGCAGCCAGGAGAGGGTTGACAATGTACAGGATAGAGTAGCCAGCCACCACAGACCACAGGCAGGAGAGGGTTGACAATGTACAGGATAGAGTAGCCAGCCACCACAGACCACAGGCAGGAGAGGGTTGACAATGTACAGGATAGAGTAGCCAGCCACCACAGACCACAGGCAGGAGAGGGTTGACAATGTACAGGATAGAGTAGCCAGCCACCACAGACCGCAGGCAGGAGAGGGTTGACAATGTACAGGATAGAGTAGCCAGCCACCACAGACCACAGGCAGGAGAGGGTTGACAATGTACAGGATAGAGTAGCCAGCCACCACAGACCACAGGCAGGAGAGGGTTGACAATGTACAGGATAGAGTAGCCAGCCACCACAGACCGCAGGCAGGAGAGGGTCGACAATTTCGAGCAGGAAACGGGTGAGGAATACTTGCGTAATTCACTACAAGTAATGGATAATAATTTATATATTCAGGAAAACAGATTGGGTAGTATGAGGAGCATTCTTATTTTGATGAGCTGAATCCTCGCCCACGCCGGGATTGATGTAAGCTGCCTGAGTTGTGTCAGCAGCCACAGAAAGTCAACAACTGTCAGCAGACAGCGGCTGTCTGTAGCCAGCGGCTGTCTGTAGCCAGCGGCTGTCTGCAGCCAGCCGCTGTCAGCAGTCAGCCGCTGTCAGCAGTCAGCCGCTGTCAGCAGCCAGCCGCTGTCGGCAGCCAGCCTCTTGGTGTAGCTGATGGACCACCCGTTGCCACGTCACAGTGCGATACATTGAACATTTCCCGTTAGGATAATCAGCTGTGAGATCAAAAGAGGGAATATGTGAGGTCCTTTTTTCACGGTAATGTTCTAATTATTCCAATTTATTACTGCTCAATAGCCAAAGTTAGATGCTGATAACGGAAGATGATGCATCCTGGCGGTAGATGTGGATGGATTATGATAAATGTGGATGGATTATGATAAATGATGATGGCAGATTAGGGGTGATGACGGTAGATGAGGATGGATGATGGCGGCAGATGACGGTAGATGGTGACGATATATAAGGTAAGGTGATGGACGACACAGCTAACGTGATTGCGTAGATAATTTAGCCTTTTAAGGTCATTGGAGGTCGTTGGTCCAACTTCACTTTAAATAACCATTTTAGTCGTTTAGTTCGGAGTTAATTTGGTCGCTGCAACATAATTTAGCATCCATTTTAGGTCCGAAATGCAAGAAAATATTCGTCTTTCGCACCACTTTGGAACAAGGTTCGCGCTTTAGCCTAATCTGACCCTTGACCTATGGACCGAAATGCTACACATGATGTGGTAATGAGTCAAGGAACTGGGACATGCTGTGTTGCACACTTCAGGAGCGCGCCGGCTGTACACGGGGAGCTACTCAATTTAAATATCTCGATGTCAGTGAATATTGATCTTTTAGCTTAACTGAGATTCAAAGCAACAAGGCTATGTATACAAATCCGTACGAATTGGGAAATATCGACACGTGAAGCGAGCCGACTTCTGTTTTGTATCGTTGACGCTTTTTGGAAACGCTTGGAAACGATGTGGGTCGCAATAACTCGCTCTTACTTCAGGGGCGAAGGTGACAAAACTCCATGTACGGGTGACGGTCAACATAGCGGCGAGGGTCAACATAGCGGCGAGGGTCAACATAGCGGCGAGGGTCAACATAGCGGCGAGGGTCATCATAGCGGCGAGGGTCAACATAGCGGCGAGGGACAACATAGCGGTGATGGTTAACACGCGCCCTGGAGGGCCCCTGACAATTACGTGCACTGGAGGGGGGGGGGCGGATTCCGCCCCCTAAGATCTCGGCTCCTATTAAGGATAGAACAACGAATTTCGCAGGATGGATGGGCACGATGATGAACTCTATTGTGTGCAAATTTCGTGACCTTGGGTCAATAGCTTTAAGGTCAAATGAAGTCAAAATGTTAAAATTGTCTGTTTTTTTCGTGGCTTGGCTTGTCATTGTTTTGGATCACTGTGATTGTGTTTAGATGCTCCAAAAACTGGCATTAATGATGTTTTGGACATTACTAATGATGTAATGCAGATGCTAGACCAGGTATATGTCCTCAGGTCTCATATATAGCGGCGCTTTATCAGGTCATTACCTGCTCCAGTTACCGGAACCGAGCTGCCCACCCGACTGCTCCGTTGGGCGGTTCGGCAAAATCAGCTTCGCAAAAAAGGGGTGAAATGCATGAATAAAGTATGGAAACGCTTAGGCACACAATGACAAACAGTAGATTTCGGGATGTGTAGGGAGTAACATGCAAAGCGACATCAATCGCATGGCAGTCATTTGCATTTATAACAACATCCAGTTGGCGAAGTTTGGCTCCATTAGCCTGTCATGAACTTGACCTGACTTGACCTCGGCGACCTAACATGACTTTTTAATTATATAGCATAACAATGTGCATCAAACAAGTCGCTAGTGTTGTCCAGAACACTTCCCTTTTGCCAATATACGGGAAGCGCATAAGCGCCGATTTTAGCGGTCTGGCGCTGCGAATTGTTTGGACTTTAACGGCCCCTAAGTTGAAATATTTTCTGCCGATTTGTATTTTTCATGCTTTAAACAATGCGCCGATCATTTATAAGCAAGAATGCAAAATGGCGTATATCGGCCGGTACAATATGGAGTTATGTACGAAAAATAGGAGCGGTCGGCGGATTTCGGTATCCTCCTTCAGGGCGTGTGCTAACCTGTCATGAACTTAACCTAACTTGACCTCGGTGACCTGACATGACTTTGAAACAATATAACATAACAATATACATAAAAAAGTCACTAGTTTTGCCAATATACAGGAAGCGCATCATCGCCGATATTTGTGGTCTGGCGCTGAGAAATTGTTTTGACTCTAACGACCCATAACTTAAAAAAAATTCGGTCCATTGCCATTTTTCTTACTTTAAACAACGCGCCGCTCATTTTTAAGCAGGTACACAAACAATGGCGTATATTGGCCGGTAAAATGTGGAGTTATCTACGAAAAACAGGTTATCTACGAAAAGCGAAATCCGCCCTGGGTGGGCGGATTTCGCCGCCCCCTCTAGGGCGCGTGTTAACATAGCGGCGAGGGACAAACATAGCGGTGAGGATTAACATAGCGGTGAGGATCAACATAACGGTGAGGATCAACATAGCGGTGTGCATGAGGCCTGCAGAAGAGCTCAACACACCTATGATGCAGCACGCCATTGCTGCACGTGCACTGCATCGTGCAACTTCACCGAGCCTGCCCCCCACCGAGGTGATCCACAGCCAAGTCCGTTATAACTGTGTGGGCCACCACGGTTTACCTGTACTTCCATAACAGCCACAATACATGTGTGGACCAACACTGTGTACATGTGAGTCCATAGCACCTCCGTACATGTGTGGACCAACACTGTGTACCTGAGGGTCTATAGCACCTATAATACATGTGTGGACCACCACTGTGTACCTATAGCACCTATAATACATGTGGGGACCAACACTGTGTACCTGCGGGTCTATAGCACCTATAATACATGTGTGGACCAACACTGTGTACCTGAGGGTCTATAGCACCTATAATACATGTGTGGACCACCACGGTGTGCATGTGAGTCCATAGCACCTCCGTACATGTGTGGACCAACACTGTGTACCTGCGGGTCTATAGCACCTATAATAAATGTGTGGACCACCACTGTGTACCTATAGCACCTATAATACATGTGTGGACCAACACTGTGTGCATGTGAGTCCATAGCACCTATAATACATGTGTGGACCAACACTGTGTACCTGCGGGTCTATAGCACCTATAATAAATGTGTGGACCACCACTGTGTACCTATAGCACCTATAATACATGTGTGGACCAACACTGTGTACCTGTGGGTCCATAACACTGCTATCTGTGTGTGCCACTACGATGTAGGGGCGGGGATGGCCGAGTGGTGTTGGGCTCTGTGTACCAGAGGTCCCGGGTTCGACACTAGCGCCGCTCAGGACACTTCCCAATCCCGCGGCCCACCGGCGAAACAGTGTGGGCGGCGCCGTTATCCGTGAATGTGCAGAAAGTGCGTTGTGAACCACCCAATAAGCAAACAGCCACCACGATGTACACTCGTCTACAGTGGAATGTTCTATTGGACCTTTACTTCGGCTGGCCACTAGGAGCGTAGGCTGTGCCGCTTCACATCAACATTTACTTGTAGGCTGGCTGGGCCACACAGACGCCTCCTGCACGCTGCATGTGGCATTTGCACGCGCGCCGCCCGATATTAATGCCACTGGGCACCAGGCCACGTGCGAGGTGCACCCCTCCCCCCCCCTCCCGACTGGCCGGCTGGTGTGATGTTGCAGAGACGCACCAGAGGTCGTACTGGGTCTGGACAACACCATGCCGCGCAGCGAGCGCAGAGGCTCCCCCCTTTTTTTTTTTTTTTTCTCTCTCTGTATATTGCTGCTCTACCTGCAATATGCTAAGCCGAATTGCGCCTTTAACGCGACTGGAGAAAATGCGACAGAGATATTCAGAAAACGCGCCGTGGATGGAAGGGTCATGCAAACGGGAGAATTAGCCAGGAGTTGGACGGCGGCGACCTGCGGGGCGGCCTGCCTACCCCAGTGCAGGGGAGGGGGAGACGGAGCGTCGACTTGGGTTTGTCTGCGACAGCAACCCAACAGATCGTCTTGGACATCGCGTCAACGTGTCTTTGTGGCAACACCCGCGATGTTAGTTATATATTGCAGCACCGCGGACAAATGTGCCGTCATATCCTACTCGTATCAATCAATGTCCAGACAAATTTGATGACTGGGCAGTGCTACAACGATATAGTATGATGTCCTTCATTAAAATGCATGGCTACGATGAAACAGTCGTATGTAATACAGCATAGCATAATATGTAGTGCATTGTTTGCTCGCTTTCGCAAAGCTTTGAATATTTAAAAAAAATGAATACTTCTAGTAGTCAGCATTAATTATACTTCTGACCGCACGCACACCAGCAGCCACCGTTCCAGACGTACCGGGGCCGCGGGAAGGCGTAGTTTCATATCGCAGCGCTGAACTACTGAGTGGCGCAATGACCCATAAAAATGACGGCATGTCCTTCGGAGCGTTATTATGTTCTGGCAGAATGAATTTTTGACCAGTCGAGCAGCAAACTGGTGGCTTCCAAATGACTTCTTCACGGGAGAAGTGACACATAGACCGATGGCGACACAGAATGGATGCCCAGGTAACTCTGCGCAACCCGTCTGCCCAAACACACATGTCACATCAGATAATGATGGTCAAGCAAATCGCAGGTCAGGTGACACGCTGACCTGCTGGGCGACATGCTATTCTGCCGAGTGACATTCCGACAGTCGAGTAACATATACTGACTATCGAGTACCATGCTGACCTGTCGAGTACCATGCCGGCTATCGAGTACCATATACTGACTATCGAGTACCATACTGACCATCGAGTACCATATACTGACTGTCGAGTACCATGCTGACTATCAAGTACCATATACTGACTATCGAGTACCATACTGACCATCGAGTACCATATACTGACTGTCGAGTACCATACTGACTATCGAGTACCATATACCGACTGTCGAGTAGCATTCTGACCTGTCGAGTAATATATACTGACTGTCGAGTAACATACTGACCTGTCAAGTAATATATACTGACTGTCGAGTAGCATTCTGACTGTCGAGTAACATACTGACCTATCGAGTACCATACTGACCTTTCGAGCAACATACTGACCTGTCGAGTAATATAAATTGACCGTCGAGTACCATACTGACCTGTCGAGTAATATATACTGATTGTCAAGTAACATTCTGAATGTCGTGTAACATGCTGATATCCGAGTAACATGCTGACCTGTCCAGTACCATACTGACCTGTCGAGTAACATTCTGACCTGTCCAGTACCATACTGACCTGTCCAGTACCATACTGACCTGTCCAGTACCATACTGACCTGTCCAGTACCATACTGACCTGTCCAGTACCATACTGACCTGTCCAGTACCATACTGACCTGTCCAGTACCATACTGACCTGTTCAGTACCATACTGACCTGTTCAGTACCATACTGACCTGTCCAGTACCATACTGACCTGTTCAGTACCATACTGACCTGTCCAGTACCATACTGACCTGTCCAGTACCATACTGACCTGTTCAGTACCATACTGACCTGTTCAGTACCATACTGACCTGTCCAGTACCATACTGACCTGTTCAGTACCATACTGACCTGTCCAGTACCATACTGACCTGTCCAGTAACATTCTGACTGTCCAGTACCATACTGACCTGTCCAGTACCATACTGACCTGTCCAGTACCATACTGACCTGTCCAGTACCATACTGACCTGTTCAGTACCATACTGACCTGTTCAGTACCATACTGACCTGTCCAGTAACATTCTGACTGTCCAGTACCATACTGACCTGTTCGTACCATACTGACCTGTCCAGTACCATACTGACCTGTCCAGTACCATACTGACCTGTTCAGTACCATACTGACCTGTTCAGTACCATACTGACCTGTTCAGTACCATACTGACCTGTTCAGTACCATACTGACCTGTCCAGTAACATTCTGACTGTCCAGTACCATACTGACCTGTCCAGTACCATACTGACCTGTCCAGTACCATACTGACCTGTCCAGTACCATACTGACCTGTTCAGTACCATACTGACCTGTTCAGTACCATACTGACCTGTCCAGTAACATTCTGACTGTCCAGTACCATACTGACCTGTTCAGTACCATACTGACCTGTCCAGTACCATACTGACCTGTCCAGTACCATACTGACCTGTCCAGTACCATACTGACCTGTCCAGTACCATACTGACCTGTCCAGTACCATACTGACCTGTCCAGTACCATACTGACCTGTCCAGTACCATACTGACCTGTCCAGTAACACTCTGACTGTCAGTACCATACTGACCTGTCCAGTACCATACTGACCTGTCGAATAACATAGGCTCACTATCGAGTAAGATACTGACTGTCGAGTAACATGAACTGATCGTCGAATAACATATTGACCTGTTGAGTAACAAACCGTCTCTCGAGTGATATACTGACCTTTCGAGTAGCATATACTGACTGTCGAGTAATATATACTGACCTGTCGAGTAATATATACTGACTGTCGAGTAACATACTGACCTGTCAAGTAATATATACTGACTGTCGAGTAGCATTCTGACTGTCGAGTAACATACTGACCTATCGAGTACCATACTGACCTTTCGAGCAACATACTGACCTGTCGAGTAATATAAATTGACCGTCGAGTACCATACTGACCTGTCGAGTAATATATACTGATTGTCAAGTAACATTCTGAATGTCGTGTAACATGCTGATATCCGAGTAACATGCTGACCTGTCCAGTACCATACTGACCTGTCGAGTAACATTCTGACCTGTCCAGTACCATACTGACCTGTCCAGTACCATACTGACCTGTCCAGTACCATACTGACCTGTCCAGTACCATACTGACCTGTCCAGTAACACTCTGACTGTCAGTACCATACTGACCTGTCCAGTACCATACTGACCTGTCGAGTAACATTCTGACTGTCCAGTACCATACTGACCTGTCCAGTACCATACTGACCTGCCGAATAACATTCTGACTGTTCAGTACCATACTGACCTGTCCAGTAACACTCTGACTGTCAGTACCATACTGACCTGTCCAGTACCATACTGACCTGTCCAGTACCATACTGACCTGTCGAGTAACATAGGCTCACTATCGAGTAAGATACTGACTGTCGAGTAACATGAACTGATCGTCGAGTAACATATTGACCTGTTGAGTAACAAACCGTCTCTCCAGTGATATACTCACCTTTCGAGTAACATATACTGACTGTCGAGTAGCATACTGACCTGTTGGGAGGCATACTGACCTGTTGGGAGGCATACTGACTTGTTGGGAGGCATACTGACCTGTTGGGAGGCATACTGACTTGTTGGGAGGCATACTGACCTGTTGGGAGGCACACTGACCTGTCAAGTGACACCGCGACCAGACTATTGACGGACGCGGAAACGGAGACGCCTTGCACGTAGGAAACAGCCTTGCACATGAACCTGCCCATGATCCAGGCTGAAACAAAGTGACACGGAGATCAGCTAGGTCGGCGAGGTCAGAGAGGTCAGAGATATCGGAGAGGTTACGGCACTGTAATCGAATGACAATAATTAATCGGGCGGACAGTGTGGGTGCATAACTAACGGGAAAGCCTGTGTGCAGATTGGGCATAGTCCGTGTTATGGTGCTTCTCACCTAGCACGCCGCGTGATAGTGTCGCGTCGACGAGTGTCGCTTGTTTCACAGTCCGGATGACGTTCGGCGGACAAAAGACGCGGGCGCTATCACTTCCCGCAGCAGAATAAGCCAGTGGAGTGGAGACAACTGTCACCTCAATGAGGCAGCTGTCTTGGATACGACTGTCATCTGTGCATTGCTGGCGGCTACTTCGGCAAGACTTGCGCCCTCCGATCAACAAACATTACCAATCACGATTCCAAGCTCGACACGAGCAATAACTTGGTCAAGATAATTTGGTTTGCTGTTTCTGGAATCTCTTAAGAAAATCAAACCTTTGGGTGATAAAAATGGCAGCCAACAACCATATATCTGGCGACATAGCAGCACAGACAGACAGCAGCCAGAAGGTGTGAGGCTCGCAATGATCGTAATGATTCAATGATAATTGAAGTGGTAAAGATAAAACAATGACAATGGCACAACATCTATCAAAGGCATAAAAGCATAATAACTAAGAAGGTTGAGAGATGATGAAACATTTCAAGGAGAAGCAGCTCCATTCCTGAACTATTGGGCCATTGACAGCACAACACTACATATGAAGTAACATACACGCGCACATGCGCACATACACACACACACACCTATACATACATACATATATTTATATACATATATATATATATATATATATATATATATATATTCGTGTATAGGTATATGCATATAGATAGTTATAATCGCGCCATAAGACACATTCACTGTCTGGCTTCAGATCTGGCCTGAAGTATTACCGAGACGACATGTCTAGTGGACGGCTCGTCACACCTCTCACGGCATTCACTGTCTGGCTTCAGATCTGGCCTGAAGTATTACCGAGACGACATGTCTAGTGGACGGCTCGTCACACCTCTCACGGCATTCACTGTCTGGCTTCAGATCTGGCCTGAAGTATTACCGAGACGACATGTCTAGTGGACGGCTCGTCACACCTCTCACGGCAGTAAGCGGGCAGCTGGCCCTATTTCTTCAAGGTTGCAAGGTGTTGCAGTCAAATAGACATGAAACCTCGTCACACGGACCTGCATTTTCCGATAGACAAGTAGAGACCGTGGCACATGGCAGAGAGCTGTTCACCGCACGATGGGTACCCATTTAGAGAGCTCATATGTTTTATGCACTTTGACATGTTTTCCGTAATGAAATACCAGAATTAAGGACTGTTTTTTTCTCGATATACATGTAACTTTTCTATGCGACATCCTCAGCGAGGACGCAATGTCGTGCGAGGGTAAATGTCATTTTTGTTGGCTTCGGTTGGAGCGGAGAAGCTCCCGGAATTTCAGTGGCAGGCGGTGGCGCTACTGGAAAACATATTGCTGAGCGGTCGTCGGACGTCAAGGCACATTTACGATCCACAAATCAAAACGAGTGTGGCCTTCATGCCGCACTGTCCGACCAAAGTAGTTCCGTTAAAAACCTTTAAGACGAAGCCAAGTTTGTCACAGACGTTCCTTTGTTGCAGATTGCATCTGAGAGGCCGACACACGCCGGGGGTATCAGATACAAACGGCCCGCCAAACCGACACTTCGTAAAGGCGGCCGTTCCGAACAAGCGGGACTGGAAGCCACCGGCTCTGCCCAGTCGCCATCTGGCCACCTCGTGACGCCGCCTCCCCCGCCCCGTCCCAGCCCACATTCAACACGTGTCTCGCCCGGTGGCGGCGCGCTGTGGCGGCGACCCGGCGGCTCTGTGACAGGTCACGCTGACCGACAGCCAGCGTCCGGCAATAACACCGCCGGCGATAAATCGTCCGCCGCCGCCACCGCTCGCCACCGCTCACCCCCCCCACACACAGATTGTCACGCTCATGGGCCGCGCCAGATGAGACGCTGTCGTATGCAGGGGGAAAGTTCGGGGTGGGGAGGAGTGGAGATGCCGAGGAGCAGGGGAGAGCAAGAAGGTACGGCAACTGATTGCCGGACCTCACTGCCAAACCCCCATCCCGGACCCCACTGACCCACCTCCATCCGGGCTCCCACCGCCGCACCCCGAGCACCGACACCACCGTCCCACCCGGGAATTTCAGCTACAATCAGCAAAAGCTTGTACTATGCTTATGGATAACATTAGTAAAATAATGGAAAAGCCAATGACACACATTATGTGTGGCTTAGCTGAAAAAAACACCACGGCTTCCCTCTGAGCAATACAGAAGCTAATTATACCTGTATATATAGAGAGAGATATAGAGATGAAATTGAGATGAACAGGAGCATTGCGATAGTCTGTCAGATTGTTGGCTATATGCACATGGGATATCGGGAATATTGTGGAATTTCACTTAGCTTGAGAAAAGCATTACAAGTATAATACTGGGGAGCTCCTAGCTTTTTCCCAAAATGTAACGGCAGTCTGGAATCATTGTACCTTCAGGTATTCACGAGACAAATTGTGCACACGTTTTACCTGCATGAAGCAAAGTGGTTAGGTTTGTTTAGGTTGTTTATTTTGATTTTAAAATACAACATATTTTAACAAGTAAGTTTAAGCCATGCTACATTAGGTTTGGGTCCCCGAGTATTTTTTTTACAGCAAAACTTGCTTGAATTATGTGCGCTTGCATGATTTTTTTTCCATGGGAGGTTAGGTTATATTAGGTTAAGATATGCTACACTTTTTTGTGCATTATTTTTCGGCTATTGTACCCATCTCCAAGCCAATTTTTGGTGTTATTTTGCCAGCCAATCTAAAAGTATGCATTTGTAAAGAAAACCAGTAGCCACATCATGTTGACTACCTTTATGAACCTTGCGCTGGAAAAAGAATTTCCAAGAATTAAAAAATTTCCTTAAATCACAAATTTGCCGGACGTCCTGCTATCTTCATTATGCTGCAGTCAGCTAGAAAACGTAAATATTCTTCACTTAATGCTAATATGAAAGGGTCGTGGAAGTCTATGTTTTCAACAAGATGTGTGCAAACAAGTTCCCATCGTTGAAACAAAAAGAATACTTCTCTTTTGTTGGAGCCTTCACAAAAATGGAAGATATAATCACCGTTTTCAAGCTAAACCATGATGTGAAAGGCATTAATGTTTACACTTCTGAGGAAAGTACTCTCGTTCGAACCTCTCTCCTCATCGTTAGGAGTCCCCACGCTTATCAAAATACTCGTACCCCTGTCTACCAGTGGTGCATACACAGTGCAGTGTTCGTCGCAGCAAGCGGGGCCACTAGCAGAGATCAGCTGACTATCTTGGTACGCAGAATCGCTCGACAACGTCATCTTGTCGGCCGTCGGGAGGCCGATAGGCATTGCTTCCGGCTTACTTGCAGTTGCATTTGCATACATTGGCACAAACAATAATACTAGCGCCGTTTTCTACGATCCATTTGTCCCTGGCGATCGGATGTGATCCAAGCCAAAACTGTCGAGATTATTACAGACTAGCAGCGTCCCAAATGGAAGGTTCAATGGGCGGCTGGCAAGCATCGCTGAACTCTAAATATGTGAAGTCTCATATATTTAGCAAAATCACGAAGTGAGGAATTATGAGGTGCTGCTTTGAATTGTTTTATAAACTTAGGTATAACAAAATTAATTACATCATATATATATATATATATATATATATATATCTATATGCTCATGTCCATCAATATCCGTGTTATCCTTCAGCAACAAGAATTTTCACGTACAGTAAAATGTCTTCTGCTAGCTTTCTGACCAGTATAAATATTAACTTACAAACGCACCAACGTGCACCTTCTCTCTCACCGACGACCGGGTTATGAACAGACTTCACAACAGACTTCACTCCTTTAACGGAACGGATCTAAGGCAGATGGTCAAAGGATGCGATTTTTCAAACAGCCTACTCCGTTAATTCACGCAGCGACAGCTTGCGCGCTGAGCATCGGCCTTCTCTCCAGAAGTGGGCAGCTTCCTCACAACACACATGCAGTGGCGCGATATATTCTCGTGACAAACGATTCACAAGGCCACCAGGGAGGCGCCTCGCTGAAAGCGCACATATCCATCTCGCGGCATGCAAGAGCCACTGGTCTCTGCTGCGACACTTTGTCGGCTACGTGACAAACTTCCAAACATTAATCATTGCTGATGCACGCACATTTGGGCGGTATGACGTCACGAATGCTTCGTCCCGGCATCAATGACAAATGGTCCATTATGCGTGCCTGGTTTTCAGCAACTAGGTCAGTAATAATTCATTGTGCGCTATTCCGTTCGGGCACTTCCGGGCCGGGAGCGCTTTAACTCCTCACAGTCGGCGGCATTACGCGACAATATCAGCTGATCGACATTAGCGATGTAACGGCGTAGCTGGACATCGAGTCAACATTCGTGCCAAAGACCCAAGCCGGTCTGAACGTGCAGCATGCGTAGTGGAATGTGAAGCTGTTGTGAAGCTGACAATGCACGAGCATTGTCAGCCCGTAGAGTTGAAAAACATCTACATATCGTGGTGGATGCTTCAATGAAGTGCCGGCTTGACGCCGTAAAAGTGTACCAATGTACCTCCCCATTATTTATATATTGAATAAATCACTCAGAAAGGCGAAGAATTTATCATTTCAAATGGTACTTTCTCCTCAGATTTACATCGACATTCACTCGGATTTTCGTAAATGGATGCCTAGGCTGTTCGTGAAGGCTCATTGCATCAAGCACTCATCACGCGTCAGTTGGACTGCAAAGGCGGAAACCAGCATTTGCACAAACATGCATCGCTTTTGCGCTCTCAATGAAACGCATTTATATTCCAAAACCAACAGCCAGACCACAATTGCTGACAGTACATTAGAACTCATAACTTCAGGTATCACATGCACCGCCTGCACATATGACGAACCGAGAGTATCCAGGTGTCAACCTTAGCGACGGCAACAGCAACAACGAGAGAGTATCCAGATGTCAACCTTAGCGACGGCAACAGCAACAACGAGATAGTATCCAGGTGTCAACATTAGCGACGGTAACAACAATAACGAGAGAGTATCCAGGTGTCAACCTTAGCGACGGCAACAGCAACAACGAGATAGTATCCAGGTGTCAACCTTAGCGACGGTAACAGCAATAACGAGAGAGAGAGAGAGAGAGGAGAGAGAGAGAGGGGAGAGGGGGGAGAGAGAGAGAGAGAGAGAGAGAGAGAGAGAGAGAGAGAGAGAGAGAGAGAGAGAGAGAGAGAGAGAGAGAGAGGAGAGGAGGGAGGGAGAGAAGGGAGGGAGGGAGGGAGGGAGAGGGAGGGAGAGGGAGGGAGGGAGGGAGGGAGAGAGAGAGAGAGAGAGAGAGAGAGAGAGAGAGAGAGAGAGAGAGAGAGAGAGAGAGAGAGAGAGAGAGAGAGAGAGAGAGAGAGAGAGAGAGAGAGAGAGAGAGAGAGAGAGAGAGAGAGAGAGAGAGAGAGAGAGAGAGAGAGAGAGAGAGAGAGAGAGAGAGAGAGAGAGAGAGAGAGAGAGAGAGAGAGAGAGAGAGAGAGAGAGAGAGAGAGAGAGAGAGAGAGAGAGAGAGAGAGAGAGAGAGAGAGAGAGAGAGAGAGAGAGAGAGAGAGAGAGAGAGAGAGAGAGAGAGAGAGAGAGAGAGAGAGAGAGAGAGAGAGAGAGAGAGAGAGAGAGAGAGAGAGAGAGAGAGAGAGAGTATCCAGGTATCAACCTTAGCGACGGTAACAGCAATAACGAGAGAGTATCCAGGTATCAACCTCAACGACGGTAACAGCAATAACGAGAGAGTATCCAGGTATCAACCTAACGACGGTAACAGCAATAACGAGAGTATCCAGGTATCAACATTAGCGACGGTAACAGCAATAACGAGAGAGTATCCAGGTATCAACCTTAACGACGGTAACAGCAATAAGGAGAGAGTATCCAGGTATCAACCTTAACGACGGTAACAGCAATAACGAGAGTATCCAGGTATCAACATTAGCGACGGTAACAGCAATAACGAGAGAGCATCCAGGTGTTAACATTAACGACGGTAACAGCAATAACGAGAGAGTACCCAGATGTCAACCTTAGCGACGGTAACAGCAATACCGAGAGAGCATATAAAGTGTCAATGGCAAGCAGCAATTAACTTTAGCAATAATGACAGCAATATCTAGTATCAAGGTGTGAATCTTCGCAAGTATGTTTAAAAAGCAAGAAAAATTCCTCCATTAGCCATTCAAATACCCTGCGACATCAACAGTAGGTGTTTGAATTCATGTGCTTTAGCATCGCTCACCCTCCAGACATTGTTCGTAAGGGCTATCGACACGCCAGTGATTCACAATGGCTCACCAATCACAAATCACCAATCGCCAATCACCAATTTCGCCGATGCTTTCTGTCCCGGAAATGCATCGGCGCTGCAACATTTGCAGTCAGTATGTCCGGGAGCTTTGTGGCGATGAAGTTTTTTTTTCTCCACGCGCTGGCTGGTCTGAGCCGGTGCTGCCATATTTCACGTTTGGCGCAATAAAGTCGGCGGCGGCGGGCGCTGGCCGCGACATCCGAGCACCAAGTTGTGGACAGCTGGCCAGGCGGACAGACAAACGAGACTGCGCTCATCAGCACTTCAGAGACCGGGGTCGCGCTCCGCGGGCATAACTGACAAACGTGACAGTCTGGCAAACGTGACAGTCTGGCAAACATACGACAGCAGAAAACAATCTTGATATGGTTCTCGCCACATTTGTCAGATCCTCACTGTAAATATGCTGCACCACCGTGTGCTACGTAAAGGTACTACAGCTACGGCTGTAGAACAATTTTTATGTGCTCTGTAACTTCATGATATTAATTGACAGATCAAGATTCCATGACATTCCGTGGAAGATCGAAAAAAAACTAGTTTGTATTTGGTGAAACGTGTTTTACTTAGTGTAATATAGCTGTCTCAGTTCTATTTTTCGATTCCCTAGGAATATGTCACTGGATAATATTGATATCTCTTGAATGTTCCTCGCTAGAGCGCCATGGAATTTTTACTTAAATGATGAACGTGAGGTTGTTAATTTGGAGTTGTTATGTTCATGACAGTACCTTGCAAAAAAATGAAGTGCATGCACAATTAAATATGGAAAGCATGTTAGGAGATAGTAGATAGTGTACCACCATTACTTTTCGCCAGTGCTAACGGTGTGCAGCCTCATCATAATTGAGAGCGCCCAGCTAAGGCTCATGACGTTCAAAAGGTCTATGACTAATTGCATTCCCGCAAAAAAAAAAATAGGATGCATCCCATTCATTAATTTCGCGTGGCGTTTCCGAACAATCTACACTACATTGATAATACAAAGAATACCAGCAGGGAAACTTGCCAGATGATTGCTTCCTTGCTCGCTGCCCATGTTTTCTAGAGCATTGCTAGGGTTTTCTTGCCCGCTGCTGCCAGCCTTGTAATTTTTTAATGTTGGAATTTTATTTGAAATACATATGTCACATATAATATAGCAAGACATAATTTAGTTGCATTTTATGCATTTTTATGGATACGATTGTTGCATTCGCAGAATATAGCAATCTCTTCTGCAACAACAAGCAACAATGAGCAAGCAACAAAACAACGACGAATTTGAAGTTCAAGCTAGTTGAGTTCCCAGCGGGGGCGGAGGGAGGGGCAGAGGGAGGGGCAGAGGGGGGGGGGGGGGGCGGTGCGGCGTCGTGGTGGTGACACCCACCCCTTCTAATAGCGGAGGCTAACCATATATCTCCTGACGTAGTGGTGACACCCACCCCTTCTAATAGCGGAGGCTAACCATATATCTCCTGACAAGTGTTCTGGGCAAAAGTCTGTCCACTCATAACCAGCTGATTTACGACTGCCTTTCCGCAGCTGGTGGTCTGCACAGGACTTCTGCACCGGTCCGAGCCAGAGGCCTGCTTCGCTCCTGAAAACCATAAACCACCACAATTTCTCGGCCAAGTAATTCCAAACTGGCAAAACTCACGGAACGCCCCAATAAAGAAGTTGACCTACGGCCAGCTAAAATTAGCAGACGGACCCATAAAGCCGTCGACAACGCACATACTGACCGGAGTAGGCTATTCGAAACACCATCATCCCGATGCCATGCTTTCGGATGCGCACCCTGTATGTAGAAATGCAAGTAACAAGCCGCCTCGTCCAATCTCTCTCTTACAGTGGCGACACAAATGTTCCCGGTCAGGGGTCCACCATGTTTGCTAATTGTAGGCTCCAGACTTTGTTTGCGTCTACACTGCAGACTGTGTCGTGAAAATCAGTTTCTGAGCTACATCGTTAGCACTTAGCACATACTTAGTGCGAACACACATAATTATCTGGCTGAGGTGTGCTTTCTCCGTACAGGCACACATTCCTGACTCTTCCCACTTCTCAGGCTAGCATATCCCAACCTTTCTACAGCAGGGCCCCTGGCAGGTTGACCATTAGCATCTGTGGACTAGCCATGACAAAAGCATCGTATTGATCTGACCATTAGCCATGACAAAAGCATCGTATTGATCTGACCATTAGCCATGACAAAAGCATCGTATGATCAAGCCCGCCCGGAACTTCTGCTAGAATTAATGTCTTCTGACGTCATGAGTCCTACGGGTCTGGGGCTACCCCACCGTAGTCCGCACCCCGAACCCTGAACCGCGCAGCGATTATTCCTGGCACAACGAACCTCGCCAAACCATGGGAATACAACGGGAAGAGTGTCATGAAATATTGTTCAATGATTGGAAAGCCTAGAAGCGTCCCTGTCGGGGCTGCACAAACGGGTGAGTGTCCCTCCGGATGGGCATCCCTCGCAACGGCTCCCTTCCCTTCACCTGGGGTCTGGACCTGAAATAATCCTTGTCCCGCCCTCTGTGTTTCCCTGGCGTTGTGAATTCATATATAATTATTATGGGAAGCTGCATGAGATGGAGGCAGCTGCCTTGCCTTCTGTACTACCTGGTGAAGGGTGCATGATGCATTCCAGGTTCAACTGATCTAGTCTTGAACTTGCTTCGAGAACTGGTGCAGAGAACAAAACCGTCCTCCGGCTAAATGCTCCGCTAATATTATCCAAGTGCTATTTCACGAACTTACGTAGATACTCATAGCGATTAGTTTTGATTGGCTATGTATAGTGCGTTCATGGTACTCTGTAACCTGCGGTAGAGCAGTTGATTCAAGTAGATGTAACTTGAATGTGACTTATGGTCGTAGATCATTATGCGCTTTCCACAAATCTAGATGTCATTGCCGAAATATTCTCGATGGTTTCGCACCATCTTACGGCGACAATCTGTTCCGTTAACGCACTACGTAGGCACAGCAGACCATAACATATCATTTCATCAACAACAGCACTATGGTGAAACAGTAATTTTCCGCTGCGCTGAAATTCGAAATGTAAATTATTGTTTTCAGTGCGTCGCAGACAGACGTCACCGGATCCAAAATGGCCGCCGACGTAACCCTGAATAACTCAGCTCCGTTGTGATTGCAAACAACGCTTGGCATAAATACTTAGCATGCAATTATCTGAACAATTCGGAAGTTTTAGCCGTCGCGTTCAGAAAGCATTCCGCCGGCGCCCGTGATATGGGGCCATGCTCTTGACGGTGCCAATTCAAAGGCGGTCAATTTTATATTGCAATGGCGACCTTCCAGCGCAGGTGTCATCTCATGAAAATAGCGCCGCCAAGGTGAACCATCCGACGCAGGTGTCATCTCGCGAAATAGTGCCACAAAGTTGAACCATCCGCCGCAAGTGTTTGTTATCTCATGAATATAGTGCCGCCATGTTGAGCCGGGGTGCGCAACAACTTCTTCCGGATACACACTGGAATAAGTCCGGGTTCGCGCAAATACATCCGTGCGTCATCAGATCCCATCGGCTACGGAGCTACTAAGCCAGACCTGATTAAGCCAGGTCAGGCCAAACTCTCTGCCAGTTGAAACAAGGATGTTGCAAAGCAGCTGATAAGCCCGATAAGGACTACTCCGGAGTTGATGGACGTTACACTCGCCATTGAGCATGAAATTAAAACCATAAAATATCCCAGAATACACTGTAGACAGAACTTCAAAATCAAGGAACGTAAATGACCTATTCTAAACCTGCAGTCGCCAGTGAGGCGGTTTAATGACAAAAAAACACGAGATATCGATAAGTTGTAGGCATTCCGTGCGGCGGTAAAACATCCGGATAGACTACAAATATCTTTGACAACATTATGCACTGAGAGTGCTTCCAAAATTGACAGCACGTGCTCGCGACGGTACATGATTTGGCAGACTCTTCATTGTGGTAAATTGTGCGAAGCGTTCACCACCACCACCTCCCCAGAACACAGTCGTCTGCATCGCATCGCCTACGGTAAACCGTCGGCGGTCGGCGGCTGGCGATATAAAGGTCACCATCACACCACACCCGCCACGGTACGTGTGAGCAGCTGGCGATATAAAGGTCACCATCACACCACACCCACCACGGTACGTGTGAGCAGCTGGCGATATAAAGGTCACCATCACACCACACCCGCCACGGTACGTGTGAGCAGCTGGCGATATAAAGGTCACCATCACACCACACCCGCCACGGTACGTGTGAGCAGCTGGCGATATAAAGGTCACCATCACACCACACCCGCCACGGTACGTGTGAGCAGCTGGCGATATAAAGGTCACCATCATACCACACCCGCCACGGTACGTGTGAGCAGCTGGCGATATAAAGGTCACCATCACACCACACCCGCCACGATACGTGTGAGCAGCTTGCGATATAAAGGTCACCATCACACCACACCCGCCACGATACGTGTGAGGAGCTGGCGATATAAAGGTCACCATCACACCACACCCGCCACGGTACGTGTGAGCAGCTGGCGATATAAAGGTCACCATCACACCACACCCGCCACGGTACGTGTGAGGAGCTGGCGATATAAAGGTCACCATCATACCACACCCGCCACGGTACGTGTGACCGCCACGAAGGTGACCACGTGCCGGCGCGGATCTCTGCTCGACAGCAGCGAGAGCGGCCGTCTCGCCGTCCATCTGCGATGGCCAGCCCCGGCGCGGCGTGCATGATTGCCAGCCAGGCGGCAGACATGCGCGGCAAGAGATGCCAGCCGCCGCCGACAATTTGTCCGCGTCGGCTGCCGCCAAGGCTCCAGTTCGTGCACGATTAGGCACGCTCATCCCGAGAATTAGGATAGATTAGCGTCGATTCAGCGAGACAGACAGTCGGACGCCGATCGCTGCCGCCAACCGCAGCTATGCGCAACGCCAGAGCGAAGGGTCTTCTCTAGTCGGGAGGAAAATATTTTGATGCCTGGCTTGGGATATTCTCGCGCTAAAAATATGTCAAGCCGAAATATGTGAAGTCAGAACGCATTTCAATCACTCAAATTGCCTTCTTTTTATCGTCCGGCCAGACGACGGGACTTCTCGCTGCATAAAATCCCTCCAAAAGCCGGAGCAATAACAAGGGTCGTGAACTTGCAAATGACTTGATCAGGAGCCAGCTTGGCAATATAAGTGACGGGGAGTGAGTCCTAACGAAGGGCAGAGGTTGACATTGCATCAAAAACTGACATCGAACATATCAATGATGATGGTGGCGATATGGTGACATTTGAAGCTGAAAATGCCAGCCCCGGAAGATACGTAGTTCATATAATGCCTATATTGCGATGCTTATGAGGGACTCTGAGGAAGAGGGGATTATGTACCCGAAATCGATCAAGACATTGAGAAGCATGCAAATACAGACTAAAAAGGAAGATAAGTGAGAGGGAGATAGAGGAGCGGAGTGGTTGGTTATTGGTTTTACGACACGTCGACCGTTGAGTCATGCAGGGTAGCCAACCTATCACGCCGATTGGTCGCGGTCGAAGAGTAGCGACAGGTGAGGCTCGAACCCACAACCTTTCGATTGTGAGACGAGCAACTTACTCTTAGACTATTCGTCCCCAGAGGGGCGGAGTGAGAAGAGGAGAAAGAGCGGAGAGAGCGAGAGAGAGGGGGCGGTTAAGGAGGGAGGAAGAGAGGGAGGGAGGGAGGGAGGGAGGGAGGGAGTGAGTGAGTGAGGGAGAGAGAAAGATGAAGTGAAAAGGCAAGAACAATGGAGTAAATACCTGATACAATGTTACCTCGGCAATCACTGGGCTACCTCCAGTCACACGAGTCACTGTGGGATGCCTCTTGTCTTCTCGCAATCAATGAACCGATTTAGCGAATTCAACAACCGCATTTAATAGCCCCATAACGTTAATGAAGATAACATGCTATTTGTTTACTGAAACATCGCCAGTGAGGTCACAGGTCACGTCAAGCGAAACGAATAGACTGCTTTCGACAGCTCATGTTGTCAACGCAAACCAGGGCATTACGGTAATATATAGTCTCAGTTGTGGTCGAATGCATGCATTGTGTACCTAACATTGTTCATGCAAATCCTATCTGGCCTCGGGTTAAGTAAGGTGGCATGAGGGAAAGAAGTCAAATTGCCGCTGATTCAGCGTACGATGCAATATATTTGCTGGGCCACATTTTCGCAGGGGTCTTCAAAACAAATACATTCCTACACATTCCTATTTTCTACAGAAGTTTTAATATCTGCATAATATATCATAACGTCTATGAGGTCACAGGTCATGTCAAGTAAATATTGGACAGATTCCAAGAGTGCACAATTTACCAAAAGTAAGTGCATTAGAGTAATGCAAAATTCGGTGTTGGTCGATGCATGCATTCGATACCAATACTTACACAATCAGAACTTGTTATCGGGTCAAGTGACGTAATCGTGTGAAAAGGTGCTTGGGTCATAGTCTGAAATATTATACAGCATTTGCATCTCGCGTCAGAACCCAGTAGGCATTGACCTCTCCAGAATAATTACAACTGTCAAGTCAAAGGGTAGTAAGTTATTGAAGCGCACTACCAGCAGACATAGTATCATCTGATTTAATACAAAAGACGGATTGACACCTACTTCATGCATGATGGTGAAGCATTCTCCACTGAGCATTACCATTGGGAAGTGACGTCATGCTGGTGATAATGATATTGATTATGATGGTGTTAATGATAAGGATAATGATCACGGTAATGATGATGATGATGGTTATCACGGTAATGCTGATGCTGATGATGATGATGATGATGATGATGACAATCATCATCATCATCATCATCATAGTTGTTGTACGCGTCCGCTATTGCACCAGTTAGTTGTAAATGTCTCAGGGCAGCGGGGGCCACCAATGCACCAGTTAGTTGTAAATGTCTCAGGGAAGCAGGGGCCACCAATGCACCAGTTAGTTGTAGACGTCTCAGGGCAGCGGGGGCCACCAATGCACCAATTAGTTGTAGACGTCTCAGGGCAGCGGGGGCCACCAATGCACCAGTTAGTTGTAGACGTCTCAGGGCAGCGGGGGCCACCAATGCACCAGTTAGTTGTAGACGTCTCAGGGCAGCGGGGCCACCAATGCACCAGTTAGTTGTAGACGTCTCAGGGCAGCAGGGGCCAGCAATGCACCAGTTAGTTGTAGGCGTCTCAGGGCAGCAGGGGCCAACAATGCACCAGTTAGTTGTAGACGTCTCAGGGCAGCGGGGGCCACCAATGCACCAGTTAGTTGTAGACGTCTCAGGGCAGCGGGGCCACCAATGCACCAGTTAGTTGTAGACGTCTCAGGGCAGCGGGGGCCACCAATGCACCAGTTAGTTGTAGACGTCTCAGGGCAGCGGGGGCCACCAATGCACCAGTTAGTTGTAGACGTCTCAGGGCAAGCAGGGGCCACCAATGCACCAGTTAGTTGTAAATGTCTCAGGGCAGCGGGGCCACCAATGCACCAGTTAGTTGTAAATGTCTCAGGGCAGCGGGGGCCACCAATGCACCAGTTAGTTGTAAATGTCTCAGGGCAGCGGGGGCCACCAATGCACCAGTTAGTTGTAGACGTCTCAGGGCAGCGGGGGCCACCAATGCACCAGTTAGTTGTAGACGTCTCAGGGCAGCGGGGGCCACCAATGCACCAGTTAGTTGTAGACGTCTCAGGGCAGCGGGGGCCACCAATGCACCAGTTAGTTGTAGACGTCTCAGGGCAGCGGGGGCCACCAATGCACCAGTTAGTTGTAGACGTCTCAGGGCAGCGGGGCCACCAATGCACCAGTTAGTTGTAGACGTCTCAGGGCAGCGGGGCCACCAATGCACCAGTTAGTTGTAAATGTCTCAGGGCAGCGGGGGCCACCAATGCACCAGTTAGTTGACAGTCAGTGGCTGCCTGCAGTTTGATAGGCCATTCGGATATCGGAGGATTGGAGCCGGTTCGAGACGCCGCTGCCGCCACCCGACAGAGATCCCCGCTGTACGTGCCGTGCATCGGATATTGTCGCGGTGGTGCGGGGGTGCGGGGGTGCGGGGTGCGTGGGTGCGGGGGTGCGGGGGTGCGAGCGGCAGGGTCCCGCGGAACCGAGAGGTCGGTCACCGGCCCTCGCTCCTTTATTCGATAAAAACAACCATGTGGCATACCGGGAAGGCCCCCGGATTTCGACTCCGATTGTCGGTGAGACACGCCGCTTCTGAACATCTTAGAAGTCTTGCATAGTATAATTTGAACATGATAGAAAACCATTTCGAATATTATATGAAATAATTAATCTAGCATTTTAGAACCTAAACACTCAACCGAAAGTGAGAGGTTGGATGCGACTCCCTCCCCCCACCTCCAACAAAAATAAGAAAAAAAGGCGGCGATACAATACAAACATCTCAAGATGCAACGAAAAATGTGCAATAGCCGATCATTTACGCAGGTTCTGGTTCAAAATTGTTTACCTTTCATGGTTTTGAAGATATGGTGTAATTTTAAACGTCAGCTATTCAGATATCAGCGTGAGCTTGAGGCGCTTCTCTAGCAGCACAAGCAAATCAGAAAATAGTTATCAAGTGCATACATATTCTGCCAGCAATAGTTAAACGTAGTGTTTACGTGTTTTCATTTGATGATGATTATTGGGATTTTAGGGTGCGTCAACCCATGTGGATTATATTGCACCCATATTAGACTAGCTTAGAGACGCGTCAGATTGTCATGTTCGAGTAAAACATGTCTGGGGGAGTAAGATGTCACCTAGGCAGGCGCACATATGACTTCAAATAATATCTCCACGAGGAAGGCCAAAACTGCTCTGTGAAATACAAATCGGGAATCGTTTCCAAGTAAGTCCACTAGTCTAAGTGTATGTGCTTAATATCCGGAGTGCCGCCTGCGTTCTTCTGCATATGCTGGGCACGTCACCAGCACGTGATGCACAGTCAGCGCGGCATTACACTTCACGCATTTCGGCCTGTCGATCCCACACCATAGTGTGGGGTCGACAGGCCGTATCTAGTAACACATTGACACCATGTATCTATGTGTTGCTAGCGTGTGTCCAATTCTGAGTCGACAAATGGCCACTTCGTCCCCCCCTAGCTCGGCTGAATGACGAGGGCCACAGTGTTAAATGCGGTTTGATTCGCTTTAATTTGCATTGCTCCATTCGATCCCAGCTTTCTTGCCACTGCCTGTAAAGAAATGATGATATAGTTTGGTAGTGGTCACTTGCTGGAAATGGAAGCGTACGACGACATGGCGCATATGCCGCACGCCCTGCAGCCCACGTTTTCATGTAAATGAGTAGCTATGTAATTCTATATTGTATACGTAAGTTAATATAGAATAAATAACTACCATGCTGTCGTAATACAACAATCGAATTCCCGTTGCGTATTCTCATCACCTGTCTCGTCTGGTCAACTTAAATATAAATATATTTATAATACTGAAATCAGTGTAATAAGAAGAAAACCACCAAATGATGAAGTGCAGAACTTTTTACCCTTTGTGTCCGTGCGTCCTAGTGGGTGCATGTTCCCGTGTTGTTTCATGGTTCGACGTCCACACTATAAGCCCCTCAAGAAGCCTAGTCACAGTCGGGACGCAGGTCTTTGCATCCGCACCATTTTGTGGGTGAGGGAGGGGGCGTGGTGGGGAATGTTTGTTTATAGAAGTGCCAGTGTCTGAGTGGGTACATGAGCATGCAAGGGGAACAGAGTAAGTAGAATCACTAAAATTAGCTCCGTGAGTGCCAGACAGACACAAGGCACTTATCGGGACATATTATGGAGGACATATTGTGGCCATTTTCGTGAAAGAAACGCACGCATTCCATTTATAAACACCACGTAATTTAGTATTTCAAGCACTGCAGCTGAAGAATCAAACAAAAACTCCAACACCGTGTAGCCGAACATCGGTTGGGAGATGGTACCTCATGCACTTCACCTGACATGACCCGACCTCGTACATAGGAAATTGGTCAAAGCATAGTGTGTATAGCTGCAGTGGGAAGAATGCCAGACTCACTGCCGTTGGATACGCCACATCTGCCGTTGGATACGCCACATCTGCTGTAGCCTAGCCAATCAGCGCTGACCAAATCTGTCAAAGCTCAATTTGTTTTATACATGCTGAACTTTGACCTGGATTGGGGTCAACCGATACCACCACCGGTCATGCTGGGTACCATTAGATCAACTCTTACCAGGCAATACGCTCACTTTGTTTCGTGTCTTAGATCAATTAGGAACACATTGACGAGGGGTGGTGGCAGTCCCCCCCCACACTCAACGCCTTGAACAGGAGCGTTGAGCAAGAGTCTTTGGTTGGCGCCAGCGTTAGTGCCTAGAAAAAACTAAAAGAAGGCTTCGAGAGGGGGGGGGGGGGGTAAAACAAGGACGGGTGTAGTGTGCCCGTACTGCGGTAAGTCGATCTGGTTCCCTGGTCATTCCATGCACTGCACACATGGAAGTCTTAGGATATTGAGGCTATTTAACCAAAAACCTCGTCGGTGACTGCTGACATGTTCATGGCGTCTGGGAGCCGCGGTAGCTTAGTTGGTAGAGCGTCGGACACTTGAGCACAAGATTGTGGGTTCGAATCTCACGACCAACTGCACGGAGTTGGTCATCGAGTCTCACCGCGACCAATCAGCGTGAGAGGTTGGCGACGCTATTTGACCCAGCGGTTGAATTCCTCGGAAAAACCCAAGTTTTTTCTTCTTCTTCGATATGTCTGAAGGCGTCCAGCGTGGCCGGGCTACAGAAACTTAGCTGACATGGTGCCGATTGCCCCCCGGTTTAGAGACTGGCTCCATGGCTGCTCACAGGGTGCAGGAGGGGTGGCTCTGGCTGGGTGCCTGTGAGGAACAAGGTCATATAGGGCTCAGGTCTCGGACCTGCCATGCACCTGAGGTTGCGCAGCGGTGCAATTGGGTACTTTCAGGCCTCTGTAAGCTGCGACACAAGCTTTCTCGAGGGTTGAGAGCGCTCCCGGTGGAGACCCTTGACCTCCCTCCGACACAGTGTTGCTCTGAGAGGTGTGTGAAAAGGTGCAAACTCCACACAGTGGGGGACGTTTCAGAAGGTCACCAACTTCGGCGTGTGTTGGTGACCGTAGGCGAACGGTGTACTTGCACGTGTCTCCAGCGCTAGCTGAGTCAGCACGGTCCTTCGTGGACAACTGTGCCGCAGACACCAGACGCTGAGCTGCTCAACAGCCTGACATCACGTGACAACGGTCCGGCCACCCTGCAGGCCCTGGTGGTCTGACAAAGTCAGGTGTCAGCCCGCACACCCCCTCACCAGCGGCATCCTTGCCACTGCCCCGAGCAGATCGCATTTGCGTACGCCCATTTTCTTGCCCGGCATAACACTGACGCAACGCATTGGAGATCACAGTTTTACATACGTGCATACGATGAGTTAAGGTGTTGATGTCTTGATATGCATATGTGTATTCTTGTATTGTTTTCATTGCCTGCATTGCCAAATGTTATAATGCATTTGTAATGCTGTACACATGGAAACTAAGGGCAACTGTTCTGTACAATACAAATGTATGTGTACCTGGATACCCAGTCCGTGCTGTGCTCTAACCAACAAACGGGACTATCGCCCATTTTTTCCGGGAGACTAGCACTCTCCTCTTGGACTACTCAATGTTCCTGCATCGTAGGTGATTTGTTCGGAAATGTATCATGCCCTGGCACGAATCTCTCTGGGTATCGCTAGGCTGGGCGAGCACTGGTCCCTCCTATGACTGGCCATGGTCGCGGTAGGTCAGTCAGTTGGTAGTGCAATTCTTAATCCTAAGATCGTTGGTTCGAATCCCGCAACCGGCTGGAATATGGAGTCCACCAGCGACCAATCGGCTGAGAGTTTTGAGACGATATATGGCCCAGCAGCCGAATACGTCATAAAAACCGAAGGTTCTTCTATCTTTCTTTCGCTACGATCCAGGCCGCAGCTCAGACTCCCCGGTAATCTCCCCGGTAATTTCCATCACAGCGTACCGTCTCTGGCAGCGCAGGCCCCCGGCTTCGTACAGCCCCTGACATCTCCATTCTTGAGAACAGTCCGGGATAGATCGCGTTGATTGAGTCCAAGCCAAATGACGGAATTACTGTCCGAAACACATCCAATTAATAATCGTCCAGCGAGATGGCAAGAAAATTGCCACTTCGCAGTCGTTTTCCTCCAAATTAGACTTGGTTAAGTTCAGAGAAAGCCATGCCGGGCTGGAGCGGCTGCATGCCATACCATGCCAGTGGCCTGATCTGGTGCAGATCCGGACCCAGTACCCACGGCCATCTCTGCTACACATGGACGGGGTCTGGATAATCTATGGCGAACACCAGCTGACTGTGTGCTCACCGAAATAAACGGCAACCGTCCAAGATCTGGTCGTCCTAGAACTGGTAACTCGCCACAGGACATAGGGAGCCACTGGGCCAATCTTCGGACAAGAAATCTGCTGTAGGAATCAAAAACGCATTAGGAAAACGCACCACGAATGTTGATGTTGCTCATCGAATGAAGACAACTTATTCGCCCACTTACATATAGATGGTTAGTATTTGAGTTGAGCATCCACACTCATAGTCATATACTATGGATCTATGGATATTTCCTGCTACCCATTATCTGAAATCCCCCTCGATCTACTAGTTTGTAGTGTACAGGTAGCGCCTGCAAGTCCACCCTCCACCGACTACGATTTCCTTCCCGCTACCTCCCCCCCCGATGCGATCGACCTGGCTGAGCATCCGGCCGGGACAGCCATCATATCCGAGCAGGAGCGATTTCAGGTGGAGCGGCGCCTCGATTCAGTGCGGGTCACGGGGTCGGCTGAGAGGTCAGCGGGTCACGGGGTCACGATTGGCGGGCCAGCGCCGACTCGCCATGTCATGCTGGCCCCGCTGGCCGCCAGCCGCCAGCCTGATGGAGGCTCGCTGACTGAGAGACCAGACGCCAAAAGAATTCCACACGGGAAGCCCGGCCAGATTGATCTGCATAAATCGACGCACTCAGTGGCGCTATGGGTTGAATTTGCGATGAGTGTATTGAATAACGGCATATTCGCGAGCCAATGGTGTTCTAGACAGAAAATAAAGCGATTTGTTGATAGATACAAAGTGACTTATTCCAACGCTGTGGGCGCCAAATTGGCCGGGTGTGACCCCATATATATATATATATATATATATATATATATATATATATATATATATATATATATATATATGTGTGTGTGTGTGTGTGTGTGTGTGTGTGTGTGTGTGTGTGTGTGTGTGTGTGTGTGTGTGCGCGTGCACAGAAAACCTGCTTAAACTTGAAATTTATTTTGTTTGTCCCTCGTACATCTCCCACCTCTGCCATACAACTTGACAAATACTCCTCAAGCTGAAGACTCGAAGACATTCCTACATAGCGTGAGACTACGCGGCTATCGCTCATCCCCCCCCCCCCACCTCCTCTCTCATCACTCCACCCCTGTATTTGTGCACAGCCATGCTCTAATGACCGCTGACGTGATAGTCAATCAATGATATTCTAATGACCGCTGACGTGGAATTAATCACTGCCACAGCGACCCTGGCTACCACCTGTGTACCGGCTCCTACGGAAGCACAGCTCAGGTACCGTGCCGATGACGAGTACCTTCCCTGACCTTCGTGAGAAAAATTGTCCTAGACCCAGGGCAGATTATGTTGCTGGACAGCATTCCTAAGATCACAGCCAGCTGTGCTAAGCGACCTTAGATCAGCGATCGTCTCCACTGCCGCACTGCTGTGGATAGAGTGCAATGTTATCCGCCTTCGAATTTGGAGGTGATAGAACACAGCAGTATTTAATGCCGTGCGGCCTTCAATGCAATAATAGGTGACCCGTAGTCTAGCAATGTATGGTATGGCAAGGTAGTTGTTATCAGTGAGAATTTGTGTTCCTGGTGAACTTCTAGGCTGAAAAGGTAAATGGCTAGCGGCGACATATCAGTGGAGGAAGAAAGCTGGTAACTTAATATGCAACTGTCCCCATCCCTACTCTCCAGTTATCATCCCCCTCCAGTTATCTGAGGGAGCAACAATATCGTCTCGACTATATGCAATTGTCTCGACTCGAGCCCCTCGAAATGTCGTCCGCAAATCTATCCCTAGCGGGGAAATGTTTGCTCCCGTTCGCCTTCTGTTCTAGAGGATGTAGAGAAACATAGCTTTCACCGACGCACAGTGTCGTCCTTCGTCTGTTCGGTGAGATAAAGAAAATAAATGTAATCTGCCTTCTATGGTTCATCCTCCCTTTCGGGTCACGGACGCTATAGTATTTCCGATTGGCAGATCTATTTTGTCAGTTTTCGACTTCTGGCTGCCGACCAAATTATACCTTCCGGCAAAACATGACATCAATAGCTCGCTGATCCTATGGTGAACACCATGATATTGCAAAAATAAGAGTGCAAGGCAGAGGTCACACGTTGGATGCGTGGGAAAGAACTTAGTTATTTGGCGTTCGAGCGTAATTCCATCATAGCTTCCAAACTATGAACAGCACAGCGATGAAGCGACGGCAGGTCAACTTGAAAAGATGCGCTGCAACGCATGATGCATGGAGACTTGATGGAAGGTCATGCAGTAACATTTGATCGGGCATCGACTTCCATTGGTATACTTCTCAAACTCAATCGATTTATGTAATTTGTGCATTTCTGGGGTAAAAAGGAGCTGTGAATCCGAATGCAGCATCGAAAACTGCCCTAGAAAACAATTTGTTGTAAAAAAAATAGATGAGCTTGATCATTGCAGGTGACCTGGATCATTGATCCAGGATGAACAATGTCCTATTCATACAATAGTGGCATAGTGTGAATTTGAATCTAGCATTCAAACCCAATAAATCAATTAACTTGAAAAAAATAGATCAACGTATCTTAACCTGAGTCGCACACTCGTTTTTTTTTATTCAAGTAAACCATCAACAGAATATGTGCCCAACGAATATACGAAATCAATCGTCGCACGCGCGTAGTAAATCAGAACCGAAACCACACAGATTATACAAAACTTGCTCGGACACGATCAGATTAGCTTGTCGCAAACGTCGCCTTTCTAAAAGTTCGATATGCGAGGAGTGTTGCATTTACCTCTTCCACGCGCTTATGTTGTCAGAAGATGTGTCACCGTCGCTCTTGACATTAGACTGAAAATCATTGATGGGCTGAGGAATGCAACTTAAAAATCGGTCTCACACGCAGTTCACACGCTCACGCGGCACAGAGAGCGGCTGTCGCGGCACACAGAGCGACTGTCGCGACACATAGGGCGGCTGTCGCGGCACAGAGGGTGGCTGTCGCGGCACAGAGGGCGGCTGTCGCGGCACAGAGGGCGACTGTCGCGGCACAGAGAGCGGCTGTCGCGGCACAGAGGGCGGCTGTCGCGGCACAGAGAGCGACTGTCGCGACACAGAGGGCGGCTGTCGCGGCACAGAGGGCGGCTGTCGCGGCACAGAGGGCGGCTGTCGCGGCACAGAGGGCGGCTGTCGCGGCACAGAGGGCGGCTGTCGCGGCACAGAGGGCGGCTGTCGCGGCACAGAGGGCGGCTGTCGCGGCACAGAGAGCGACTGTCGCGGCACAGAGGGCGGCTGTCGCGGCACAGAGAGCGACTGTCGCGGCACATAGGGCGGCTGTCGCGGCACAGAGGGCGGCTGTCGCGGCACAGAGGGCGACTGTCGCGGCACAGAGGGCGGCTGTCGCGGCACAGAGGGCGACTGTCCGGAGAGAGCGGCTGTCGCGGCACAGAGGGCGGCTGTCGCGGCACAGAGGGCGACTGTCGCGGCACAGGGCGCTGAGGGCGGCTGTCGCGGCACAGAGGGCGGCTGTCGCGGCACAGAGGGCGGCTGTCGCGGCACAGAGGGCGGCTGTCGCGGCACAGAGGGCGGCTGTCGCGGCACAGAGGGCGGCTGTCGCGGCACAGAGAGGGCTTGCGGCGGCTGTCGCGGCACAGAGGGCGGCTGTCGCGGCACAGAGGGCGGCTGTCGCGGCACAGAGGGCGGCTGTCGCGGCACAGAGGGCGACTGTCGCGGCACAGAGGGCGGCTGTCGCGGCACAGAGGGCGACTGTCGCGGCACAGAGGGCGGCTGTCGCGGCACAGAGGGCGGCTGTCGCGGCACAGAGGGCGGCTGTCGCGGCACAGAGCTGTCGCGGCACAGAGGCGTTGCGGACAGAGGGCGGCTGTCGCGGCACAGAGGGCGGCTGTCGCGGCACAGAGGGCGGCTGTCGGGCACAGAGGCGGCTGAGAAGAGGGCGGCGTGGGGCTGTCGCGGCACAGAGGGCGGTGGCACAAGAGGGGCTGTCGTGGCACAGAGGGCGAGGGCTGTCGCGGCACAGAGAGCGGCTGTCGCGGCACAGAGAGCGGCTGTCGCGGCACAGAGGGCGGCTGTCGCGGCACAGAGGGCGGCTGTCGCGGCACAGAGAGCGACTGTCGCGGCACAGAGGGCGGCTGTCGCGGCACAGAGAGCGACTGTCGCCAGCGGGCCGACCGAGCACGTGCAGCGAAAAACAACCGGAGCAGGGTCGGCGAGTCAACTCCTGCCGCAAACACGTGCCGAACAAACACAGGGTCTCGCTGTACTCTGCGTGCCCACGGTGGAATGAGGTTTAAGCGCCGATGAAGGCACTTACGTGTTATATATGAAATATAGCTCAGAGAGTCGGAAATGTGATTTTCCATCCAGGTGAGAAATGCACGTCCTACTCAATCGACGCGCATCGCGTGCTTTTCGATAGAACCTGTCCGAAGTGTGACAGTACTCGAGGATCAACCTGACATGAGTACAACAGGCCGCTGCCGGGCCGATGAGGTTGAGTCTGGCCGTGCCACATCCGGTCTGGAAGAGTTGATGCCCTCCCTAAGCCTCTTACCTCTCCTAAACCTGACATCATCTGATTCAGAAGAAGCAAAGCGCTTCTTGGGTGTCAATATGACACGACGATAGGAACTTTTGTGTGAAGACACACCGAGCTGTACAGGCCTAGTGTCGCCATTATCTGCACTGGACGATCGCGAGAAGCCAGACCGTCAATCAGTTAGCTTAATTTGACCCTTACACCTTCCCGGTTGCCAGGGAAACGCGACAATCATCACGCGAGCAATTCGCATTTATTACGATTGACAGCGATTTGAATGGCCAAATGTTGCAGCACGTCAGACAGATATTTGGAAATGTCCTGGCCATGGGAACCCAGATTCTGTGCACGCGGAGGAGACGAGATGGCCTGCTCAGAGGTCAGAGTGGGGACGATGACACGGACGCCCCATGAATCCACCAGTGCTCCAGTCTGATTAGCATAAAGCACCTTCGCTAATATTCAGCGTAATAATGGGAGACATGGGAACCCGCACTAAGCACATGGGAAGCCGCACTCCTTTTCCTCCTCCAGACCACAAAAAATGGTTCACCGAATGCTAACTGATCACAAGCAGTAGCACCAAACATTAGCACGCGCCCTGGAGGGGGGGGGCGAAATCCGCCCACCTCTCCGGTTTTTCGTACATAACCCCATATTTTACTGGCCGATTTACGCCATTGTGTGCGTACCTGCTTAGAAATGACCAGCGCGTTGTTTAAAGCAAACAAATTAAAATCGGTGGAACATTTTTCGAGTTAGGGGTCATTAAAGAAAAAATCGCAGCGCCAGAAAACAAAACAAAATCGGCGCTGATGCTCTTCCCATATATTGGCAAAAGGGCAATGTTCTTGGCAACACTAGCGACTTATTTGATGTATAGCATTATGCTATAAAGTTTCAAAGTCATCTTAGGTCGCCGAGGTCAAGTCAGGTCAAGTTCATGACAGGTTAATGGAACCACACTTGGTCAACTGGAATGTTGTCATAAATGCAAATGACTGTCATGCAATGGACGCCACTTTGCATGCTACTCACTATACATCCTGAAAACTACTGTTTGCCTTTGTGTACCTAAGCGTTTCCATACTTTATTCACGTATTTCACTCCTTTCTTTGCGAAGCCGATTGCGCCGAGCCGCCCAAGGGAGCAGTCGGGCGGGCGGCCCGGTTCCGGTAACTGGTGCAAGTAATGACCTGATAAAGTGCTGCGATGTAGGCGACCTGAGGCCAAATACCTGGTCCAGCATGTGTATTGCATGATTAGTAATATCCAAAACATCATTAATGCCCATTTTGGAACATTTAAACACAATCACATGGGCGCTACATGACCAATGTAGTCGATGCGCCCTAAAGCCCTAATAACTAACTAACAAACACAATCACAGTGATCCAAAACAATGACAAGCCAAGCCACACAAAACCAGAACATTTTTACATTTTGACCTCACTTGAACTTAAAGATACTGACCTAAGGTCACGAACTTTGTACACAATATAGTTCACTACCGTACACATCCACCCTGCGAAATTCGTTGTTCCAGCTTTAATAGAAGCCGAAATCTTATGGGGCGGAATCCTCCCCCTTCAGTGCGCGTAATTTTCAGAGGACCTCCATGGCGCGTGTTAACCAGTTGCCCATGACGGCACAACTATAGTTTGCAAAGTTTAATCTCGTTACCCGGCTATGTCGAATATAGACTTGCTCGAAGCACATGTCAATTGTTGCGTCCAATGCGCTATGCAATTACAAGCTTGCCTCCGTGTTTGACATGACCAGATACCGAGACTGTCGGGTGGCATAGCCTGCAGCGTGTGTCAGCCGGCGGCCGCTCGGTCCGCCGACAAAAGGTGGCCGGAAGGGCCGTCTGAAGTTGGCGTCAAAGGCGCACAAATTGCTCGTCTCCGGCGAAGCTGCTCAATGCGCACGTGTCCCGCAGCCTGCGGCAGCACTACTCCGAAACGCGGGCTCTGTTTCCATGGGCGGGCGGGTCGTATCAGGTTCCGCCCCACGTCGGTCGTCGACACAATAAATCGAACGCCCCCGTGACTAATCCAACACGGAGATGCTCGGTACCGTTCGCCTACAGTGGGTTAGTGCGGGCTTCAGTGCAGGCATTTCTCGCGCAGCCGATACAATTGCTGGCGCAGTAGCTGGGCTTTTGAAGGTTTGATCAGGAGCATACGTCCCAATATGCGACCCAAGAGCTTGAGCAATCACTAACCCTAGTCCGCTGAGATAGACGGCTGACGCTGTAATCAGGGCTGCGTACGCAATGCCGCAAGGCGCGGAAAGTCGTGCATAGTGGAAGCGACGACCGCTGGATAAAAATATATACGTGTAAAGTATGAAATAAAAAGCCATCGACCAAAATGCTTCGTATACATTCTTTGTTTAAAAAGAACTACTAAAACATAGCGATATATGGAAATAATGTGCAAACAGCTAACATTCTCAATATTACAAAAGGAAGAGTGGTGCAAATGTGGTAGAAGCGCGATCACACGCCCGCGAAGCTCGACCGTTCGCCGGATCAGTGACGGGACTAACCGCATTACTAACCGCATTACGGGTGTTCCCACGACCGACGTGGTCGCGATCTGTGCTCCGACAGAGATCAGAGACAACTGAAGCTGCCCGTGGGAGCTGGGTCGCAGCCGAACCGCGACCCCGGCGCGTTTCTCGGGTCAGTCGCGCCGCACCCGGCCGGCGCCGCCACGCAGCCGTGATGACGTCAGTCCGGCGCTATTCCAGACGCCGCAGACACGTCACAA
The DNA here is from genome assembly GCA_034440575.1 of Imbricaverruca yamaguchii. Lineage (NCBI taxonomy): Eukaryota > Metazoa > Arthropoda > Thecostraca > Neoverrucidae > Imbricaverruca > Imbricaverruca yamaguchii. The sequence goes on from JAOTOL010001348.1 coordinate 474,572, forward strand.
GCGCGCCGCGTGGCCGCCGTCTCATCGCAGGGGCGTGATGACGCCATCACGGCGCGCCGCTCCCTGTGGGCCGCCTCCGGAAGCCTGTTATGCGGGGCATCAGGCCGGAGCGTCGTCTGCGACAACAGCGGTGGCTCCCGGCAGCCATATCGCCGGCGCCCGGGGGGCATATCACCGAGAGGGAGAAGGGCCACGTGAACTTGAAATGAGGAACGACAAGCCATCCGCAGCCAGATGGCTCGCGAGGAAAGGGAGGGGCGCGCGCTGTCAACAGACGGTTTGTGTGTGGAACAGTCGAGTGCTGTTCCACACACAAGCGATGCTTAACCATCGCTCGAGCGACTATCTGAGCTTCCATTGAAGCTACAGGTGGCAGGCTTCTGAGCTTCCATTGAAGCTACAGGTGGCAGGCCTCTAAGATGAGGTTGATTTGTTGCGGGCGGAATAAATTAAATAAATAAATTAGCCTCTTGCCTTGGCGTAATAGTTGCGAACAAACAGAACTGCTGCGTGTGGCTTTTCTCCAACATAGACGAACACTAGGTGCATCACCTACTGTGAAATCGGTCAGAGATTTTGACATGGGAGGCATTCAATGGCCGGACATGTGCTACGCTGCCGCACCTCTGCCGCACCATCGCCCTCCACGTCTGCCACACCGTCGCCCTCCACGTCTGCCACACCGTCGCCCTCCACGTCTGCCACACCGTCGCCCTCCACGTCTGCCGCACCGTCACTCCCCAGGTCTGGCGCACCGTCACCCTCGGCGTCTGCTGCACCGTGACCCTCCAAGTCTGCCACACCGTGACCCTCCAAGTCTGCCACACCGTCACTCCCTCCCCGTCTGCCACACCGTCACCCTCCACGTCTGGCGCAGCCACTGTGTCGAGTGCTGCGTGTTCGGTATCAATCGACCAACCGTCCCAGCACCTCAGGTCCAAGAATTGAATACATCAGATGTGCGAGCCACATACCGCACGAGACTTTAGCGTCCAATATCCCACCATATTGTGACGGGATAATGGAGCGAAACACTCGTGATGTTTGACCTAATTTGGCAGACATCATGCACATGCGGTGTGCGTGTTGTCCCATGTTTGGCCCATCATACATGCGAGCATTCTGTTGGGTCAAACAGCCAGTAATTTAACAAATTAACTTACTGGCCTTCTGACCCGTAAATTTGCCTGTTAGAAGTCCTGTACACCGTAAGATATGTGTGTAATGATGGGTGCTATTTAATTAATGTCGTAAATCCGCCATTCATTCCAAATGGCCAGGACTGGTGACCGTACGTAAATACTTGGGCAAGGAGCTGACTACCCCACCAAAAAGTCAGATGGGAAGTCTTTGGACTTCAAGCATTTCCTTCACCATCCACTAGCATTCATTTTGGCTTTCTTTCATTCCAGTTGTTTTCTTTTCAATGAAAATGCACAATATGTTATAATGCAAACATATACATCTTTTCCATTGCACATAAAATACGTGCTTGCCTATTTCGGAAAGATTTTATTTGATCTAAGAGTTCTTAGTAAGCGTAGATTGTGCACCTATCTTGGCCCAATGTTCGAAATGATGAATTATTAGTATTACCGCCAAACCAATGTTTGTCAGAGTTACCCAAATGCTGTGTGCGCGCCTTGGGACAGTCCTGGGGACTCTATGACCGGAACTTGCCAGTTCAACACCAATCTCACCACTCGAGCACGGGTCAGGTCATGGTAGCTACGTCTGAACTTTTGGAAAAGTTAGTTCAGAGTCGCTTCATTCCTGCAACGGCCATCAGCTAAAACACAATGTGCTAGCACTTCGGCGCAACTCTGGTTTGTGGAAGCCGTCACTGGCAGCTCTGGTCTGTGGAAGCCAACACTGGCAGCTCTGGTCTGTGGGAGCCAACACTGGCAGCTCTGGTCTGTGGAAGCCGACACTGGCAGCTCTGGTCTGTGGAAGCCAACACTGGCAGCTCTGGTTTGTGGAGGCCGTCACTGGCAGCTCTGGTTTGTGGAAGCCAACACTGGCAGCTCTGGTCTGTGAAAACCGACACTGGAAGCTCTGGTCTGTGGAGGCCGTCACTGGCAGCTCTGGTCTGTGGAAGCCGACACTGGCAGCTCTGGTCTGTGGAAGCCAACACTGGCAGCTCTGGTCTGTGGAAGCCGACACTGGCAGCTCTGGTCTGTGGAGGCCGTCACTGGCAGCTTTGGTCTGTGGAAGCCGACACTGGCAGCTCTGGTCTGTGGAAGCCAACACTGGCAGCTCTGGTCTGTGGAGGCCGTCACTGGCAGCTCTGGTTTGTGGAAGTCGACACTGACAGTTCTCTGGTGTGTGGAAGCCGACACTGGCAGCTCTGGTCTGTGGAGGCCGTCACTGGCAGCTTTGGTCTGTGGAAGCCGACACTGGCAGGTCTGGTCTGTGGAAGCCAACACTGGCAGCTCTGGTCTGTGGAGGCCGTCACTGGCAGCTCTGGTCTGTGGAAGCCGACACTGACAGTTCTCTGGTGTGTGGAAGCCGTGACTGGCAGCTGTCTTCTGTGGAAGTCGACATTGGCAGCGTCCGACCTGCTCTCCCTCCTGTTCCGTCGCCAGTTCCCCCCCCCTTCGGCACGCACCGCCTGCTGCTGCCTCGATCCCTGGCTCACAACCTCAGCGAACCGGTTGGCCGAGAGGCGGCGAGGGCTGAAGGAGGGCGGTGTGGTAACTCGGACCCCCCCCCCCCTCCTCCAGAACAGCGAGACTCCGTCGCCAACGCCTTCCGTCAGCTGAACGGCTCCCCTTGGTCACCACTGGTTCTGTGCAGGTGGTGGTTTTTGGTTGCACGACACGTCGACCGTTGGATCATGTAGCGTCGCCAATCTCTCAGGCCGATTGGTCGCGGGCGAAGAGTAGCGACAAGTGAGACTCGAACCCACAATCGTTCGATTGTGCAACGGGTGACTTACCCCTAACCTACTGGTCGCCCACCACCGGTTCTGTGGTGACGCCCGCCGCTCGGCTGAGGCAGCGCACTGGTCTGGCCACGCATGGTCTGGCCACGCATGGTCTGGCCGCGCACTGGTCTGGCCACGCATGGTCTGGCCACGCATTGTCTGGCCACTCATGGTCTGGCCGCGCACTGGTCTGGCCACGCATGGTCTGGCCACGCATGGTCTGGCCGCGCACTGGTCTGGCCGCGCATGGTCTGGCCACGCACTGGTCTGGCCGCGCACTGGTCTGGCAGCGCACTGGTCTGGCCACGCATGGTCTGGCCACGCATGGTCTGGCCGCGCACTGGTCTGGCCACGCATGGTCTGGCCACGCATGGTCTGGCCGCGCACTGGTCTGGCCACGCATGGTCTGGCCACGCATGGTCTGGCCGCGCACTGGTCTGGCCACGCATGGTCTGGCCACGCATGGTCTGGCCGCGCACTGGTCTGGCAGCGCACTGGTCTGGCCACGCATGGTCTGGCCGCGCACTGGTCTGACAGCGCACTGGTCTGGCCGCGCATGGTCTGGCCGCGCACTGGTCTGGCAGCGCACTGGTCTGGCCGCGCATGGTCTGGCCGCGCATGGTCTGGCCGCGCATGGTCTGGCCACGCATGGTCTGGCCGCGCATGGTCTGGCCACGCATGGTCTGGCCACGCATGGTCTGGCCGCGCACTGGTCTGGCCACGCATGGTCTGGCCACGCATGGTCTGGTCGCGCACTGGTCTGGCAGCGCACTGGTCTGGCCACGCATGGTCTGGCCGCGCACTGGTCTGGCAGCGCATGGTCTGGCCGCGCATGGTCTGGCCGCGCATGGTCTGGCCGCGCATGGTCTGGCCGCGCATGACGCCTCTGCGGGACCTGCCGAGCACGCCACCACCAGACGAACGACGTCCGGGCGGCTCGGCGACGAACGGGATGTGCTTCGAAGTTCCAACTGCACCATGGACCCGGCTCTGAAGACGAGACCGCGCGCGTCGAGTTCCAACTGCACCATGGACCCGGCTCTGAAGACGAGACCGCGCGCGTCGAGTTCCAACTGCACCACGGATCCGGCTCTGAAGACGAGACCGCGCGCGTCGAGTTCCAACTGCACCATGGACCCGGCTCTGAAGACGAGACCGCGCGCGTCGAGTTCCAGCTGCACCATGGACCCGGCTCTGAAGACGAGACCGCGCGCGTCGAGTTCCAACTGCACCATGGACCCGGCTCTGAAGACGAGACCGCGCGCGTCGAGTTCCAACTGCACCATGGACCCGGCTCTGAAGACGAGACCGCGCGCGTCGAGTTCCAACTGCACCATGGACCCGGCTCTGAAGACGAGACCGCGCGCGTCGAGTTCCAACTGCGCCACGGATCCGGCTCTGAAGACGAGACCGCGCGCGTCGAGTTCCAACTGCACCATGGACCCGGCTCTGAAGACGAGACCGCGCGCGTCGAGTTCCAACTGCACCACGGATCCGGCTCTGAAGACGAGACCGCGCGCGTCGAGTTCCAACTGCACCATGGATCCGGCTCTGAAGACGAGACCGCGCGCGTCGAGTTCGGCGATAACGTTTTTGTGAGTCGACTTATCTGGCGACGGATGAAGATGCGAGACACTGACACAAACCCATCGAGGTGAACCTCAAATAGGGATCTTGTAGGCGCTTCTACCGCTGGTCTCGTGTGATCATTACCGATTAGCAGCAAGCCTTTGGCAATTTTTCACATCTCCCTTCCCTGGCGCTTCACGTGGCACAAGTGCAGCCTTCGTGCACGATTTTCTCGAGCATTTTGTAACCACAGTTGTCCATTCAAAAACGTCCCCCAGTCATCTGACAGACCTCGCAGTATCTCCACCGGTCGTTAATTCATCACTTCTACCCGATTTCACCGGGAGCCCTGACAGACAAACCATGAGGTCATGACCGGGACTGGGGTTTCAACATTTCAACAGCACCTGCTTCTCACAGCAAGCGCGCGCGTACTGCGTACCTGCGGACGTGCTCCATCGAGCTGACGTTGCGTTATCTATCCCGGCCCATTCTTAACGTGATATACCTGTCGGCCACAATAGATTGAAGCTAGGTCATATTAATGTATCGTGTCGTAAGGTACGTATATTGACACCGTGGCTACCGCGAGGCCAAAAATATTCGTTCGATTTATGCTTAGCCCAGCATATGAAATACCCGGTTCGGGGATATATTCTTCAGGGAAAAGACTTCTTTATGAATTTCCGTCAAATATTTATGAATACATAAATATGCATGGTGGCCCGTGAATGAATACCGAATTCATTAAACCGGCTTTCTAAGTGATAAATTAAGCTAGCTTAATCCTCACCTATCTCACGATCTTCTCAGGGAGGTGGTGCGAAGTCCAGGACCAAGTCGTTTCCTCGAACAATTTTGCATATAAATTGGAAGTGTTGTAGTAAAACGGCCCGGCGAATCTAAATATCGCACATATGTCATATTCCGACCGATAATTTCGATACAAATACTTTCATAAATACTGTTTATAAGTATTTGGATGTCTCGTGCAGTTCCGAGTACAACTTGAGCGGTGCGCCAATCACTGTGTGAGAACAAGAGGACGCCAGCTGGCGGCAGTACAGCTGACTCATGAACACCGCGGGACAGATATACGCCCGTGCTATGTAAAGCTTTCCTGACATCTTCTGAGCCTGCCACCTCTGGTGTCTGATCCCTGACAGCACCTGCCAGATGATAATAACGATCTGACCTGACCTACCCTGACCTGTCCTGATCCAACTGATCTGAACTGACCCGACTGAACTGATCCAACTGATCTGAACTGACCCAACTGATCTGATTTGATCCGACTGATCTGAATTGACTTCACTGAGCTAAACTGACCAAACTGATTTGAACTGACTGACATGAACTGACCCGACTGGTTTGAACTGACCAACTTGAACTGATCTGATTTGATCTGAACGCCCTAACGTGACAACAGGCAATGCCAATGTTCTCTCTCGCTGGCGCGGCTCAGAGATATTGACCCACCCGGTCGCCGGTGGTGTGGTGCCGCAGCCCACATGGTGTACAACCTGCCACCCTCGTCCGCGCTGGAGGGGCACGAGCGATTCATTGCCCTGCCCCACCCCACAACAATGTCTCGTCGGCGGTGGAGGTGGAGTGTTGGGACATAGCCAGACTGGCATCAGTGGCCCCGTCTCCATGACACCAGCAAATCCGGATGTCCTTACCGGTTCGGATTACCGAATTCATGGAAACGCCTTCATTAGCTAACTGGACTGGATTTCCGAATCGGCTTAGAAAGAAGATTTCCTGAGGAAAACCGGATTTCCTAGGAGTTGGAAGCATATGGAAGCATTCACTTCACGTTCTTTTCCTGTTTCTCCTGTCGTCAGCGCCGGCGTCGTTTTTGGGAGGTTTTTGGTGAACGATGACGGGGTTTATAATATAATGTGGAATATAATATATTATGTAATATAATAAAATAAAATATCACCAAATAAATTCCTAAATAACAGCAAGCACTCTTTGAGGCTCTCATCCAACGACGCAGCCCATGCGTGTTAGCCCACGCGACGCAGCCCAACACGCATGTGGCATACGTAAAAGGAAGGGGTCAGTGAGTGGCAGGTGGCAGGTAGTAGGAGCGGGAGGAAGTCTAGCCGACCGGCCCAGCGGGCAGGCATAGTAACAAGAAATATGTTACAGGCATTGGATGACTGCCCCCAGGATAGCAGTAGTAAGGAGTCAATGCTGGTCATAGGAGACTCTCGTGTGCGACATTTAGAGCGGGTATTTTGTAAAGGTAGGAGGGACAGGAGGTGCATCACCAGGCCTGGTGCCAAGGTGAAGGACCTGGTACCTGCGGTGGCACAGGTCACCAGTGATCACCAGTTTAACACAGTCATAGTGGATGTAGGGGTAAATAACATAGGTCATACTAGGAGTGAGGAACTTCTGCGGGAGTACAGGGCCCTTCTGGCCACCCTGAAGGGTACCAATAGTCATTGTAACAGCAATTTTGCCTAGGGCTAGAGCCTCCCCTGAGTGGAGCTCTAGGGCACTGGCAGCTAACGCCAGGGTAGGAAAGCTCTGCCATGAGCTAGGTTTTAGGTTTAGGAAATGCCTTGAAGAGGACCTGATCTTACACCAGTTTGTATCGGAACCTACCAGGCATGGTTCATTCTTGGACCTTGTATTCTCGGATTTAAGTAACTTGGTTCAAGACTTGACTGTAGGCGAAACTCGGGGAAAAAGTGACCATAACATAGTTAGATTCAAGGCACATGTAGGGGAAATTATCAAGGATAATTTGGTAAAGGTTCCAAATTTCAACAGAGCAGACTTTAACGGCATGAGAGCGGCTTTAAGTGCCATCAGATGGGAAGAAGAATTCTCCAATTTAAATGCCTGTGAAATGTGGGAAAAGTTCAAATCTTACTTGAAGGAAACTCAGATTAGACATGTCCCCCATAAGCAAAGACGCAAAAGAAGGGTAGGAAAGCCAGCATGGCTTACACCAGACGTGATAAAAGCAATTAAGGCTAAGAAAACTGCATTTAGAGTTTTTAAAGAAGCTTCAAATGTCGTTAATCTAAAGGCGTATCGAAAAGCTAGAGACACTGTGAAGCAAAAAACCAGAGCAGCAAAGCGAGCAAAAGAACTGGATTTAGCTAGAAACTGTAATGGGGACAGTAAAAAGTTCTTTAGTTTCTACAAGCTGAGTAAAGTTTCTAGCACAATTGGTCCACTGGAAGTAAACGGGACTACATTGGGTGAGGATAGTGATATGGTTGCGGAGCTGAGCAAGCAGTTCAAATCAGTGTTTACATTGGAAGATATGACCAATATGCCGACCGTACACCATAGTTCAGTGACATGGGATCTGACAAATGATGTTGATTTCATTGATAGTGATGTTGTTTACAATCATATCAGGAAAATAAAGCCAAATAAGGCAGCAGGACCTGATGAAATTTATGCTAGGGTGTTGCGGGAAACTGAAAAGGAACTGGCATTTCCACTTAGTATAATATTTTGTAGATCAGTTTCACATAATGAAATTCCAACCGATTGGAAAAGGGCAAATGTAGTTCCTATTTTCAAGAAAGGAGAAAGAGGGAATGTTGAAAACTATAGGTCAATAAGTCTCACATCCCTAGTCTGCAAGGTACTCGAATCAATTATCAAGGATAGAATAGTTAGTTATCTGGAAGGTAGCAGATTGATTCAAGATACTCAACATGGGTTTAGAAAAGGACGATCGTGTCTCACAAACCTCTTGGACTTTTTGAACTTCGCCACAGAACAATTTGATCAGGGAAATCAGGTTGATGTAGCATATCTTGACTTTAGTAAGGCCTTTGACAAGGTACCCCATAAACGGTTAATGATACAGCTTCAGTCCCATGGTATTGCAGGTAGCATCTTAAAATGGATAGAGTTGTGGCTTTCAGATAGACAGCAAAGAGTGATGCTAAATGGTACAAAGTCATCATGGCAAAATGTTCTTAGTGGAGTCCCCCAGGGGTCAGTACTAGGGCCATTACTATTCATTATATTTGTAAATAACATTGAAAGTGGCCTAAGCAGTAACGTTTTGAAATTTGCGGATGATTTGAAGGTCTTTAGGGCAATAACAGGTCAGGATGAGCATATCTCGCTGCAAAAAGACTTAGACGAACTTGTGAAGTGGTCCGAAGAATGGCAAATGAAATTTAACTTTGATAAATGCAAAATCATGCATGTAGGTAAGCAGCATATGAAGGCTCCATACTTGATGGGTGGCCAAGTGCTATCAGTGACTCAACAGAAGGATTTAGGTGTTATTCTAAACACAAAACTGGGGGCATCAGAACAGACCAAGGAAGCCAGGAAGAAGGCACTGAGAATGCTCGGGGCAATAAATAGGAATGTATCATACAGAAGTGAGGAAGTGATCACGAAGCTTTACTGTGCATACGTCAGGCCACATTTGGAATACTGCATCCAAGCTTGGTCTCCTAGCTATGGAAAAGATTGTTGGCTTTTAGAGAGAGTACAAAAGAGGGCTACAAAAATGGTTAATGGCATAAGCAACCTGGCATATGAGGAAAGATTGAAGAAATTGAATATGTTTTCACTTAGATATAGAAGGCTGAGAGATCTCATCGAGGTCTTTAAATTTGTCAATGGTCTGGAGAGGGGATACCTTGGGGAAATGTTTGAATTTAACAGAAATGATGCAATTAGAGGTCATAAATTCAAAATTAAAGTTAACCACAGCAGAACAAGGTTAAGGCAAACTTTCTTCACCAACAGGGTAGTGGAACACTGGAACCAGCTCCCAGAAAACATCGTCAGTAGCAGCACATTGAACATCTTTAACAACAGCATAGACAATCATTATAAGAATAGAGGGCTTGCTTTTCAGTATTAAAGGGAGGGCTGATTGACAGATTTGGTGGGCAACTGGTTCAGTGTACAGAGTGCAACCAAGAAGGGCCCTTGTGGCTCATAGTTGCACTAATCTTTTGTCTTTATGTCTTTACGTGTTGGGCATTGAAGGGAAATGTCGCACGTGCGCCGCAACTGTCAGCAAATCCTGGATTTCCCACCAAATCTAGATTCAGAAATCCTACATGCAATCCTGATTTCCTCGCGAATGGTTAAGGAAACGCTCCTTGCGTTCCGGATTAGATTCATTGTGCAAATCCAATCCCAATTGAAACCTGACATGGAAACAAGGTTAGTGAATGTGGTAGTTGAGGGGAATTATTTGGATGGACAGAATTGTGAGTTATTCCAGCCGGGGTGAGAAGCTACCACATCAGTCAGTCGTTTGCGGATTATTTCGGACGGATGTGACTTGTTCCGGAGATGGAAATAGTTTCCGAGATAGGTGGACACGAAATGGCGACTGCGCCGTCACCGCCGCCGAGGGGCAAGCCTGGATGGTCGAGTTGTAAGGGTGTTCAGCTCTGGATGCAAAAGGTCCCTGGTTCAACGCTCGCACCGCCCGGGACATTTTGCAATCCCGCGGCCCACCGATTTATTATTTGGTCTTAGAGGCGCATCACGTGCTACTGGTTATGTAGCGCCCATCCAGCGGCTCACCGGCGAAGTAGTGTGGGCGGCGCCGCCAGCCGTGAATGTGCATAAAGTGCTTCGTGAATCACCGGATAAACGTGAAGGCAGATCAAGCTATTTTGTCGCTCAACCGCATACGCTCACAATGCCCAAATACTAACTGCCATTATCTCACCGGTCCTAGCTTTTGGTTGTTTGCTAGCTTTTGTCATTGTTTGGAGTCGAGATCAAACATGGAACCCGCGGGGGGCGTAAAGCCCAGTCCGGTTCGGGCGACATATACATCGCCCCTACATACACGCGTGCCCCACACTTGGATGCTGAACTTCGTGTATCACTCGCGAGTTTCCACTGAACCTTAAATAATGCAGTCGACGGCACAGAATGAGGTTGGAGGATGAGCTCATCGAAATTCTAGGAGGCTGAGCGTTCGAATTTCCATAAAATTATCGGCCAGCCGTACATCCACATTCATGAATGTGGGATGATTTTCAGGCCATTAGTCAAGATAAAGCCACAGTGAAATGATCAGTTCCAGAAGTAGACATACACCCACCCACCCCCACATACACACGCATACTATATATGCATATACATATATATATATATATATATATATATATATATATATATATATATATATATATATATATATATATATGTGTGTGTGTGTGTGTGTGTGTGCGTGCGTGCGTGCGTGCGTGCGTGCGTGCGTGCGTGCGTGCGTGCGTGCGTGCGCGCGCCTGTGTGTAAAGGCATAAGTTGGTCCGAAGTATGATTGAAAACCACTCACGTGGGATGGGGAGGCTGGGCTGGTCTCTTGTCTACATCGCAGGGTAGCACAAATTCCTAAGCGTAATCGCTTGCCCCCCCCCTCAAATCGCAATCATTCCATTCCCGGGGGAATTTCTGGGGAGGAAACTTTGAATGATTGTCCCCATAGTGCCATCGAGGAAGTCCTACCCATGGGAACAGCCGTAGGGCTAATCCAAGCTATTGACATCGCACCATGTGTGGTGGCTGGCAAGCGACACGCAACAATTATCATGGCAACACTGGCAATTTAACGACGCATAAATATGGCTACTGCTGTCAAGATGAAGGTAGGATGAACTTTCCCTCAAGCCAGCTGACGCTATCACATATTTCGATTTATTTTCGTAAGCATATACTTGGCTGTACAATTTGTTTCAAATGAAGGAGAAACGTAACGATCCTCTTGAGAAAGTTTGATGATTTAGTGTGGCACAGTTTTTTAGGAAACCTTTTGTTTTAGGATTTGAGGAGCCGTGCATATATCGCTAATGTGTGTGTTCGGTTATATTTCGGTCACCCGAAGTGGGTGTTGCCGGACCAAGGTGACCGGGCCAAGATTCACTGAACAGCTTGGCCCAACCTCCCCCTAGCCGGCAGCCAGTGTTTAACACGAGCAGCACTCGCCGAGTGGTTCGCGCCACTACTCCACCATCTCCCGCCAAAACACCGGCATCGGATCGTCTGAGGCTGGCCGAGGATTGGGCCGGTCTCGTTGGCGCCAATTCCGGCGATCAGCTGTCCTATAAAGCGCGCGAGCCTGTCCCACTTCCTTCGTCCAAACACCAGCCGGTCGATGCTCGATACCAGCCCGTCTGCCGCCCGTACCGATCGGAGCCAGTTTGAGTCGCTCCGGTGTGGTCCAGGGCTGTGGCAGTAAACAGCCCAGAAGTCCAGCAGTCTAGTGGTCAGGCTGTCCGACGGTCTAGCAATACAGCGGGCGAGCGGTATAGCGATTCAGTAGTTCAGCATTCTAACGATCAAGTAGTCGAGCGGTCTGGTGATCCAGTAGTCCAGAAGCGAGTCAGTGGTCCAGCTGTCTATCCACCAAGTAGTCCAGCGGTTTAGTAGTCCAGTAGTCCAGCGGTTCAGCGGTCTAACGGTCCAGTAGTCCAGCAGTCTAACAACTCAGTAGTCCAGCTTCTAGCGATCAAGTAGTCCAGGGGTCTATCGGTCCAGTAGTTCAATAGCCGGTAGAAGTCCGGGATGTTCCCGTGAGTGACGAATTGCGTGTCGACGTGTCCGGGGTGGACCGCGAGTCCGGTGGGGTGGGGGTGCGTTGAGACGGCGTGCGTGACCCGGCTTGGGCTCTATCGACGGGCCGAAGGTCCCGATTGAAGTTGTCAATTGGTTTTTCGGCAGGCAACCAACCCGCCGGCGGCGCACCATCGAGCGGCTGGCGGGAGCCAACCCACTGGAGGGTTATCGATCAACTGACGCCAACTAACCCGCCAGCGCGACATCGAGCGGCTGGCGGGAGCCAACCCACTGGAGGGTTATCGATCAACTGACGCCAACTAACCCGCCAGCGCGCCATCGAGCGGCTGGCGGGAGCCAACCCACTGGAGGGTTATCGATCAACTGACGCCAACTAACCCGCCGGCGGCGCACCATCGAGCGGCTGGCGGGAGCCAACCCACTGGAGGGCTATCGATCAACTGACGCCAACTAACCCGCCAGCGCGCCATCGAGCGGCTGGCGGGAGCCAACCCACTGGAGGGTTATCGATCAACTGACGCCAACTAACCCGCCAGCGCACCATCGAGCGGCTGGCGGGAGCCAACCCACTGGAGGGTTATCGATCAACTGACGCCAACTAACCCGCCAGCGCGCCATCGAGCGGCTGGCGGGAGCCAACCCACTGGAGGGCTATCGATCAACTGACGCCAACTAACCCGCCAGCGCGCCATCGAACAACTGCTAACAACTAACCCACTGGAGAGTTATCGAGCGACTGGCAGCAACTAACCCACTGGAGGGTTATCAAGCGACTGACGACAGCCAACCCGATGGAGGGTTATCGGTCAACTGGTGTCAACTAACCCCATAGAGGGTTATCGAGCGACTGGCGCCAACTAGCCCGATGGAGAGTTATGGAGCCGGCGGCGCTCGGCATTCAGCGGAATAAGAGGCAGCGGAGTTGGGCGCCGGTTTTCGGCCACCAATGTGCCGCCGTGCCGGGGCCCCAGCTGTCCTGGGGATCACCATTATCGCACGTACATGAGCGGTGTAACTTCCAAGATGCGATGCGATTCGGACAACATACGGAAATACTGATATTGCCAACGGGTTTCTGACGTCCAAAAACATCCAAAGAGTTTAGTTATGTTTCGCAACCCTTTCTTGTCGCACCGCATTTGGAGGGATCACTCCTCATGTAGACGGGGAAAATGCCGCCATGACAATCTATCTAGTATCGTGCAACTGGTGCCCAGGGAACGAGCAAGCAATATAGCCGAAACACCTGATGCGCTCTAAAGTATCCACTATCGGAGGAAGTCGAGGTCGGACAGTGATGGTGAAGGAGGGAGGGGAGGGGAGGCGGAGCAAAGGCGAGTTAGAAATCGCCTCTCTTCATGTAGTCTATATTAAACTGGTCTGCGTTAGAGTTCACGGGGACACCTATCTTCCCCTTCTTTCCGCCGCAAGTGCTATAATTGCGACGTGCTCAACAAGACATTTTGATCCAAAGCCAGCAGCTAATAGTGAAAATCAATATCATGAGGACCAATTTCTGAATGTGTCCCCTAGTGCTACCGGACAGTCCTTCCCATAGGAACAGTCCTACGACCGACCCAGATGTTTAACATCGCACCGGGTGTAGGGCCTTGCAAGTGACAAGCAACAATTTGGGGCATTTGCGACCTGTTCAAGGACGTCTAAATTTCGATGCTGTAGTGGAAATAAACTTAGGTTCAACTGTTCCTTCAAACCCCCTGACGCTAGGACGTATGTTTCCGCTTAGCATAGATTCGATTCCACAATTTGCTTCAAATCTAGAAAAGGCAATGTTCCCTTTTGAGAGAAATGCGATGGTTTCGTGTAGCACACGTTGACCAATAATTTGATGACTTGAGCCGTGTATATATCACTGCAATCGTTCGCCATGGTACGCATAGAAGACAACACGACACTGTTTCATCCCGGATGACTGAGAGGACATTGTGGAGCAGCGAGTTCAAGCTGAAGTTGACAAGTCCTGTGCAAGGCTTGATGTACATGCATCTTTATCCCCGGCAATTTAAATATTGCTCTCACGTTTCACGTTCCTGCCAAAGGTATTTCACAGGAAGTGTGGCGTCGGAGATGTCAGACACGCACACAGGTCATACAGGTCAAACGTGAACAGAGAACTTAAACCCCAGCGGCAGGCTATCAAATGCACTGCATAGTGAGACGGAAGCGACGTCTGGATTAGTGGTAATTCATCCAGACGCCACGCGCATGTGTGCACGGCAATCTGGAATGATGCGTGGAGGCTGATCTGGAATCAGGGAATCTGAAATCTGGAATGATCTAACGAATATAACCTTGATACAAGCCGTGCACGTGCAGCTCCTTGTATTTCCACAATTTCTCGCGCCACAGAGGTCGGATAACGACTGCTATTGGACCAAATACCAGCGGTCATGAGGTGACCACTGGCAATGCTAGAAAGCATGCAGTGACCAGTTTGATGTTCAGAATTCGAACTGGCTGTGTTACGGAAGGTCTCAGCACCCCACCCCCTCCTCACCCCAATAGTATGTCGCATGGTCTGTGGGTTGAGCTTCGTTGGATAATTTTGACCACCGATCGTCGATCTATGACTCACTGTCACATCACAGCCCGACTAGCACACTCTGAGCATATTAGCGCCACGCTTCTTCGTCATTTTCTCTCCTTTATTTCTTACGTATTCCTGTTGGTAGGGAGTAAGTGTGGAACTCCAAAACCTAGCAGGCTTCGCATTTACATCTTCAACTTCAATTCAATGTCAATCAGAAACAAATCGCAAACTTGCGTGTTCTTCATACAGCCGGAAATACCTCAAGATATCAGGATGGCACGGACTGTCAATTTTGTAATGCAACGCCTCCGTTTCGACAGAACTTCGATATTTCGTTATTTTGGTGTCGTTCGGTGCAATTCTGTATTTCGTGTCGTAAGCCATAAGATCAAGCAAATGGAGAATTAGGCTAACCTCGTTCCGCATCGGAATTGTATGTAATGCATCAGTCCGAATAAAAACACAATTACCAGAATGTTCAGTAGCATAATTAAATGACTACTGATGAATCGACACCATGAGCATATAAGTTCCAACCGGATCCATTGGTCACGATTGGCAAAATCGGGCCAATGAACTTTGCAGCCAATTTTCAAAATTTATGGGTGAGGCTTATTTCACTGCTTGACAATGCTTGTCAAGCAGACAAAGCTTATTTCACTTTTCACCTCAGCGTGATATTTCCATAACAAAAATAAGCTATACGCTATGTAAATATGCGTCGTTTACATAGCGTCACAAAAAAACTCGTAGTGCCTGAACCAGGACAACATAACCACTTGTCTATAACTTGAAAACCACAAATACTACTTCTTCCTGCTGGCCTAGCCCTTGTGTCGATCACCACAAGTCGCCACGTTGGCGCGAAGGCGGCCGGCTGAGGGTTGTGTACCGTTATGTACCGTTGTGTACTGTTGTGTACCGTTGTGTACCGACGCAGACAGGCCAAGCTGTGCCTGTGGTTTGCCGCAACATCCCATGGAGATCGTCTTTGCGATGTCTGATGAGAACTTTCTACAACAGCTAGAGCGCGTAACACCAACCATTCAGCAAGCTTACTCCGCCGCTGGCCAAAGAGCACAGGTTCCGGCAAAGGCATATCCCCAATAATTCGGAGATGTAGCATTGCGTCTGTCGAAATTGCATAAACCGAGTTGTGGCCACGCAAAGCTGGTCATATCGTAAAGCTCACCATTTCCATGCGTAAGTATCCCATCTAATCATTCCCACATCTCGGAACGCCTGTCCAAAACGCACCACTCACCGCCTTGAGCTGAATGCGTAGCACAGGAAACTAAAACCATACTGTTGAGATGTTTGAAATCGTACGAAAAGAGTGGTCTTTGTTGGAGGTTCAGGCAGGTTATCATTGGGAAGAAATTCATGACGATTTTCTTGGGATTGTTCATCAACAATTCCATTTGCATGGCTCCAGTCAAATTTCCTGCATTCCACGGTCCCATCTATGTTATTCCCTCGATAAGGCAGTGTGGGTGACCTCTTCATGTCAAGGTCAACGACATAAATGTACACTATTGCGCTTTTCTCAAGCAACTGGAATGAGAGAGCTTCCAATAGCTATCGAGTGCCCGCCATAACCCACCTGCCCGGCGCACAACTATTGGCATCAATCCCACCCCATCCACTACCAATCCCAGCCCCCTACCGCACAACTATTGGCATCAATCCCCCCACCCCATCCACTACCAATCCCAGCCCCCTACCACACAACTATTGGCATCAATCCCAGCCCATCCACTACCAATCCCAGCCCCCTACCGCACAACTATTGGCATCAATCCCACCCCATCCACTACCAATCCCAGCCCCCTACCGCACAACTATTGGCATCAATCCCACCCCATCCACTACCAATCCCAGCTCCCTACCGCACAACTATTGGCATCAATCCCATCCCATCCACTACCAATCCCAACCCCCTACCGCACAACTATTGGCATCAATCCCACCCCATCCACTACCAATCCCAGCCCCCTACCGCACAACTATTGGCATCAATCCCACCCCATCCACTACCAATCCCAGCCCCCTACCGCACAACTCAGAATACGCCACTCAGAGCATGATGTACTTACGGAAGTACATGTTGCTGATGAGGGTGGCCGGCAAGCAGAAGACCACCACCAGAATATCTGCCACCGCCAGGTTGGCGATGAAGTAGTTGGCGGCACTGCGCATGCGCGGGCAGCGCCACACGACCGCCACCACGCAGGAGTTGCCGAGCAGGCCCACCACGAACACGGTGAAGTAGGCGGCGCACAGCACGGCGCTCACGGTCAAGTCGTGCCTCATCATGTCGCCGATAGGTGGCGGGCCCGTGCTGCCGCTGGTCAGCGTGGCCGTGACGGCCGACGTCATGATGACGTCGCCGGTGACGTTGATGGTGTCCGTGAGCGGGTCAAAGTGCGGTCGCCAGTCGCGGCCCCGGTACTGGATGGCTTCGCTGCGCACGTCAGCCGCGAGCGCCAGGCTGTTGTTCCAGATTGTTGCCATGGCGACGAGTCGAGCTGAACCTTCAGAGCCGCTCTCGTCCTGTGAAAAGACAGCGATTTTACAATCGGTGCCGGGGTATTTATGAAGCCCTGGGGTCATTCTAGGGTAATGGGTAGTTCCAGAGATGTACGGTACAAAATCGTCTGTACTATTACTGTCGATGTGGCATGGCCTTGAGGACCAGCGCTGCTTTCGCGACCAGCCCACCAATCACTAGATGGTCGCTTGTTCGCTGCTGCCGGCAATGATGTTGCTGGGAGTGGACGACTTCGGCGTCGATGTCTCGGAGATCCAAGGAACACGCTGATACTGAGGAATGCCCACCGATACCCTGTGTATTTTCTGAGCGTTAGCAAGTGACGTTAAGTTGCTGATATGCAGATGTTCGCAATTTATATTTCCAACTTGCATTCGCCATTGATGTTTGCATTAATTATGTGTTTTATGGATCAGCTTAGCGTTTAAAATTCCAATCCGCCATGTTCCCCGCCATAAGGTAACTTGATACCGGCATTACAAACGACATGTGGTACAAATTGTCGGTGAAGCATAACCAGTTGGTGCGGGATTCATATACCTAATCTTTTCATGTGTCTATATGTGCTGCTTGCTGATGTCAGCTGTGCACAATACTTAAATTGAGCACTCACTAAGAACGATAACGATCAACCCACACACTTGTACGGAATAATTGCCATTATTTATCGTCGGATGTGGTCCATTTGCTTTTTTCGGGAGGATGTGAATGAAAATAGTTTCATCTTTCTTACAGAACCATTTGTTGATCTTTTAAGCCGTCCTATGGTAACTAGTTGCAATTTTCGTTGGGTATTTGACTTGCGGTATCGCGTCCAAGCAATCACCTAACGCTTTGCAAGTAGGTCTGATATTCCCTTTAGCATGGAAGGTACATTAATAATAAGAAGACAACCTGAATTTCCCCATCCCTGGTGTCTAAAGCCGGTCAGCTGTTTCGCACAATGGGCACCAAGTAAGGGGTAGGCCATGGGCACCAAGTAAAGGGTAGGCCATGGGCACCAAGTAAGGGGCAGGCAATGGGAACCAAGTAAGGGGTAGGCAATGGGCACCAAGTAAAGGGTAGGACATGGGCACCAAGTAAGGGGCAGGCAATGGGCACCAAGTAAGGGGTAGGACATGGGCACCAAGTAAGGGGCAGGCATGCCAAGGGGGTGGGACATGGGCACCAAGTAAGGGGCAGGTAATGGGCACCAAGTAGGGGTAGGCCATGGGCCCAAGTAAGGGGCAGGCAATGGGCACCAAGTAAGGGGTAGGCCATGGGCACCAAGTAAGGGGCAGGCAATGGGCACCAAGTAAGGGGTAGGCCATGGGCACCAAGTAAGGGGCAGGCCATGGGCACCAAGTAAGGGGTAGGCCATGGGCACCAAGTAAGGGGCAGGCAATGGGCACCAAGTAAGGGGTAGGCCATGGGCACCAAGTAAGGGGCAGGCAATGGGCACCAAGTAAGGGGTAGGCCATGGGCACCAAGTAAGGGGTAGGCCATGAGCACCAAGTAAGGGGCAGGCCATGGGCACCAAGTAAGGGGCAGGCCATGGGCACCAAGTAAGGGGTAGGCAATGGGCACCAAGTAAGGGGTAGGCAATGGGCACCAAGTAAGGGGCAGGCCATGGGCACCAAGTAAGGGGCAGGCAATGGGTACCAAGTAAAGGGTAGGACATGGGCACCAAGTAAGGGGTAGGCAGTGTGAAATTTTTCAAGAAAATGGGTGGAAAATACCACCTAATGGAAGTTCAATCGACCTCCCTGTCTATGGCTTTTGTGACATCCTTGCTTACTAGCTGCTGATTATGAAGCCAACATGAACTCAACTGAAGACATCCTGATGCCCTTCAACAATTCAAATATGCCATAGTTGGGGTGCACCAATGACCTCTGATCAGGAAATCTGAAACCGTATCACAGAGCCTCTTCTGTTTCAGATGGTCTACCCAGTATCCTGAAACCCGGTATCATCCAGCACTCCTTAAGTCCTTATTCAGCAAGTAATGAAGCCCTGCATTGAAAACAATATGCAGGCGTATCAAAGTTGCTCAGTGATAAATTATTCCACCTTCTGAATATACCACTTCCTGAACACTCAATCGACATCATTCTCTAAGAAGTATCAGCATCCTGCTCATTGATATGAAGTATTTATATCTCCTTTGTAACAGTATCTCGTTTATAAATAGCATGTGCATGCCCTCAATATGGAATGTTACACGAACATTTTGCAATGCAATTTCGGGTAAAGGGATGACCTATGTGATATGGGATACAATACAAGTTCATCATACGGGCGCTGTATGACCGAAGCAGTCGATGCGCCCCTAAGCCCAAATAACCAACCAACTAGTTCATCATAGTTATTATTCTCCTTATGCCGAATACATCTTTTCTTAAATTATGAATCTTAAAACAAATGATAAAGGTCCAGTCATGATCACCTACACCATGAACTCAAATTTTAGTCTGAATGACATCAACATTTTAAATTACGCTAATTACATGTCAAATTTCGACATCCTGCTATGCTCATTTCGACATCTCACACCTAATGAAAAAACAATATTTTAACCCTGGGGGTAGGCAATGGGCACCAAGTAAGGGGCAGGCCATGGGCACCAAGTAAGGGGCAGGCCATGGGCACCAAGTAAGGGGCAGGCCATGGGCACCAAGTAAGGGGCAGGCAATGGGCACCAAGTAAGGGGCAGGCAATGGGCACCAAGTAAGGGGCAGGCCATGGGCACCAAGTAAGGGGCAGGCCATGGGCACCAAGTAAGGGGCAGGCAATGGGAACCAAGTAAGGGGCAGGCAATGGGAACCAAGTAAGGGGTAGGACATGGGCACCAAGTAAGGGGCAGGCCATGGGCACCAAGTAAGGGGCAGGCAATGGGAACCAAGTAAGGGGTAGGACATGGGCACCAAGTAAGGGGTAGGCAATGGGCACCAAGTAAGGGGCAGGCAATGGGCACCAAGTAAGGGGCAGGCCATGGGCACCAAGTAAGGGGCAGGCAATGGGAACCAAGTAAGGGGCAGGCAATGGGCACCAAGTAAGGGGTAGGCCATGGGCACCAAGTAAGGGGCAGGCCATGGGCACCAAGTAAGGGGCAGGCAATGGGAACCAAGTAAGGGGTAGGACATGGGCACCAGTAAGGGGCAGGCCATGGGCACCAAGTAAGGGGCAGGCAATGGGAACCAAGTAAGGGGTAGGACATGGGCACCAGTAAGGGGTAGGCAATGGGCACCAGTAGGGGCGGCAATGGGCACCAGTAAGGGGCAGGCCATGGGCCCAGTAGGGGCAGGCCATGGGCACCAGTAAGGGGCGGCAATGGGAACCAGTAAGGGGTAGGACATGGGCACCAAGTAAGGGGTAGGCAATGGGCACCAAGTAAGGGGCAGGCAATGGGCACCAAGTAAGGGGTAGGCAATGGGCACCAAGTAAGGGGTAGGCAATGGGCACCAAGTAAGGGGCAGGCAATGGGCACCAAGTAAGGGGCAGGCCATGGGCACCAAGTAAGGGGCAGGCCATGGGCACCAAGTAAGGGGCAGGCAATGGGAACCAAGTAAGGGGTAGGACATGGGCACCAAGTAAGGGGTAGGCAATGGGCACCAAGTAAGGGGCAGGCAATGGGCACCAAGTAAGGGGTAGGCAATGGGCACCAAGTAGGGGCTGGCCATGGGCACCAAGTAAGGGGCAGGCCATGGGCACCAAGTAAGGGGCAGGCAATGGGCACCAAGTAAGGGGCAGGCAATGGGAACCAAGTAGGGGTAGGCATGGGCACCAAGTAAGGGGTAGGCAATGGGCACCAAGTAAGGGGCAGGCAATGGGCACCAAGTAAGGGGCAGGCCATGGGCACCAAGTAAGGGGCAGGCCATGGGCACCAAGTAAGGGGCAGGCAATGGGAACCAAGTAAGGGGCAGGCCATGGGCACCAAGTAAGGGGTAGGCAATGGGCACCAAGTAAGGGGTAGGACATGGGCACCAAGTAAGGGGTAGGCCATGGGCACCAAGTAAGGGGTAGGCCATGAACAGCGTTTGACGTATCGCACGGGGTGCTTTGTATTGCTAGACTGCTAAATGTCAGCAATTGGTGAACACTACAAAACGCCCCCGCTTCCGCCATTTTGTCAATATGAGCGCCTCTGCCCTGCTGAAATATACGTGCTGGATGTGTGGGAGTCCAGTGGAGCTTCAGGACCAATGTAGGCTGACATGAATGAAAGCTGAAAAGGACAGAAGATAATCCTCGTCAAAAGATGCATTATTTCGCTACTGCTACGTTTAGTTTTTTTTTCACATACGGATATAAAACCTGTCACAACGTGGATACAACTTGTTACAGCGTGAAACAATCTTTCACAAGAAGCAAGCAAATCTTGTGAGACATTTTTTTGTGTTCTGTTCGGCGAGGAAGCCGGCCATGACAGTCGCCACACCTCGTAGGGACGAGGGACGAGGCCAGAACCAGAGACCAGAACGTTCTCAATGGGCCGCGCCACGACCTGCTGAGAAATGTTGCGTGCGAAGGTGCGCCTCAGTTGCTGTTTGCAACTGCCGGTCGAGAAGCAGCCATGCCATTTTGTCATCCTCAGCTGCCAAGCAAGCAATCCACGATGCAAACTCACCAGCGGCCATATTTTGATCCACTTAAAATTGAGACTGCCAAAGCCTTGTACTTCCAAAGAAGCTGTCAGCTCTGAATTTACGCCGAAGGATTTACCCACCAATCCGTTCCGCGTGGCTGAGTGGATGATAGCCAAGTCATTCTTTCCGGTAAAATTATTACTTAGTTGGCATCGTCACTCTGCCTTCCTCCGGCCAGTCCTTGATCTAGAATCATTTTGCGATATTTCGCGGATTTATGAGACAAAATATGGGGGCGCTGACCATCTTGGAAATCCTGCCTAGATTTGCTTCACGAGCCCATCCTGTATTGAAGCGGTCATGCAAGGTCCATTGTGTACTCTGTTGTATATCTACGGCGAGTGAGGAGGGAATCACGGACATCGTTTTTTTCTGCCCGCAAATACGCGTTCGATGCAAATACCTAGCAGAAGGAGAGTAAAGCCGGCTGAATTTGCACAGCTCACTACTGTACCGACGGTCGGTATGTCGTCTGGTATGACTTGGCATCATGCCAGCACGAGAGGATCATCGAGTAGTTGCTGAGACTATTCACTGAAGACACTGTCGTGTTCCTCACAGCAGCACACGACGACGCACCGTCACAAAATCCACAACCTCGTCACCTCACCACAGCTACCGCATATGCCACAAATACCTCACACACCACAAATACCGCAGATGCAATAGATACAACAAACACCAAAAACACCATAGACACCATAGAGGTAATGCAGATACCACAGACACGGCAGGCACTGCAGATTCCGCAGATACCACACATACCGCAGATACAATGGAATCCATAGACACCACAATGCCGCAGATACCGCTTATAACACACTGTCTTCTCGTAGTACCCCGTAATATGAAGAAAATCATGCTTGCGTCACGTGATTCGTTCACATTCTCATAGAGCTGGGTTTTCGTGTTTAAAAATAAAGGAATGTTTGGTTATTATCTGAGCCGCAGGTGGCAGATGAAGCAGGGCCATTGTCGAGCCAGCCGCGCCGACGCCAACCTGCGGCACGTGACGACACAGAGTGACGTCAGGGCAGATGGGACGGGGCAGCAAGCCGCACGGCTTCGTGTCACGGCTCATTTCCGTTCGGATATTTTGGAGGTCCTCCTCGGTGCTAATGCCCAGGCTGGTAAACGGTCTGGTCACCGTCTGTCGGCACCATTCCAGGTGGGACGCGTACGCACTGTGCCTGGCAACAGTGCAACTCTCTATATACTACATAGATGGTTGTCGTAGAGATAATGTTTTGAATCTTTTCACGTCCCTAATGTGCGCGGTTGCAAGAGAGCTAATCCGCGCCATCTCGGAGGGGGTCTTCAATCGTCCGCCCGTAAGGTTTTCGGCGAATAATGAAAGAACGGCGCGCGGCAGCGCGAAATTTGACATACCTTTTCCCACAATTTGGAATTTGTCAAAATTGTGAAGACAGATCATCTATGGTTAAAGAGTTAGTCTATGTCGTGAGGTAACCTTCAAAAAAGTTCAACTAGTCGTCACGCTCTAACGGATGCAGATATTTTAATGAAGCTTTCAGCGTTGGCTTATCTTCAGGGGTGCAACAAAACGCACTAGAGGCATTTTTAATTTGTCCAATTTTGATCACTTGTGAGTTTTGCATATTTGCCCATTGTAGTTCAATCGAAGTTTCTGGATAAAGTAAGCATTTTTATTGGAACAAGTTGACTTCGAATAACGTTTCTCGGTCCGCTCTATCCATTAGAAATGGAAAATTAAAGGAAACGAAAACTCACAATTTTGAAGTAAATTTGTTTTCAATTGATTTTGGGGTGACCAAAAATTGTATGGGCCTGGTCAATTTCACTTTCCTCTTCGGATTCCAAATAATGTTTTTCCTTAATCTCCCCAAAATGAACTCCCCACAGCCAAAAACATGACGTAAGTCGTGAAAACCTAGGCACCCTAGTGACGTCACTTTTGGGTGAAAATTGTGGGTGGTGTCGGGCCCTACTCGTCGAGAACTTTCCAATGACACCTCTTTCGTTTTCGTGCGACGCTTAGTTTGGAGATTAGATGCGGGGTTGGGACGGGTTAATAGCTAAAATGTTGGAACACCTCGCAGTCGTGCAGACGTGAACACTGGGAAGCGCGAGCAACAGCAAGACCACTCTGGACGGACCCGCACCTAACCTGGTGGGCAGACATACGCATCCAGGCAGGGGCGAATCCAGCGAGTTTCATGGGGGAGTGCCTGTAAGTGCGCGATTTCCTCGAAGGGGGATGCGAGTTTCTCTGAAGATGGCGCCTTCGGCTGAACATTCGTTCAGTGGGGAGAAGGGGAGTGTACCTGAGCTTCTCCTGCCATTTTCCGGCGAAGGGGTCGCTTTTCTATAGGACGGCGGGCACGAGCTCTAGGAGTCCCCCACCCTACATACGCTCCTGATACGCGAAGAGTATCTCTTGGTGTGATGTCCGAATTGACGGCCGCACCATTGCACGAACATATTCCAACTAAAATCAGCATCTTTCGGGAGCCCGTTCCGATCGTCTGCGATCCAATAAAGGGCGAACGATCGCAACTGAACTGTTGACGAGCCGCACGAGCACACCCGTATCGAGCGCCAACTGTGAACACCAACTATCTGATATGGCAATTGGAGTGACTCAGAGGACAATCAGCCCGTCTTCCTGTCTGGACATACGATATGATGTTGTCATATATTGCCTTAATGTTTCCGAGTCAGCCATCCTCCAAAAGGATATGAGCATCGAGGGCACTCAGGCCGCGCGCGATGGGAGATGGATCTCATGTGTGTGGCCTGGTGCATGTCACATGGGCCAACTGCAGCATCCCTTTACTGCTAACTGCGAGATACTGGAAGGGGATCTTGTACGGTTATACACAAATAGTCATCCGTATTTATGCAACGCTATGGCACGGAGGCGTACCATTGCATCCAATATTTATTGCGATAAATGTATGCAATTCCAATGAGAGAGAGAGAACAGAAGTCCACGGCTGGCATAGAGCCTTAATATGTTTTGTTCACTTGACGGGTCCTTCGGGTGTTGTGATGCTTGTTTAATGAGGCCTTGTATTCCTCATGCAATTCGCGCCATGGCGGAATAGGACATCTCTGGAGGGCACTTAGAGAGTCCAATTTCTACGTGCGACTCAGTGAAAGATAATGGCTCGCAGCTGGCTTGTGGGGTAGTTGGATCACCTGGTCAGCGAAGAAGCCCATTTGTGCTGACTGGTTAAAAGCAAGAGACGAACGCCAGCAAGTCCGCCAGCTAGTGCTCATCGCCTGTGGGATCACATGTTGTCATCCTCCACACTTCAGCAGCGCGTGGTTACTGCTTGCCCTCGCCATCTCGCGCCAAATAGACAGAGTCGCCATAAAAAATGTAATGTATGTGACAAAAGTCAAATATAATTGCACGATATTTGGTGATATATTTCTACTTCGATCACTGAGTACACCCTGAGACAAGTCAGGGGAAAAGAAGTACCCCGTGGGTATCGTGGAGTCAGCCGGGCTGTGTACTGAACCTATGCACGAACCTATTTAAACCTATTTAACAGAGCCGCGAATATCAGAATGTGGCAAAAGCTTGTACACATATATTTAACCTCCCTATCCTTGAATCGCGTACGGCTACCGAGTAGGGTTAGGTTAGGTTAGGTTAGGTTAACCCTGCACGGTACGGCTACCGAGTAGGGTTAGGTTAGGTTAGGTTAGGTTAGGTTAGGTTAACCCTGCTAGGTACGGTTACCGAGCAGGGTTAGCTCACGTCTTCTCAGTTCACACAGGAGTGTTTATGGTGTTGCAAAAACTTGCAAATAATTAAGTTGGAGTTCCGAGGGATAAACTGTAGTTCATTTATGGCTTGTGGTCTTGAGCGTTTACTTTAGGGGCCATGGGTGTCCAGCTCACATTGCACTCAATTAATTAAGCACCAGTGAGCCTCATTACTCGCCAACGACCTCGATTAGCCATACAAACGTCACCAGTTAGACGGAATGGTCTCCAAGGATATGAAAGCATGAAATGCGACATTCGTCGAGAGTATCAACTGCAGCAAAACAGGCAAAGCCACGATCTCAGAAAAAAAACACGTGATTAACTGCAGAAAAGCGGGCGAAGCTACGAGGTGAGAAAAAAAGCGCTCATCAACTGCAGTAAAGCAGGCAAAGCAACGAGCACAGCTATATAACTCGGCGAGCTGGCCAGGCACCATCAGCTGCCGCGAGGACTTCCGGTGGTTACAGAAAAAAATAGGGGGGGGGGCACCATCCATCACAGCCTCTTGGAAGGCGGACGTCAAATTATGATCATGGAACCACTGTCTTTCAAGAAACGCACGCTTTATTCTCTTTCTAGAATGATCCCCTGTATCACCTTGCAAGTTGTCCATAGGCTGTTAGCAGTGCTTGTTCATGTCGTGCTGTGACACAGCAATAACGTGGCGCACCAAAGGTTCGACGCACTCTGTTAGGTTCACAAAACAAGTTGGAGTAGCCGAATCCACCAGAATGTGGTGAGCTGAATCCTGTCCCAAAATATGCAACATTTGTCTGAAATAAATGGAGTAGGCTGGAGCTGAAATAGATGGCATGCTAATTGTGCTAAGGGAATCAATGTAAATAAAGTAAATTTTCCCCGGAGATGTTGTTCTGGACAATGGAACTGGAATCACATTCAGTTGATTCCTTACCTTGACATAGGTCCAACTTTCGATATTGATGACTTTATTCCTCAGGATGCGACAGCTATCTCAAATGTGAACTGTATTTACATCCTTGTATCGACGCCTAAAATCGAGAATTTGGACGCACTGTTCCAAGTCCCCCTCAAAACGGCGGAATCCACCGAAACATCACTCACGTGCACAAGCACGTGAGTGATGTTTCGGATGAATCCCAGCAACGCATATGTGGACACGTACTTGGAAACTTTTTCATATTTTAGAGTGCCTTATCGTGAATAAATGGATGTTTCCTTCAAACTTGGACATGATGGTGGTCCTCTGGTTGTGGTCTTGAGAACAGGCCGTGGAATGTGGACCCACTCTCAGGCCATCCACTAGAGCATTCAATGTTTGCCAGGCTCCGCTCATAATAAACAGCCCACGTCATTTTTCTTCCGCACAAATTCACACAACACATTCTTGCGGCCCAGCGCGGGCGAATCCTCCTCATAGCAAAATATGAAGCGGCCAACAACGAAAACAGCGAGCAGTTCTGGCGGGAAATAGCGGCTAAACGCGTCCAACGACAGGCAGTGGCGCCAACTGCACGGCCGGAAAATCACTCCTAGCTTTACGCCCCTGTTTTCGTCGCGTTACTGATTGCGCGGCCATTTGCAGTTACTGGTGCAGCATGATGGGACTCACGTGGCCGGCGTGTCTCTATGCTCGATGAACGACGTGGCAGGTTCAGCTCAATATTACGCTTCGCATCTTGTTTGTTTGTTTATTGGGTGGTTCACGACGCACTACATGCACATTCATGGCTAATAGCGCCGTCCACACTGTTTCGCTGGTGGGCCGAGGGATTGGGAACGCCTCGCATCTTGATATTCATGGTAGCATATCCTGATATGTTCTGATACACCCTGATTCCTTGCATGGCTTTGATGATGCCGGGCACATCTTCGCAACAACTTACTGTGGTGTTCGCCTGTTATGCATATAGCAGCAGCATGATAGTGCTATTTCGTCGTCATACAGAACGTCGCACCAGTATTATTCGCTCGTCACCAGACAACAGAGCAGCACTGCAGTGCTATTCGTTCGCCAGAACAAACAAAAAAACATCCAAGTGCACACTCTTCGACCACTTCAACAGCAGGCCGAGTCTAAGCAGTATTAAGAGTCAGGATTATTTTTGCTACAGCTCCAAAAAGCGGAAAGGAATATCTTCATTACTTATTGTGTGTATGTTACTATGAGCCGGAGAGCGGGCAGAAACGTGCACGATATCTTGCTTATCCTAATGTTTTTCTACGGTATTTTCCATTTTAGCTCATAATTGACAACACCATATCTATGAGGACTATATATGTGCGTAAGGTATATATTTCGTGCTATACGAGCACACATTGTGCATTCTTCAAACAAAATCCTGAAGTTCGGAAAACTGCCTTCGGAAGAGTGCAGTATAGACAGAGAGGACAGGTGCGGCTGCATTCAATAACAAAAAAAGAAATAGAACAATTCGTCGAACAAACTGGCACAATGTTCTACATATCAGGCGTCTGGGTCCAAGTGCTACCATGTATTCAGTTGTATGCTGTGACCCACAAGAATTCCAATACACTCCGTATGGTCTACAGTACCTATCTGAGTTCTTCACAGCAAAGTGAATACGCAGACAGGTGGGGTAACAGTCCTGCACACGCCGCTGACCTCTGCCAACAGATCTGTAAACAAACATGGCGGGAATAATTCCGCGACAGATGGCTCTGAGATTGCGCTGTCATGGAGCCTTATGTTTATTATATCACTGACCTGTTACAGATTGCTCGGCTGTAAGAGGAGGGGAAGTGACTATGTGAAGCAGCATTGGCACTGACCTGGCTGAAGAAACGGCTCAAGAAGTTGGGAGTCACGTTGGTTTGTACAATTATTTCTAGTAAACGCTATGGGGACTAAGTTTCTGGAAAATTTTGGTGGACATCTCCTCCCCTCCCCGGCCCGCCCCTCAGAGTTTACATCCCTAGAAACTAGAGGTGGATATAACCTCCCCTCCCCGGCCCGCCCTTCAGAGTTTACATCCCTAATCACTAGAGATGGATATAACCTCCCCTCCCCGGCCAGCCTTTCAGAGTTTACATCCCTAATCACTAGAGATGGATATAACCTCCCCTCCCCGTCCCGTCCTTCAGAGTTTACATCCCTAGTCACTAGAGGTGGATATAGCCTCCCCTCCCCGGCCAGCCCTTCAGAGTTTACATCCCCACGTACTAATGATGTCCAATGCAAAATAACAATGTTTTCAGATAATTGATAATGTTGCCCTACATCTATGGATATTTGGCAATGTTGACCTGCATATATGGATAATTGATGATGTTGCATCCATGGAACATGGGTTGTGTTTACAGCTATACCTAAGAAGAATGCATCCCAAGAAAGCTTCGTGAAAATCCACAATATGCCAGTGACGTTCAAGGAAAAAAATCGCCCACGAACCCTTGTCCACATCCCATCTTCATGGTTTATATAGCTTCATGACAATGTATATTTGCCAGCATTTCATGCACCATCATTCAAGACATCAAAATATGGCAGCAATCGTAGCCGTATCGTGACAGCAAAAATATGGCAGCGAACCGGGGAGAATCTGACAACAAAATGTCCTTCGCAAGCCCGGCTAATGCGGTGCTCGGATGGTGTATAACAGTTAGTATCACATCCAACGTGACGGTTACCAAGCACGCAATAGGTCACCACCAACGTCAAGGTCGTCCGCGGCTACGTCACGATCCTAGAGTTTAGATCTCGAACTTAGGTCCTGCGCATCCAATGTATCGTACACCAAAAGTATTCAAAGCACAGAAGAAATTTAACTTAATTCTGAAGCTGTCCATTGCATTGGAATTGCACCAATACACGGTCGTCGAGTTCTAAAAACAATTGTGAGGCACAAAGCATGAAGGCAATGAGTAGGCTGCAATGGATCGGGTCGGGGTGGGGGACACACTCGTTGTACCATGTTAAACGTTGACACTATTGGGTGCAAAGCCAAAATCGAGGGGGCACTTGCCCACTGAAAGGTGCATTAACGAATACAACAAACCAACACCCTTGCAGAAATGCATGCATGCATGCATGAGCAGCTTAGCATTGATAACACGACAAGCCAGTATAGGGTCTCGATGGTAGTGCCGGAGCACATGTCCGCAAGCATTCTAAATTTGTCACATGCGCTACAAATGCTCGTCATGAAAGACTAAGCGTAATTACCAGGAATCATAAACCATTTTTTCCGGTAAATATCACAAACCAAACCAGCATTGACCCACCGGCGTAGCGCGTGCTTCTGCTGCACACTGTGCCACTGTGACAAGGTCATGCATGCTGCACACTGTGCCACTGTGATATGGTCACGAGGTCAGGGTCAGGCCGGCGCAAATCTTGCGACACGAAACTTTCGCCGGAATCGGCCAACGCTGGCTGGATTTAGCGATATCGTGTGTGGACCTTTATTTGAGTCGGTGAGCCGATCGCCTGGTGAGAGAACCAGCCGCCAGATGTCTCCACAGTCGGCTAAGACTGCTGCCAGTTCGGCGCCTGACAGACGGCGAATTTTCAGATCGGGATTGCCCGGTCCGTGGGAGTGAAGTCCGCAGGACGTGTCACCGTGTCGAACGAAACGGTGGTGACTGGAAACATGATTTGATAGTACTGTGCCTCTTGGGTGCTCGGGCAGGTATGCTAGTTGTAAATA
The DNA here is from genome assembly GCA_034440575.1 of Imbricaverruca yamaguchii. Taxonomy (NCBI): domain Eukaryota; kingdom Metazoa; phylum Arthropoda; class Thecostraca; family Neoverrucidae; genus Imbricaverruca; species Imbricaverruca yamaguchii. The sequence goes on from JAOTOL010001348.1 coordinate 504,762, forward strand.
ATCAATGAATATACATTCGAACTGCAAGTAGGGGGCGAGTAGTCCAGGGCTAAGTTGCTCGTCTCACAATCTAAAGGTTGTGGGTTCGAGTCTCACCTGGTGCTACTCTTCGCCCGCGACCAATCGGCGTGAGAGATTGGCGACGCTACATGACTCAACGGTCAACGTGTCGTAAAACCAATAACCAACCAATCGAACTGCAGGTAGCGTGGTTGAGTAATCCTACTATTTGTAAACCACAGCCAGGTAACACCGGCTGACCCAAGGCGTGAGAAAGGGATCGCAGGACAAAGTAGCTGCCACACTGTCTTCCACGTTCGGAAAATAGAAATTGGAATTAATGACTTCAGGTCTACCTAATTATAAAATGCGAGCCACGTCACCAGGGACACAGCCGGCTTTTTAACCCTCCCCGTCTTTCCGATCAGATCCTCACACCCCGTCTTGGGGGATACAAACTCCCTCTAATCTTCAAACAAAGCGTCGCACGACAATTGGTGTCATCGGTGTCATCGGAAAGCGCTCGACGAGTAGGGTCGGACGCCACCCCCAAAAGTTACGTCACTATGGGGCATAGATTTTCATGACTTGCATCATGTTTTTCGCTCTGGGATTTAATTTTGGGTCGATTAAAAAAACTGAATCAGAAAAGGAAGGCAAAGCCGACTATGGCCCTAGAATTGTGCCGACCCAAAGATCAATTTTAAGTTTTAACAAAATTTGACTTCTTAATGTTCTTTAATTTTTCTTTTTCTACTGAGTAAACCGGGCCATACAACGTTGTTCGAAGTTAACTTCCTCTCATAAACGTTTCCTTACTTTAGCCAGAATCTTCGATTTTATCTATAATGTAACGGGTAAATATGCAAAATTAATAAGTAATCAAAAACGGGGGAAAATATTATTGTGCGTTTTGTTTCGCCCTTAAAGATAACCAAACGCTCAAAGTTTCATTAAAATATCTTTATCCGTTAAAGCGTGACGACTGGTTGAACGTTTTAGATGACTTTACTTGACCTTGACTAACTCGCTGACCCCAAATGATCTGACTTCGACATTTCGACAGAACATGCCAGATTGATGTGGGAAAAGGTATGCGAAATTTCGGAGCGCTACCCCGTGCCGTTCTTTCAATATCCGCGGAAAACCATAGGGGGCGCCTATCAACCCCGCTCTCCGAGATGGCGCGGGTTAAGTCTGGGCCACACCAAACAAAAAGTGTAACGGAACAGAGACCGCTTTAGGCGCGCAAAGCACGCCGAAAACATGTAATTTTATATAGTAATTTCCTCAACATTTCTTGTTTGCTTTTGGGTATTTTTAATTGTTAAGGCCAGTCACCATCTGTGAGAATGATGATTGGGTCACACGGTATAAGAATTCGCTAGCTTGCTTTGACATGTGCCTTGGGTTGTACATAGATACAATTATGTAATTATAACAGTCCTGGTTTTCTCTCCTGATCCGAGCTGACCTGACCTGACCTAGTCCTGTGCCAACGATGATTGGTCCTGCCCGATGCGCACTTGTCGGGCTGCTGGTGATGTCGCAGATAAACTGCTTTGCTTCAGGTTCCGCCTATGGCCAGATCGGTTTCAGAAAGTTCCAAGGGTAGACGACTTTTCAGCGTGTGTTGGATAAGCTCAGCAGCCACTTCACAGACAATTTGAGTAGTCCGCAAGATATACTTGAACAAGTTGAATGCCGTGGTAAGTGTTGGTCAAACACGTGACAACGATGTTATGTCCTCCTTCCAAGGAAAGGTGTCACCCTTCAGAGCGCGGGGTCACAAATCACGCAGTGCCTTCCCTCTGAGAAAGTGACTCCCCTCCAGACGAGTGCCATCCTCAGTAAAATTCCCGGGTTGGCCCCGGACTGGTACGTTCAATAAGAAATTATTTGTTCATTTGGATCATATTCAAGGAAGAGCACCTTTTGAGCAAGAACACCTGCCGAAACCTTCGGTCCCGCGCCGAGCATGTATCGTTGATGTGGAAAATGTTCCCATGTGTGCATGTGAAGCTTTGATTGTCTGACCATTTCTAACGATATCTACGCAAGCGTTGTTTATGTTAGCGTTGCATTGTGTTGTATTGCATGTATTGTATTATATGTAAGCGTTCTATGTCAGCATTGTATTGGGTACTCCACAGCACACTGAAAGCACGATTACTACTAATGGCGCCGCCCATATTGGTTAGCTGTACCTTCGGATCCAAAGGTGAACACTAACCACTCGACCTCTTCCGCCCCTTAGTAACATAACAAAATTAAATTCGCTGCCGTCATTGTCAGTATTGTTGTTATTGTAAATATTACTTTTGATGTTGTTTTTGCAGCCACTGTCGCTGCCCCCGTTATTGTTGTTGCAGTTGTGGCAATCGGTTGTGTATATAGTCTACATTGGAACACGTACCTACCCTTGATCTTGCCGTTGACCTTGCCTCTTGAAGCTGAGCTTCAACGGTGAACATGTTCGTGAAAATTAAATAGCTTTTACGAAAAACGTTTTGAACATACATGCACCGTCTCTGCAAAATCGCACGGCCCCTAATGCCACCATCTTTTGCTCGGAGGACAAATGTCCGGGAGCAAACACCGGTCGCACAATCCCGTATAATCCAGATAAAGTGCACGTCGTTACTCATCCACACCCTATTGTACCGGCATCTTGGAGAATCTGTGAGACCTCTTTATTGGACTTTATCAGCTGCACTGCTATTCACCAAGGATCTGAGCGCGTTACTTCGGCAGACATGCCGGCAGCGCTGTGTCTGAAGAACGATGCACGGCAACACCGAGAGCCTTGCCAAGCGCATCCTGTGTGCGTACGTGTATATCAGGGTTGTGAAAAACCCAGTTTTTTTTCAAGCAAGAACCCAATTACCCTGGGCTTTTGTGGGTTATTGGGTTTTGTGGAAATCTGAGAAAACACCAAAATCGTCCAGCGTATGTATTCAGATAACCTCACAATTGGGTCACGAGATGCTGGGGCACGAACCACCAGCTGGGTCACGAGAAGGCCGAAAAGTTAGTAGTGCCTTGAAGGCGCTGCACAGTGACATTACCACTCATGACCATGCCGAGAACGGAGGAGACGGAAGCATTTCACGAGCTTCGCGGCCTTCTCGTTACCCAGCTGGTTGCGGATCTTGCTGTGGATGGCCCCGTAAGAGCTGAAGACACGCTCCACAGCGGCGGAACTGGTCGGAAGGCGATGGATTCGCGTCATCAACGTGGCAAACCCATCCGGCAGCGGATGCTCTTTCGCAGCCTTCCTCTCCATCAGGAGCCACCAGGAGGCCGGCTCGAGGGACTCGGCGGTTCCTTCCGCAAACATCGACTGAGGAAGCTTCTCGTCTTCGATGAGGAGCCAGCTGAGAGGCCATAAATTGGCGACTCTTGCTGACCACCCACTTCTGCGCCTGTTCCTCCTGCTCGTGGGTGAGGCCGCTCCCTTTGTGCTCAGGGTGCGTCAGATAGGCCGCCATGTGCACCGGGGTCAGCCACTGCTGGAATCATTTAAGGATGACGGCGCGATATGGCGTCAGTTCCTCTTCCTCCAGCAGCTGGACCCAGACGCTGACGCCGTCGCCGAGCGTGCAGGCGTCCGACTGGAGCTTGTCCAGAGCTACGGACACCAGCTTTAGCTGGCTGAGCAGACTTGTGGCGCTGCGGAAGATGTCGTTGTCGATGTCGCGCGCATGCTCACTTCTGATTGAGATGTAGTGGGCGTAGTTTTTTCAGGAAGGTGTCCACGCAGGCCACCTGACTGCTCCAGCGTGTGTTGTTCGGGATCTGCGGCCTGACGCTCCCAGGCTTTTCCCTCAGCCAGCCCTTAAACGTGGGGAAGTGAGAACAGAGTCGTTACTAAAAAAATACAGCGATCGAAAGCCTTTTTTTTGCTTTTTAGCTGGTGAGCCTATTCACGAGTGCGATCAAGGCGCCAGCGTGACTACACTCAGCGAAGTGAAAAGAAGATATGTAGATTTACCATGTAGGCTTATATTTAATTACAATTTTTGATTTCTTAGTTACATTAATGTTTAAATAAAATGTATTAATTTCATTTAGTATTATTATTTGTTATTATTTATATATATTATTTATATTATATTATTCATTTATTTTAAATTAAACATGTCATATTCGTTGATGTAATCGTGAAATTTTGTCGGCAAAATAAGACGCAAATATTTATTTGTCTCACAAGCAATTATGGCAGAAATATAAGCAAGGCGTTGCGGCTGATTTTCACTGCTATCACCTGAGCTTGGTGTCTGTTTCGGAAGTACTTCTGAACCTCAGTCCCGGAGGCCACCACAGTCTTCGGTGTTACATCATTCTCGACAAGGTTCAGGTAATGCGCTCCGCACCCCACAACGTGGATGGCCCTGGACTTCTGCAGGATTTCTCTGCACTTAAGCCTTTTTGGCTCATTGTCGGAAACGTAGCCAACAACCTGACAGCCATATTTTTCTTCGCATCTTTCAATCTCCTTTTCTGCGACGCTGGACATGTACTTCGCGTCCTTCTTCTCACTGCCGATGTCTGTCGCGCCGACGAACACGGCTTATTTGCAAGTGTACAGACTCGTGCCGATGATCGGGTTGTTGTGGATGTTCGACCATCCATCCTGGACGAGAGACGCAGCGACCGGACAGCTTCTCGAACAGCACACCTTCGCATTCCCCGCTGACGTCGTCCAGGAGTTTGCCAGCCAGAGCGAAGCGGGACGGCGGCTCGTAGGAGCCACCTCTTGCCATCGTCATCAGCTTCTTCATCTGTGGGTTCTCGGCTGCGTTGGAGGGAACGTTGCACGCGTAGAAGGCTCGGGCGAACGATGGTCCAACCTTTCCTTCTGCACTTTACTTTTTCGCAGCAGGGTTTGTTGCTCCATACGCGGCGTCTTTTCTGAACTTGGTCCTGCTGCTGCTGCTGTCGGAACATCGTCTTCATTTTCCTCTTGCCTGCCTCATTTTTGCTGACATTTGATATCTTCGCATTTTTTTAGATGGCTTCGCATTCTTTCAATTTTTCCCGTCACCATTGTTTCACAATGGTTGCACCTTTGCTTTCCGTTTTCATTCGGGGTGAATTCTTCCCACTCATCTGCTTTGCTTCTTCCGCCTCTGTATATTTTCACTCAAATTTTACCTTCCAGTTCGCTCCACGCATTCGCACGCAAACGACGCTTGCACCAATACCAACGAGCATTGACCTTGGCAAAAGCCCCGTTTTGTTTGACAACTCCATCTGCAGCCAGAAAGCCACCAAGAGTTCTAAAAGTTTTGGAATATTATGACTGGCACAAAAAGGTACTTAAAATATGTATTTTCATTTTTCCTCCTTAAAATACAATATTGGCAATTGCTTAAGCTCCTGAAAACATCTCAAGTTATTGATATTTACAATACTGCCTTTTGCCCCTAACGGTCGTCGCACTTATGTAAATAGTATCTACTATAAACTATTACATGTTGACGAGAGAGCGCGCTGCGCTGGCACGGGGACGCGGCTGTGCTCGGAGCGTTCAGCCACCCGCCCAGATCATTGGCACCCGGCCAGATCATGACGTCATACAGCCGTCGGAAGGCACTTGAGTCCGCGCGTGTTTGTGTTCCTTGTGCTGTTCGTCATTATAGGGCCTGGACCAATCTGGTTCATGTGCTGCTCTGATAGGCGGTTGGATACGGTTGGGTACACAAGAGTCTAGGAACTGCGAGCAAATGAGTTCGAACTGGGGGGGGGGGGCATTCCATGGACGCAGATCCCGATCGGATTTCGAAACGCGGCGGGCGCTCGGCGACCAGCAGGTGAGCATCCGAGCGCATGCAAGCGTGGCGCGAAGCGCTGCCCACCTGGGTGTATTCGACTGGACTCGATGGACTCAAGACGGCACGCATCGCTGCTTGTTCCTAATTAATTTGCGGCCATTAGGTACATATTGCTGCTAGCCGGCAATAATGCTGATTGATGCATGGAGCTGGTCTAACAAACATTGCATCGGGAATTTTTAAAATGCAAGTGCATTTGCGTGTATTTCTTTTGCGAATCATTCGTCACTGATTATCCTCTGAGTATTTCCAATTTATATGCTTTGGGTTTTCGTAGGTTTTTGCACCAAAAACCCAACCCCAAAACCCAAAAACCCTGATACTTGGGGATCGTCGGCTGATCCCGCAACATTCAGCCCATACAAGGCCCATCCAGCTGTACTTAAGAAAGAACTATGATATTGGAGGCTAAGAGCTTCCGATACTTGGAGATGTTTGTGCAGATTTTGCGTTCTGGAAGTTGTTAAAACTGGAGGATTATCAGCAATGGAAGCATTTCGAACTCTTGAGTGTTTTTATATGTGGGCTTGCGACTGCAAAGCTGTGATGTGTGAAGGTTTTGCCATGTATTGAGCGGGGACAATCTGAATTGAAGCCTTTTGAACTTATTGCTTGAACTCAGGGATGCCCTATGGTATCGGACGTCTCAGTTTGTGTTCGATAAGTCGTGTTTTCAATCTTCGTCCAGTTTCGATGTTGTTGTTATTGGTGTTTTGGGGCGCATCAACTGCAAAGGTTATATAGCGCCCATAACTTCGTCAGTCAAACCAGTTGTGGACGTATCGACGTGGAGTAAATTGGAGGACTGGGGTTACAATTCGCTAGTGCACTTCCTGATGGCGTGTTAAGAGAAGATAAAAATGTTTGGCGCTTATATCCTACCTTTGTTGGCGTGAGTACACGACGTCAATTCCAATCGCAGAAAGGAATGGGAACAGTTCAGCGACATAGTGTGACCCGTCGCCCAGTAGTTCCACCAGGGTGGGCGATGGGGTTCCAAAGAAGCGACGACGTTCCGCTCGAAGATGACAACATGTGCTGAAAATATGGGCCACAGACAGGTTGTCCCCGCAACGTGGACAGACTGGCCGTTCTTCCGAGCATAGAAGGTAGCGATGTGTAAAATACGTGTGTCCTAACCGAAGGCGGCACAGAATCACTTCCTCACGCCTCGATCGTCGCGAGCAGGACTGCCATGCCCCCAGATGGGGTTTTAACACCTTCAGTTTGTTGCCCAGGACAGCATCCCAAGAAGACTGCCACTTGGTTTGTAGGTAAACAGATATACTTCGGTAGAAGTCCCTTGCAGGGAGTGGCAACCGACGCGTGCAGTGTGCATTCGCTGAGCGTTTAGCTGCAGCGTCCGCGAGCTCGTTTCCAATAATTCCGACGTGGCTTGGTATCCAACACAGTACCACACTTTTCCCCTCCCGAGCTAGGGAAGAAATGAGCAACAGTATGTCTTGTATCATGGGGTTAGGGGGGTTAAATCGTTTCAGGGCCATAAGACTACTGAGAGAATCAGACAAGATCAGGTGTAGATCTCCGTCGCCTACCTGGATAAAAGAAAGAGCCTTGGCAATAGCCACCAGTTCTGCTGTGAAAACGGATGCATGCTGTGGCAGTGTAAAACCCCGAGTAGTATTACCACATACAAAAGCGCTTCCGACGCCTGTATCAGTTTTAGAGCCATCGGTGTATGTGGCTGTATACCCCTCGTACGACCAGATGGTTTCGAGGGCTCGTGCCTGCAATTCTATGCATGTGGTACTTTGTTTACATGTTTCGGCTACAGAGAGATCAATACTTGGGGAGGTCAATTCCCATGGGGGAGTTCTGATTTGTGTTGTCCGGAGAACACCACGCAGCCTGATCCCACTCTCCTGGAATAGTTCTCGAATTCTTACACAGAACGGATTCATATATGAAGGCCGTCTGTGTTGAAACAGACGGAAGTTACGAGATGAAAAGACCGCTTGGTATGTGGGGTGGTCGGGAAACTGTGCCAGCTTGATAGCATACCGCATGCCCAGCATCTGACGGCGCATGGCGAGCGATGGTTCGTTTGCTTCAACAAGGAGACTCGCTGTTGGCGAGGTGCGGAATGCTCCAGTAGCGATGCGCAGTGAAGAGTGGTGTACCGTATTTAAAGTACGCTTGGTGGAATCGCTTGCAGAGTCATACACAAAACTAGCGTAGTCCAGTCTTGAGCGAATTAAGAATCTATACAAGACAAGCAGGGTTCTCCTGTCCGCCCCATATGTAGTACGAGATATGCATTTTAAGATGTTCATAGATCTAAAACATTGCTCACGTATGACCTTAAAATGTTCCTTGTACGAAAGTCGCGTATCAAAGTGAATTCCAAGGAAACGAACCACCGATTTGCAAGGGATGGTCTCTCTATAGAGGCTAAGCGACAGATCCCGGGAACACTGTCGCCGCCGGCAGAAATGAATACAGACAGTTTTAGAAGTTGAAAAGTGGAACCCGTTGGCCGAACTCCATCGCTGTAGTCGTGATACGGCAGACTGGAGCTGCCTTTCCATGGAGGAGACCTTCGAACCAGGACACCAAATGGCGAAGTCGTCCACAAACAACGATCGCCCGATGGTAGATGGGAGGTTGTCGCCGATGTCATTAATCATAATTCCGAACAGGGGAACGCTCAAAATGCTGCCCTGTGGAACACCATTAGGTTGTGGGTAGCTATCACAGTACCGATTCCCCACTCGGACACAGAAGGATCGGTCGGCTAGGAAGTTTTGCAAAAATTTCACCATATGTCCGCGTATACCGTGCCTAAAAACTTTTAGAAGAATGCCACGTCGCCAAGTCGTATCATACGCGCCCTCAATGTCGAAGAAGACAGCGCCAATGTGTCGTTTGCGCTGAAACTCTGTTCGTATCACTGTGTCTAGTGATAAAATATGGTCAACTGTACAGCGGTTCTTTCTAAAACCACACTGCGCGTTTGTAAAAAAAATTGGAGTGCTCCAAAAACCACATCAAACGTACGTTCACCATTCTCTCCATGAGTTTGCATAATGATGAGGTGCGGGCGATGGGTCGGTAATGTATTGGATCAGATCCACTCTTGCCAGGCTTCAGAATCGGAATTATTGTTGCTTTTCGCCATGAGGGTGGAAAGCCTCCTCTTTCCCATAGTCCGTTGAAAAGTCCTAAAAGCACGTGGAGCGCAATGGGAGGAAGATGTTTTAGCATGTCGTTGTGCACTTCATCGGGGCCCTCAGATACACTCCGTAGGGCATTCACGGCGGAAAGCAGCTCAGTCGCGGTGAATGGTGCGTTGTATGAAAGTATCTCGGTGGTTGAAAAGTCTATTGGAGGTCGTTCGTGGCGGGTTTGGGGGCGTGCGATTTGTGGCTCAAAGCTTCCCTCTCGGCTGCGTTCCGATAGCGCACGTGCAATTTCATTAGCCACGACGGAAGGATCAGAGATGACCCGACTTCCTACCTGCAGTACAGGCAGTGGTGTGGGCGAGAACTTTCCCGCGATCCTGTTAATACGCGTCCATATTTGGGCGACTGGTGTTCGGTGGGTGAGTGTTTAAAAAGGAGCGGAAGTATACCCGTTTGGCTTCCAGGCAAGTTCGACGAGAAGAGGCTCTGGCACGAAGAAACGCTATGCGATTTTCGTCGGCACAGTTGTGGTTGAATGCTCTGAATGCCCGTTTGCGTGCACGAATGGCGCTTCCGCACTCGTCCGTCCACCATGGGACTGCGGAACGTCGGGGGGCACCAGTAGTTCTTGGGATGCAAACAATAGCACAGTTGATGAGTACTAAGGTAAATTCTTCTATGGATTTTGGCAAACAGAGAGAATTGGCAGAAAAATTTGCTTCAAGTCTATTCTCGAAGTCGGTCCATTTGGCCTTTTTTAAATTCCATCGCCTTGGTCTCGGCCTAAGGACTAATTCATCTTGGTAAGCCAACCATACCGGAAAGTGGTCGCTGCCCAATGGGTCGTCGGCCACCGACCAAGTGAAAGATTGAAACAGCTGAGGGCTGCACAGACTTAGATCTAAAACAGACTTATTTCCGGATGGGAGGGCAATATGTGTCTGGGATCCTGTGTTTAAAAGGCAGAGGGCTTCGTCGTGAATGAAGGATTCTAAGAGGCGGCCACGTAAGTTTGTGGCGAAACATCCCCATACGGTATGGTGTGCGTTAAAGTCTCCCAACAGTAAAACTGGGGGAGGGAGTTCCAGCATTAGGAGATGGAGATCTGCAGCAGGAAGAGAGAGTCCTGGCGGCAAGTACACAGAACAAATTGTCAGTGCACGTTGGTTCAAGTTGATGCGAGCAGCAACAGCTTGTAGACAGGTTTGCAAAACTAATTCATGTACAGGTATGGTGTGGTGTACGGCTAAAAGCACGCCGCCGTGCGCAACGGTGTCAGTCTGAATATCCTTTCGAAATACGGAATATCCCTTAATAATGCAACGGGCATCCGATGCCAGCTTCGTCTCTTGGAGACAGATGGCAGCTGGGAGGTACTTGCTGGTCACAGCTTGGAGATCCAATAAACTAGTTTTCAGCCCTCTGCAGTTCAATTGTAAAATTCCAGGCATTCAAATTAAAATTTGAAGAAGTGAAATGTTGGTAAGACGACTAAGATTTCAGATCCAAACTAGTGCTGCTCAGTTGCAGGTTTTGCAACCGGGGATGTTTGATGTCGTGGGCGCGTGCGTGAAATACCCAATTCTGTTGGTGACACCGCCCCAGGTAGGGTGTCACCAACAGACTGGGTGTGGAAGGAACTACATAGGTCTCACATTACCACTTTAACGGTCAAAATGCAGATGTGTTGCCTAGCAGAGCACAATTTTTCACTCAAGCGAAAACAGAAGATGATCAAGATTGATGTTATTTTGAAGAATGATCTGGAAGCAGAAATTTTTAACATTTGCAACTTTACTATTTGGATATTTTGTGACGACAGATAGCCTGTGAAGCTCGTTTACTGGCTATATCGGCTTTTAGTATGTTTGGTGATTCTGCGTCTATATTTCGACTCTATAAATTATTAAGTATAATTTTGTGGTGATGATACTCAGTTAGCAAGGCTTTGGGGATAGGGAAAAAACTGTGGGGACAAATCGCTACTTTTCAGAAATTGGAAGGGAGATTGGAACAATCCCCCACCCCAATAGTTACACCCACGCAAGCAACGATTAGTATATAAGGAAAGTTGGAAGAAATTGAACATGTTTTCAATGAGATATAAAAGGCTGAGGGGAGATCTCATCGAGGATTTTACATTTGTCCATGGTCAGGACCAGGTACATCTCAAGGACATGTTATAATTTAACAGAAGTAATGCAATTAGAGGTCATCCATTCAAAATTAAAGTTGACTACAACAGGACAAGGTTAAGACAGACTTACTTCATCAACATGGCAGTTGAACATTAAAATCATACCAGAGTGAGCTACTCCATTGTCGATAACAGTACCATGAACTTCCTTAAAAACAGCATAGACAAAAATTATAGGCATACAGGGGTTGCTTTTCGGTCACTCAGAATCTCAGAATCCCCAAGAGGATTGGGCGCTCGTGATGTTAACTAAAAAGGTGAAGAATGACATGAAGAATGATGATGTGACGAGTGACGAGTGATGCTCGTCATATGACCTGACAAGGCACATCACGAGCATGGCAACTGACCCGAGTGGATCTTTAGCTGGGTAGCTACCTAGTGACATTGACAGCATGTTAAACATTTAACTCAAATTATGTCGTTCAACGGAAATGGTTCGGTCACATGGTGGTCTCATGGTATATGCAACAATCTCAGCTTAGCAAAGACTGATCACAGAATATATTCGATGGAGACATTTGGACTGAATGTGCTAGAACACCAATGTGCAACGTATATTACTATCAAGGCTTTTCATCGTCCAGTGGTGTGTGCGTCCAGATTGAGATTTAAGAACCCCAAAGATAATGGGATGAATTTAGGCCGATTGCAGGTCTCTAAAAATCCTGCTGGTGTCCATGACAATCGCAGCCGGGCCCATAAAATAATATTTGGGACCACAAAATATCGCGCGGAGACGATCCGTCAACAACGCGGACACACAACGAGCGCTTGTTCAATGTTGTCATCCTGCCATCTAGCGAGAAATATTGTAACCTATGCTTCAGCGTTCAATCTGATGACATTCATTCCTTATTCAATGCCGTAATACCAAGACCGTGCTGCTACCTAGCGAGTGAAAGCTGAACTTATGCTTCTTGGACGTCACAATTGAGAGTAGATCTTCTGAACAATCCAGTCCCGAAAGTAGATCCTCTGAACATACCGAACCAAGAGTAGATCCTCTGAACATTCCGTCCCGGGAGTAGATCTTGTGAACACTTCCGTCCTCGGAGTAGATCCTCTGAACATTTCCAGGAGTAGATCTTCTGAACATTTCCAGCAGTAGATCTTGTGAACAACTAAGGCCTATTTGTAGATCCTCTGAACAATCCGGTCGCGAGAGTAGATCTTGTAAAAAAAATTATCCTGAAAGTAGATCCTGTGAACACTTTCGTCTTCGAGTAGATCTTCTGAACAAACCAGCCCCGGGAGTAGATCTTGTGAACACTTCCAGCTTTCAGTAGATCCTCTGAACATTTGCATTCGGGAGTAGATCTTCTGAACACTTGAGGCCTATTTGTAGATCCTCTGAACAACCCAGCCCCGAGAGTAGATCTTGTGAAAAACATTCTCTTGAAAGTAGATCCTGTGAACACTTTCGACTTCGAGTAGATCCTCTGAACAATTCAGTCTTGGGAGTAGATCTTGTGAACATTTCCTCCTCCAAGTAGGTCTTGTGAACATAGACCTTCTGAAAGTAGGTCTTCTGAAAATAGATCTTCTGAACGTAGATCTACTGAAAATAGATCTTCTGAAAGTAGATCTTATGAGCCTCACCCATCGACACCAAACCAACACCGTGGTGTAGCCGAGACAATCTCCAAGCTCGGAAGTGCAAACGTGTTTGCCGTACGTGGCACGTGCATCCAAAGGAGGAGTGCAAAGAATAGCCGTCCGTTTTCATCGCTTTTTCCGATTGAGTCTGGTGCTGGAAAACGGATAAGTGACGACACGCCGTTGCGTGCATTAGCTGGATCCATGTACCGGCTACACTTTCCCAATTGACTATGGGCATCTACGGCATACCAGGGGTCAGCCAACGCGACAAGAGTGACAGCTGCATGACCGATGTAGTCGATGCGCCCCTGAGCTCTAATGACAAGAGTGGCAAGTGTCGTGACCCATAAAACTGGCTCTTCTCCCCACTCCATCAACTTCTCGGTGAGGCCACATTTTGGATAAAAAGTGATATACACGCATAGCCAAACGATTGTGATTCATACGATACCTTTAGATTTGCACCAACGAAACAGCTTTTCATACAATCAAGGATGTCTTGAAGCATTACCGAACTTCATTTTCGGTCTTCCCAACCGGCTCATTCCATGGATGCATCGTTAGATTTGCAACTTCATCGGTCGAAAATAATGCAAGTCGCACGTGCTACCACATCAGTTAAGCTACCGTGTGAAGGATTTTATATAGGTGAATACATCTTATGTTGTCTGCTGGGAAATACAAATGTGCTACAAAATAATATAGAAATGAAGTTGGAAAAGGGCAGGACAGCTCACATCAGCTGAGGTCAGCTCAGGTCTGGTCAGGCCAGGTCCTGCTAGGTCAAATTAGATTTGTTGATATTCGGTTCGATTGGGTTTTGCTGTGTTATGTTGTATTGTGTTGTGTTGGGTTTGGTTAAGTTAGGCTAGGTTAATGCAGATTAGTTAATTTCGCGCAACCTCGGTTCACAACTGCTCGGAGAAGGGAAGTATTCTACACGGTCTATATGTAAGCTATGCATACTTTTACGATCAGTCGCTCTTGCTGCCACGCCAGCCAGCTGCTGTAGGAATGATTTGCCAGGTGAATGTAACTTACGCTGCATAGTTGGAATTGTAGCTGTTTTATAGGAAGTATGTAAACCAGGTTTATATGGAATATGTGGATGAAATTGGAAAATGGCAGGAAAAATCATATCAAATACGGTCTGCTTACGTCAGGTCATGTCAGCTCTGGTCCTGTCAGGTTAAGTTAGGTTTGTTGGTATTGGGTTAGGTTTGGTTGTATTGGGCTGGGCTGGGCTGGGCTGGGCTGGGCTGGGCTGGGCTGGGCTGGGCTGGGCTGGGCTGTGCTGTGCTGTGCTGTGCTGTGCTGTGCTGGGCTAGGTTCGGTTATTATAGATTAGTTAATTTCGTGTTAACTCGATTCAAATCAGCTTGGGGGATCCTACACGATTTATACTTAGGCTATGCATACTTATACGATCAATCGCTCGGGCGCTACATGACCGACGCAGTCGAGGCGCCCCGAAACTCCAATAACAACGATCATTTGCTCGTGCTGCCACGCCAGCCAAGCTACCGTGAAAATGATTTTCTAGGTGAATGTAACTTACGCTGCCTACCGGGAATTGCAGCTGTGCTATAGGAAGCATAGAAGTGAAGGTAGTCAAAAACAGAGAAGGTCGGATCAAATGACGTTTGCTTAGGTCAGGTCAAGTCCTGTTAGGTAGGTTAGGTTAGGTTGGGTTAGGCTATGTCAGGTTAAGTTATTCTTGGTCATGTTAGGTTAGGTTAGGTTGGGTTATGTTAGGCTAGGTTTCGCTTAGGTTTGGTTCAGTTTGGTTACATTTCGTTTAGGATGATTCAGTTTGACTGGGTTTGTTTAGTTTTGGTTAGGTTTGGTTAGATTTGGTAAGATTTAGTTTGGTTAGTTTAGGTGTGCAGTACCACGAAATTTCCCCGGTGGACCAGCACGGCCTGCCCCCGCTACATTCGGGGGGCCCGGCACCTTCTGACAACAGCGCCACACCCACTGGTGCGCCCGCGCTGGTTGTTCTCCTGCCCTCCCACCCCCACCTCACCCACCATCCCGATGACGTCAGTGGACCGGACATGATGGGGGGGGGGTGGCCCCTCCAGCAGCACCGGGGGCCGCGCTGCTCGGGCCGAGCAACCTGCCTGGCGGCCGCGGGGGGCCTCGGCCGCTTCATCGGCGCCACCACAGGCCGGGCGCTGCGCCTGCGGGAGGGCAGTCGCGAGGAGCTCAAGACCACGGCGCCCCGACAGGCGTTTACCATGTTTGCGTTGTCGCGGCGAGAGCAGCGTGGGTCAGCGCGCTGCTCCCCCCGACTATCAGTGTCCGCCGAGATTGCCCATGGCGGGCGGCGAGCCGGGTGGCGTGCTGACTACGTCGCCGCAACCGGTGTTTGCTGTGTACCCACGTTTTCCCCACGCGCCGGGACGCCCCTGTCGGTTTCGCGCCGGCTTGGAGGCAGTAGCCCGACAGCTGCTGCAGAATGGAGCAGCGCCTGCCACTCGGCGCGCTTGCGCGGCGGGCGAGCGCAGGTATCTTGCGTTTTGTGCTACGTGCCGCCTTTCGGCAGTACCCACCTCGGGCGACGGGTTGGTCTGCTTCCTAGCTCACCTGCGTCTTTATGGCTTATCGGCGGCGTCCGCGCGGCTCTGTTTCGCGGCCGTCCAAGACCTTCACATTCGCGCCGGCGCTGTGCTGCCCTCCGGGTAGGTACCCTGCCGTCGTCCAGCGCACGCTGAGCGGTTTTCTCCGGGCGGGGTGCCGGCCAACCGCCCCGACACGCCGCCGCCACCATCGACGGGTTGCGCGAGATGACAGGCCGCCTGCCTCTGGTCCTGCCGCAGTACTGGGACCGGCGCTGCATCTGGTCCTGCCGCAGTACTGGGACCGGCGCTGCATCTGAGCGGCATGTGTCCTCGCCTTCTGCGGCGGCCTACGCAGCAGTGAGAACTCGTGGGACGGCGCCCGCGGACTCCGGCGCACCGACGTCAGTCGCGACTCTACGGGATGGCGCGCAACGATCGGGATGCAGAAAACCAACCAGAGCGGACCGCCGGCGACCCTTTTCCTACCCATCACGTGCACTAGTACGTGCCCGACGCGGGCGTTAGACTTGTGGGAGGCCCAGCGGCCGCCGCCGGGCCCCAGCGAGGCCTTGTTCATCACTATTGACGGCGCGCCGCTGTCCCGGGCCAAGCTCACCCAGTGCCTGCGCTCAGCTCCCGGTCCACAATACTCGACACACTCACTCAGACTCGGCTTAGCGACGTCGGCCGCGGAGGCTGGCGTGCAGGACCACGAGATTCGCCACCTGGGCCGGTGGACCAGCACCGCCTACCGCCGCTACATTCGCGGGACGCCACTCGCGTCGACCGAGGCGCTGGTGACGGTGGCCCGGCACCACCGGCCCACGACGCCACACCGCCCGGTACGCTAGCGCGGGGTCCCCCCCCCCCCTCCCACACCACCCCGACGTCAGTGGGCTGGGAATGATGGGGAGGGGTGGCCCTCGCGCGGCACCAGGGGCAACGCTGCTCGGGGATTGCAAAGGCCGATCAGCCTGTCTGGCGGCCTCTGGACTCGGCTGCTGCGTCGTTGCCACCAATGCCCGGGTGCTGCGCGCGCGAAGGGCCGGTCGCGAGGGGCTCAAGTCGCCTCTCCGCCGGATGCCATTATGTCAGCCCAGACGCCAGAATATGTGGCCGCAGTTGCGGCACCCGGCACCGGGAACGTCAGACCATGCTCCCGCACCCACCGCCCGACCCGCTGGAAGACGTGTCTTCTCGCAGGCCGGCTTAGGCCTGATGGCCTCACGCAACCCGGTGTAGACCGGCGTCTTTGAGCGGAGCTCGATGCACACCTGGCTGACGCCAGCCGCGGGCGGCCTATCGTCGTCACTCTCGGCGCCTCCGCCAGCGCTGGCGGCGCAACCGGCTCCGCCGCCGGCCCCACCGGCCCCTGGCGGCGCCCCCCCCCCCCCGGACTCAGGGCGGTCCGGCGGCGATGGTAAGTGGCGCGGGTCCGCCCTCTGCCTGATGTACGACAGGTGGCGTCAGTGGAGGGATAGCAAGTGGTGCCCCTCCACCCAATGGCTGGTGGCAGGTAGGCGGCGCCCCACCACCGCCCACCGGCTGGTGGCAGGTAGGCGGCGCCCCACCACCCCCCCCCGGCTGGTGGCAGGCAGGCGGCGCCCCACCACCACCCACCGGCTGGTGGCAGGCAGGCGGCGCCCCACCACCACCCACCGGCTGGTGGCAGGTAGGCGGCGCCCCACCACCACCCACCGACTGGTGGCAGGTAGGCGGCGCCCCACCACCACCCACCAGCTGGTGGCAGGTAGGCGGCGCCCCACCACCACCCACCGGCTGGTGGCAGGTAGGCGGCGCCCCACCACTACCCACTGGCTGGTAGCACGTAGGCGGCGCCCCACCACCACCCACCGGCTGATGGCAGGTAGGCGGCGCCCCACCACCGCCCACCGGCTGGTGGCAGGTAGGCGGCGCCCCACCACCACCCACCGGCTGGTGGCAGGTAGGCGGCGCCCCACCACCACCCACCAGCTGGTGGCAGGTAGGCGGCGCCCCACCACCCCCACCGACGGCTGGCAGGCAGGCGGCGCCCCACCACCACCCACTGGCTGGTGGCAGGTAGGCGGCGCCCCACCACCGCCCCCGGCTGGTGGCAGGCAGGCGGCGCCCCACCACCCCCACCGACGGCTGGCAGGCAGGCGGCGCCCCGCCACCACCCACCGGCTGGTGGCAGGTAGGCGGCGCCCCACCACCACCCACCGGCTGGTGGCAGGCAGGTGGCGCCCCACCACCACCCACCGACTGGTGGCAGGTAGGCGGCGCCCCACCACCACCCACCAGCTGGTGGCAGGTAGGCGGCGCCCCACCACCACCCACCGGCTGGTGGCAGGTAGGCGGCGCCCCACCACTACCCACTGGCTGGTAGCAGGTAGGCGGCGCCCCACCACCACCCACCGGCTGATGGCAGGTAGGCGGCGCCCCACCACCGCCCACCGGCTGGTGGCAGGTAGGCGGCGCCCCACCACCACCCACCGGCTGGTGGCAGGTAGGCGGCGCCCCACCACACACCGGCTTGGTGGCGGCGCCCCACCACACCCACTGGCTGGTAGCAGGTAGGCGGCGCCCCACCACCACCCACCAGCTGGTGGCAGGTAGGCGGCGCCCCACCACCCCCACCGACGGCTGGCAGGCAGGCGGCGCCCCACCACCACCCACTGGCTGGTGGCAGGTAGGCGGCGCCCCACCACCGCCCCCCGGCTGGTGGCAGGCAGGCGGCGCCCCACCACCCCCACCGACGGCTGGCAGGCAGGCGGCGCCCCGCCACCACCCACCGGCTGGTGGCAGGTAGGCGGCGCCCCACCACCACCCACCGGCTGGTGGCAGGCAGGTGGCGCCCCACCACCCCCACCGACGGCTGGCAGGCAGGCGGCGCCCCACCACCACCCACCGGCTGGTGGCAGGTAGGCGGCGCCCCACCACCACCCACCGACTGGTGGCAGGTAGGCGGCGCCCCACCACCACCCACCAGCTGGTGGCAGGTAGGCGGCGCCCCACCACCCCCCACCGACGGCTGGCAGGCAGGCGGCGCCCCACCACCACCCACTGGCTGGTGGCAGGTAGGCGGCGCCCCACCACCGCCCCCGGCTGGTGGCAGGCAGGCGGCGCCCCACCACCCCCACCGACGGCTGGCAGGCAGGCGGCGCCCCACCACCACCCACTGGCTGGTGGCAGGTAGGCGGCGCCCCACCACCGCCCCCCGGCTGGTGGCAGGCAGGCGGCGCCCCACCACCCCCACCGACGGCTGGCAGGCAGGCGGCGCCCCACCACCACCCACCGGCTGGTGGCAGGTAGGCGGCGCCCCACCACCGCCCCCCGGCTGGTGGCAGGTAGGCGGCGCCCCACCACCACCCACCGGCTGGTGGCAGGTAGGCGGCGCCCCACCACCACCCACCGGCTGGTGGCAGGTAGGCGGCGCCCCGGACTCGCGGCACCCCGTGCTGGCCTGACCCATCGCAGCGCCGCTCACGGTCCCGGCGGCGCCGCAGCTCATCGCCCGACGACGGTTTCCAGGACGCGGCGACACGCCACCGCCGCCGCCGTGCAGAGTCGTCGGCGGCGGAATCCGCCGACCAGTGAGAGGCCGTCGACCGTCGCGCCGCGTACCGGCGCGAGTCGTCGCGGTCGCACGCGGCAGCTCGGCTAACTGACCCCGTGCCCGGCATTGGTTTTTACGACACGTCGACCGTTGAGCCATGCAGCGTCGCCAATCTCTCACGTCAATTGGTCGCGGGCGAAGGGTAGCGGCAGGTGAGGCTCGAACCCACAATCTTTCGATTGTGAGACGGACAACTTACCCCTAGACTATTCATCCCCGGGACAGCTGCTATGCCTCTAGTTAGCTCACCTGGGTAAATGTACTGATTACGTGACATCTCTATGTACTGCCAATGGATATTTTGCCATATTACATGATATAAAATTCTGCAGACAAAATAAACAATGGGTAGAATGAGGGGGTTGTCCACTATATAGCCCAAAAGTACAGGCCAGCTTAAAGACGAATTATCCCCGAATCACTTCTAACTTCAATGCTAATTTACTTGTAGTGTTTGTATTCGGGGTTGTTTTGATCTCCCGACACGATTGCAGATTCTAGTCCCAGACAAAAACTCCACTTATACCTTCACCAATGGTGAGCCACACTGATTGTATTTCCATTCCGGTAATATCACTGATCGGCCAGTCATCAAGGGCACTTTTGCTTACAAGTTTTAAGGTTAAATTCTTCAAAAATAGACTCGTAAGGTCACATGTATTGCACATCATTATAAACTACATTCAATATTACTTTTGTGTTATTGATGTTCTTTCAATGACGATATACAAATGTGAAATTTGACTGATAAAAACGCTTCCACAATCCCCATGCTATTTCCCATTACATTTTCAAACATGCGCAATTTTTCGCTACATGTCAATGGAACTTCCGCTACGGAGACAGATGGACCGTCCCTGGAGAGGACCAATGCAGGCCAGTGACTAAAGGAAATGTCTCTCAGTCTCGCATCACAAAATTCAGGATACCCGGGACGGGGAAAATACAGTTATGGCACAAAGCAGAGCCGCGGGTGAATGAGACGAATGGTGATTTTGTACTTGTATAAGTTGAAGAATTAGAGATAAAAACAGCAGTACCACAGCTGCGCTGATAATGAAACATGTCACACGGTATAATTGTACAGAACATACAATCAGGAATGCCTGCTTCCAGGTATTAGTTGCCAGTCACAATTCAGTTATATCCAACAATCCAGTCCCAAATAGGACAAACATGCTATTTCAGCAATGCTGAGCAGAAATTCATCTACCTGAGGAAGACAGAATGCAATAAAATCAAATCTAAATGCAAAATTAACGAAACTATCTAGGCCACTTGACTGCACAATGTGGAGCATGTGCATGCCCGAATTCAGCGCCGCCAAGACATCCAGTCGATAGTCGGCCGTTCTAAGTAGCCATTCTCATTCACTGCATGCCGGCCCATACAGTCCCAGACAGCGCGTGGCAGATTAGTCAATCACCACGTCCCTCGGTCTGAATGCAATGAATAGCTGAGTGCGCCACGACAGCCGGCGAATTCCGAGCCGGCGGGCCCGCCGGTACCCGCACGCAGCGCCGCCGCCTTCTCCCGGGCCGCGTATGCATCACGTCTCGGCTCGCACAACTCCCACGGGGGCCGTGTTCGGATGGCCGACAGCTCGGAGGTGGGCGGACCGGCGCCGAGGCGGCCGTCCAGTGGGCAGCTGGGCGGACCACCCCTCCAGCCGCGACATGGACGGCCGGCCGGTCGGCAGCTGGGCGGACCACCCCTCCAGCCGCGACATGGACGGCCGTCCAGTCGGCAGCTGGGCGGACCACCCCTCCAGCCGCGACATGGACGGCCGGCCGGTCGGCAGCTGGGCGGACCACCCCTCCAGCCGCGACATGGACGGCCGTCCGGTCGGCAGCTGGGCGGACCACCCCTCCAGCCGCGACATGGACGGCCGGCCGGTCGGCGCCGCCACTGGATGCAGTGCGGCGCGATGCCGTCGCCACGCGTCTGCGGCCGACACCTGAGCCGTTCCGGCCCGATATGGCCGTGTCCGCCCGGAATGGCAAACACGAGAACCAGAAGCGGGCCTCGCCGGCTGGCTAGCTGGACGCTTCACAGAACTGGAGGACCGGCGCCGCCTCTCATTGGCCGAGGTCGTCACCTGGAGCGCCCGAGGGCAGGCCAGGGCAGGGTCGCGTCATGCGTCGACTCGAGGCGTCGCGACCCAGTGGCATTTAGCCACCGGCGAGCCGATGGCGTTGTTTTATCGTGACCCGCCGGGCTGGGTGCCAGCTTCCGGCGATTTTGCCACGAGAAGTGCAGAATCTGAACTGTCTGTGCTGGTTCCGAGACGATGAATTGAAGACGCCCCGGATCTTGGCTGGAAAAATGTTGACAGCTCAACCCCACCCCACCCCATAAAGCAATGCTAACAAGTAACTTGGGTCCGAAAAGTTCTTTCGACTTTAAAAGTGGTGTTGTATTTTGTGAAAGAATTAGCTCCACAATTTTACATCTATAGGCATGAGCATCTCCATAGACTTCTGATAATAAAGGGAACGAGTGTTTTTTCTATATATTGTTTCATCCCACGCCCTAGGAGTACTGCTAAAGTGTACGGAATTTGGAGGGGGACGCCTCTCACCCTCTGCCCCTCACCATAACGGCGTTCATGTCTCCAGCCGATGTTTTGGTGAGTCAGGGTCTCTCGCCGATGTTTTGGTGAGTCAGTCTCTCGCCGATGTTTTGGTGAGTCAGTGTCTCCAGCCGATCTTCTGGTGAGTCAGTGTCTCCAGCCGATCTTCTGGTAAGTCAGTGTCTCCAGTCGATCTTCTGGTGAGTCAGTGTCTCCAGTCGATCTTCTGGTAAGTCAGTGTCTCCAGCCGATCTTCTGGCGAGTCAGTGTCTCCAGCCGATCTTCTGGTGAGTCAGGCCCCAGTCGATCTTCTGGTGAGTCAGTGTCTCCAGCCGATCTTCTGGTGAGTCAGTGTCTCCAGCCGATCTTCTGGCGAGTCAGTGTCTCCAGCCGATCTTCTGGCGAGTCAGTGTCTCCAGCCGATCTTCTGGCGAGTCAGTGTCTCCAGCCGATCTTCTGGTAGTCAGTGTCTCCAGCCGATCTTCTGGCGAGTCAGTGTCTCCAGTCGATCTTCTGGCGAGTCAGTGTCTCCAGTCGATCTTCTGGTGAGTCAGTGTCTCCAGTCGATCTTCTGGTAAGTCAGTGTCTCCAGCCGATCTTCTGGCGAGTCAGTGTCTCCAGCCGATCTTCTGGCGAGTCAGTGTCTCCAGTCGATCTTCTGGTGAATCCATGTTCCCAGCCGATCTTCTGGTAACCTGCGTCAGCGCTAGTGTATACAATGGGACAGAAGTAATTATAACCTGTAAGACTGATGGTTTTGCAGGATAATACCAATGTCGGTGGGCATGCAATTAGGCACGCAGTGAGCATTGTTGTCAATTAACCTCCGTTACTATGACAACGTGGGAAATTACTGTCCGCGATTACTTTCAATTGGAGAAGTTGGCTGGGATTATGCGTGAGCTTGTAATTTGATTAAGCTTCTGTCATCCTTAAGCCTTGGCCGACCAATATGGCTTGGTTGGTTATTGGTTTTACGACACATCGACCGTTGATTCATGTAGCGTCGCCAATCTCTCACGCCTATTGGTAGCGGGCAAAGAGTAACGATAGATGAGGCTCGAACACACAACCTTTGTATTGTGAGTCGAGCAACTTACCCAATAGACTACTCGTCCCCACCAATAATGCTTAAAAGGTGATCATTTTTGCTGGGGCTTCCTCGCTTGACATGACCATTTTTGTAGTGCAGCTCCATGACAGCAACATGCTAAGTCAAGTGAAAGTATTGCGCGGTCTTGTTCAAAACCAGATTGAGTGTGCTCGACACAGTCAACCTCAACTTATGGAGATATTCTTTTAAGTGTGTCGATTTCGCTGTTTTAGTTGGGCCATTTAATTCAATTTTGCTTCGTTCCACGAATTCGCTTCACATAAAGCTAAATGCCACCAACAATGTCCAGCACGTGATTCATTTGAGTGCTGAAGCCAGGAGAGTCAGCCCTGCCTCAGCACATCCACTTGATCATTTGAGCATTAACGTGGGGCAGCTAATAGTTTACCAGACCGAATAAACAAGTGTATTCGATTATACATAATTTCAAGCATACTTGATTCATCGCACACAGCACAATGCACTAGTTCGAAGTGCATGTCGAAGCATGACACCCTGCAGTGTTGTTTATTTTCTTCATTTTCTAACCGCATTTTATTTCACACCTGATTCAGCAATGTGAACACTTCACTCCCGGTTGGCTTGCGTCCACCTGTGACGAATTTGGTGTACCTGTTTTGGCAGCTGTTGGGCAACTGCTTGGACAGCTGTTCTACCACAGGCCAACGCGAGAATCCGTGCCTCTTTCGAGGGGAACAATTCCTCTTGAGCCCCTCGCCCGCCTTTCCTCACAGTGATCTTGGTATTACGATGGTACTCGAGAAGACGGCAATGCCGCTTAAATCCATCGACATGGCCATGACTCGCTGCCCGGTAGCCTTTTGCCAAAGTTTCGACCGTTGCATGGCCATCATCAGATCCAAAAGCTAAATCTTAATTCAGATTATAAAGGCTAAGATCACACGGGCTGGGTTCCGACTATGATAAACCTCATCTTTGATGTTCACGGTCTGACCCATCATGGGAGTTTTGATATTTTCATGAAGAGCGTGCTTCGGTAACGCAGCACCTATACTGCGTATAGGTGCTGACTTATATTACTTTTGTTGCTCGCCTGCTGCTTGCTGCTGACTTATATTACTTTTCATGTATTGCTCGCCTTGATGTATTGCATTGTGACATGCACGGCCTACGGCTTAACTGTTATGCAATTTTTACCTCTTCTGCCCTGCTGTTTTATCATATTAACGCAAGGTTGCAATAGCCACAAATTCGTTGTGGATTGCCTCAATACAAGTATGTTTGCCTGTCTGTCAGACTTTATGTCGCTCACCACGTCACTGCAGTGTCAACGTAGTCACCTTCCATTTCGGAATGAACCGTTAGGGAGCAGACCTAATAGAGATTTGGTCATTAGGGGGAAACGAGACACATACTTAAAATACTGATCTTGGTATCATCAAATCCCTCTGGATCCGCCGCTGGACGTCGGTGGCCGGCGAAACAAATTTCGTATTTCTAGCTTCGTTTTTGCTCAGGAATAATCCTTGATGTATTTTGTTGTGGGGTTGTTCAACTGAGACGCAAGTAATGCCAGCATTGGTAAAACGTTTAGGATGTTCAACTCGAAAATGACGATTTTGGCAAATAATCAGGTTGTGTTGGATACTCAAGGCACACCAATTGAGCCGAGTTCGAAAATTCCACGTGGAGATGTTTTTGGGCACTGCGTTCAAACACAATCATGGTTTCCATGGAATGGTGCAGCCGTATGAAAACGATCGTCATTGGCTTAATTGGGTTCGCGGCGCCGGTAAAGGTTCACCTCGAAAATGACGCTCAGTGCTTCTTTTACCCCGGGTGCGCCGAAGGTGCATTGGAACATGCAGGACCTCTTACATTTTTAGACAGTGAAGACCTGCACTCAATATACTATGCACGTGTAATTAGTATTCACATTGTGCTCATATCCACTCGCTTTAATACACACGCACCGTATCTTCAGACGTCTCCGCTTGGGGAGTGACTGCTAGCACATCCGCTTGTTCCATACCAAGGGGTAAAGTATACTTTCCAGGTCAATCTACGCAAGGTTTGCACTTCAGTTTTATGCCATCACAAAGGTACCACGCTACTCTAAATCGGCGCGATTCAACCACGTCATACAACAATAATTGCTGAATGCAGAAAAAGCCAATTGCTCGTACACATAGCCTATAGATTACGGACATCATGATGGGCACAAACACCGTAGCCCATCGAAAGACCGTGCACGGTGTTGGAGGCCAACAGCTGTGCCTGGGGAGTCGGTAGCTCAGTGGCTAAACTGAGCGTCTGGGAAACCAGAGTTAGTGCGTTCGAATCCCAGCGACGACCGCTCTTCCTCGACTGGTGCGTCCTCCAGTCACCAGAACAACGTAGCTGCTCCGTATATCACAAGCATCACACGATGTGGCCATTGCGCATCGGCAGTGAATAAATTAGTATTATGTGCATGAGCGTGCACGAGTGGAATTATAAAATGACTGAATCTGATCATGCCTAATAAAATGCGTGACAAATTTGACCTGTTGTGACGTGTGATGAGCTAATGTGAGTATGACTGACCTGTGAACATGTGACCCGAGTAACGTGGTGTGTGTTCTATTGACGCCACTGGAAGATTACGCTTACCGTGGTTATTGCCTTTACGACGCATCGGCCGTTGAGTCATACAGCGTCGCCAATCTCGTATGCCGATTGGTCGCGGGCGAAGAGTAGCGACAGGTGAGACTCGAACCCACAATCTTTCGATTGTGAGACGGGCAACTTGCCCCTAGACTACTCGTGCCCAGTTTTAGCTTACCATCTTCAGTCGGTTGGGTATAGCAATTACAGACAAACAAAAGAGGAAGGCAGCAGAATAAACAGTCGCCAGTATGCGCATGGCACGTGCAGATGCATATTCATCATTACACTCTCGAGTTTATGAACCTTTCCCAGGGATAGCAATGTCAATGTTTGAGTATTGTGGTGCGTAGCAAAATTACATTAATTTCACTAATGGGTTGAATGGAGATGAATATGCGCAGTGAATGTGATACCATTCCATAATATGAGTGGTAGATATGGAGGTCCTTTACTGCAGACACAGGATCAGGCATCACGCGACGCCTGGGGACTGGCAAATTAGTGCAGGTATCCCGCTTTGTCATCGTCCATTTTTGCTGTCTTTTTTCTCAGTCTGAGCCTGGTAAAGCTGTTCAGCGCGGCATTCTCCATCGAACTGACACCAGTCACGCGACTGTCGGCTGGCTTCGAGGTACGGAGGTCGCGTGTCATGACGACATTACCGCGTGACCGGCAGCTGGCTGATTGGACCGACAGCATCAGCACGTTGTAAGAGTCGGTGTCGGCAGCATCAGCACGTTGTAAGAGTCAGTGTCGGCAGCATCAGCACGTTGTAAGAGTCAGTGTCGGTAGCATCAGCACGTTGTAAGAGTCAGTGTCGGCAGCATCAGCACGTTGTAGCAGTCGGTGTCGGTGGCATCAGCACGTTGTAACAGTCGGTGTCGGTAGCATCAGCACGTTGTAACAGTCGGTGTCGGTGGCATCAGCACGTTGTAACAGTCGGTGTCAGTAGCATCAGCACGTTGTAACAGTCGGTGTCGGTGGCATCAGCACGTTGTAAGAGTCAGTGTCGGTGGCATCAGCACGTTGTAACAGTCGGTGTCGGTAGCATCAGCACGTTGTAACAGTCGGTGTCAGTAGCATCAGCACGTTGTACAGTCGGTGTCGTAGCATCAGCACGTTGTAACAGTCGGTGTCGGTAGCATCAGCACGTTGTAAGAGTCGGTGTCGGTAGCATCAGCACGTTGTAACAGTCGGTGTCGGTAGCATCAGCACGTTGTAACAGTCGGTGTCGGTAGCATCAGCACGTTGTAACAGTCGGTGTCGGTAGCATCAGCACGTTGTAGCAGTCGGTGTCGGTGGCATCAGCACGTTGTAAGAGTCAGTGTCGGTAGCATCAGCACGTTGTAACAGTCGGTGTCGGTAGCATCAGCACGTTGTAACAGTCGGTGTCAGTAGCATCAGCACGTTGTAACAGTCGGTGTCGGTGGCATCAGCACGTTGTAACAGTCGGTGTCGGTGGCATCAGCACGTTGTAACAGTCGGTGTCGGTGGCATCAGCACGTTGTAAGAGTCAGTGTCGGTAGCATCAGCACGTTGTAAGAGTCGGTGTCGGTAGCATCAGCACGTTGTAAGAGTCGGTGTCAGTAGCATCAGCACGTTGTAACAGTCGGTGTCGGTGGCATCAGCACGTTGTAACAGTCGGTGTCGGTGGCATCAGCACGTTGTAACAGTCGGTGTCGGTGGCATCAGCACGTTGTAACAGTCGGTGTCGGTAGCATCAGCACGTTGTAACAGTCGGTGTCAGTAGCATCAGCACGTTGTAACAGTCGGTGTCGGTGGCATCAGCACGTTGTAACAGTCGGTGTCAGTAGCATCAGCACGTTGTAACAGTCGGTGTCGGTGGCATCAGCACGTTGTAAGAGTCAGTGTCGGTAGCATCAGCACGTTGTAACAGTCGGTGTCGGTAGCATCAGCACGTTGTAACAGTCGGTGTCAGTAGCATCAGCACGTTGTAACAGTCGGTGTCGGTGGCATCAGCACGTTGTAACAGTCGGTGTCGGTAGCATCAGCACGTTGTAAGAGTCAGTGTCGGTGGCATCAGCACGTTGTAACAGTCGGTGTCGGCAGCATCAGCACGTTGTAAGAGTCAGTGTCGGTGGCATCAGCACGTTGTAAGAGTCGGTGTAGGCAGCATCAGCACCGACCATGATCCGTCAGAAGACCTTGCTTTGCACGGAAGAAAATCCGAGCATTTTAAAGACAACGTGGTGGTGGAAGCAGCAGGAAACCACATTTCAAGAAGATGTCTAACTTTTTTTTCAGATTCCACAAGCATGGCGGTCAGACTGAGCCGGGGTAGGCCTGGAGTGTCGGGTCACTCAGATGACGCTGTCATTTATACACGGCAGTGAACTAGCTCAAGTTTCGCCTTCGCCCATAATTACTCATTATCAGTCGCAGTGTTGTCGACCAGGGCGCGTTCCAAGGCCACTTCCAGCCGCCTTGGAGACTGGAGGCGCGTGCAGACGCGTCCAACTCCACCTCCATCACCGCCGACGGCATTGTGCCCCGTCGAAGAACACACCGCGGCGCATACAAACCCACCACTAAGCTGCCATCTCGACTCGCCGTACTGCGCCCCGGGCGTTCTCCGGCCGGGCACGCATGCCGCATTGACGTGTGGGAAACGGACGCGCGTCCTTGCGACTGCACGGCCGGCCAGCGACCCCGTGAGGTGTTGTTCCCGCCCGGGCTGCCAGTCTGGGTGGCGCACCTACCCATCGATCGGCGCCGCCGCCCGCCGCCCGCCGTCGAGCCAGCCAGCGTAGCCCCGCCCCGCCGACGTGTTACCCCAGGTCAGGAGAGAGAGAGCACGTGACTGGTCTGGCGGCAGACGGCGGCGACAGATTAATGTCGCGTGCGTGGACGGACAGCGCTTCCAGCGCGCCAGTGCGGAAGGTGACGCGTAGCTGTTGCTGTAACGCCGCACTAATTGTACGGCGATGGTGTCGTGATGTTGTGATTATTTGACGTTACGCTGTGATGCCGATGTGGTGTGACGCTATGATGTAACGTTGATGTCGCGTTGTAACGTTGCGTTGTGATGTTGTGACGTTGATGTTGCGTTTTGACGCTGTTGGGTTGTGTCGTGGTGTGATGCTGTGATGTTGCGTCTTGGCGCTGTTGTGCTATGAGGTTAGTGTGATGCTGTGATGTTGTCACGTTGTAACGCTGCTGTGGTGTGACGCTGGTGTGATGTTGTCACTTTGCCATGATGTTACCGTGGCGTTCTGATGGGGGGTTGCAATGTTTTTGTTGGCCCGGGTGGCGCCAATATTACAAACGTATGCTGGTTATCGATGCACCGGTATTGTTCCGTGAATGAAGTATATAGGGAATTAAATACATCACACCATCAACATTGTATTATTATCGAAACAATCTGATACTTTAGCTACCATCGACACACACAGGTCTTTGCGTGTTATTGATCAATGTATCGCTCTTATTCATGCATCGCACGGAATCACTTTCATGTCAGTCACCAAAGACTGAACTATATTTCAGAGTAGTATTTTGTGAAAACATGCACTATTCCACTTGTATATCCTTGAAAAGATTGATATTTTATATTACACTTGAGATGTAAAAACTCCTGAAATACGTCTGCTTGAAGTTGATTTTAGAGGTGGCAGGTAAGCAACCCAGATGAACAGAACAAATGTTTCATTTTTTTACCAACATTATTATTCTTTTTTCTGCCTTTTTTTCCCCCCCCCCCCAGAAGGGTGTTTTTGTGTGGGCCCCCCCCCTTTTTTATACAATGGGGGGGGGAATTTCCCCAACCCAAAAAATCCTAAAAACCGGCCCGGCGGTTAAAATTTTCCCTGGGTGGAGAAAAAAAAAACAAGGGTTTTTTTAGAATAAATTTTTTTTTAAAAAAGCCGTGGTCATTCAGGATCAACACAACAAACGTTTGGACAACCCGACCTGTTGACCCGAATAAGCACTGTTTCACCGAAATTCGCTTGGAATCGTTCTCCTGACATACCAGGGACAATCATATGTCAGTTTCTTGCTGAAAATACGGTGGAAAAGTCAACAGCAGCATGAAACCTTCGATGTGGGACGAATTTAAATTGAACTTTGAAGCCCGATATCTCAAAATAGAAGGAACTGATTTTCCATTGGCTTCGTCTATGCGAAGCCCCAGGTGTGCAATGAATGCACGGGACAAAACAATACGCTGTCTAATGAAATGTATGGGGCCACCGTTGATGAAAAGGAGTAAATGAGGCTTAACCCTGTCTTTCCGGTCGGATCCTCACACCCCGTCTCGGGGCGGGGTGGGGAGGGGTGATACAACCCCCTCTAATCTCCAAAATAAGCGTCGCAAGAGAACGAAAGCGGTGTCATCGGAAAGCGCTCGATGAGTACGGCCAGAAACTATCCAAAAAGTGTATTCACAAAAGTTACGTCTCTGGGGGTTTCTGTTTTTACGACTGATATCATGCTTTTGACTCTGGGGACTTCATATTTAGGAGATTTGACAAATGCAAATATTTGGAACAGAAGTAGAAGGCGAAATCGACGATTGCCATAACATTTTTGTCCACTCAAAAATAAAAATGTTTATTTGTTGAAATTTCAAAATTTTGAGTTTCGAATTCTCCGTACTTTCTATTTTTCTAAAAGGTAAAGGGAACAGAAAAACGTTGTTTAAAGTCAACCTGCTCCCATAAAAATGCTTACTTTGGCCGGAATCTTCGATTTCATTCCTTATGGGCGAATACGCAAAACTAATTTCATTCAATAAAAATATATTTTTTAATCCTCTGGTGCGTTTTGTTTCGTTCTAGAGAGAAGCAAACGCTAAAAGTTGTACTTAAAGACATTTATCCGTTAAAGCGTGACGACTGGTTGACCATTTCTGAAGGTCACTTAGCCTTGACAACTGATTAACCTGTATGATCTGACCTTAAAATTATCACACAGCATGCCAAATTCATGCGTGAGGCGTCATGAGCGGACATAATAACGGTGGCGCCTCTAGTGGTGGATTTGTGAAAGAACACCACCAGAGTGGGCTGGGTCTGATTAATGCTATATTCTAGTTTCTAGAGAAGGTGCAGATGATTTCCAATGGTCAAATTTGAACAACATTGAAACAAGCTCTCTTATGTGTAATTCCTTTTATTATCAAATCATTTCACCCTGTCACTTTTCCGTTAAAGTGGAATGAAAGCAATGGGCAATCCAACATCTTGTGATAAAAGCGCGTCATACACCTTCTGTGTGATGTGTTGACAATTTCCAATGTTCTTAGCGAAACGAAAATCGAGCGTGCTACATTTTTATATCATCTTGAATAGCTTCCGTGAAGGTTTAACCCTGTGACTTTTGCACTCAATTCCAGAATTTGTGTTCCAAATTATCACACCGTACTACATTAAATTGCACAGCAGATGTTCTACAATACCGAATTAATAGCCAATGGTCTCAAATAAACCGCCATAAAATCAGCTAACTTTTGATCCCATGTTCAACTACTTTTATAGATACCTAACCCTGTCATTTTTTCCCCTCAATTCAAATATTTGTGCCAGATATTATCGCATTCTGCTCCTTGAAATTGAATATCGGATGTTCTACATTAGCGAATTAATTTCAAATGGTCTCAAATAAACTGCATAAAATCAGCTACCTTCTGATGCCATACTCCACTACTTTTATATACATTTAGCACTACCATTTTTGCACTCAATTCCACGATTTCTCTCTTGAATTGTCACATTGCATTACTGTTATTTGTATATCAGATGTTCTACATAAGCGAATTCATTTCCAATGGTCTCAAATAAACCGCCATAGAATCAGATGCCTTTTGATGTCATACTCGAGTATTTTTATAGATATCTAACCCTGTCATTTTTTACCTTTTGGCATGAAGCTGTCCGGAATTATTGAGGTTCTGGCATGGCTCGATGCACGTCAAGTGCCGACGATTGCTGCCCAGAGGATCCGGAGGGCCGCCGAGGGGTGGTACGACAAAAAGTAACGTAAAGTTCCATTCAACCACACTAAGACCACCATCCACCCTTCAACAACACTAAGCACCATTGGCTCTGCCACGCCAAAGTGGTATAGGAGAAATGCACGGTGGTAGATGCATTCTTTCCATTCAAGGCCCATAAGCGCAATATTCTTAGCCAATATCGACAAGACCTGTCAGCCTCAACTGTACTAGTAGCAGAACTCATGCCAGGTACATCGCCTTGTGTTTCAAATATGACAATCTGCCTGTTACTTTAGCGTTGTGGCCCATTAACATTCAGGAAATGGTTCGCGCCCCACCATATTATGAATGGCGGCCGGCGGCCGGCGGTCGGGGACGGGCCGGGGGCCGCCAGCGTCGCTGCCAGCGTCGCCGCCAGCGTCGCCGCCAGCGTCCGGCTGTCTATGGTGGAAAGTTACAGAATGCAATGCGCAGAGTAACAATATGCGCAATATATCACCGCAAATGGCAATGAAATTGACGTTTGACGGCAAGCTAACTTTTATACGTGCAATTCGCATCATATTTTATGGAGACGGTCTCATAAATTGTAACTATATTCTTCGCGCACACACTAATGAACATCCGGGCGTGCTTGTCGCGGGCGCATGTTTCGAGTTATTGAATGACATCAGGAACTTACCTGTTTTCTTTCTTTACTGGGGGTCCCCCTGATGTCAGCATTAACATTGCGTCTGACGCCTAACGGTGGGAGAAGGTACGCCAAATTTCCAGCTATTGCACTACTTCCACTCCAAACAGTTTTTGCGCTGCACTACTTCCAGTGCAAACGCAGCTCTTGCACTTCCGGCGGAAAACCTTAGTGCCCCCCGACGCGTTCAGAAATTGACAGAAATCGCGGGTCTGCCATTTCGGCTTGCTTACACTGCGCGTGTAATGCTGTGGGTTGTATATACCATCGCACACCACGTATACTGCGGAAGCTGGTAGCCAATGCTCCTGCCACCACTTTTGAACACTTTTTGGAGGTGTCCATCGATCAGCATCAAACTTTCGAGAAGCAAGGGCGCACATTTGTGAACAAATACAGTCACGCAGTTGCCAACAGTCACCAGCAGTCGCCAGCAGTCGCCAACTGTTGCCAGCAGTCGCCAACTGTCGCCAGCAGTCGATAGCAGTCGATAGCTGTCGCAAACAGTCGTCAACAGTCGTCAACAGTCGTCAACAGTCACCAACAGTCGCCACAGTCGATAGCTGTCGCAAACAGTCGTCAACAGTTACCAACAGTCGCAAGCAGTCGACAGTTATCGCAAACAGTCGTCAACAGTCGTCAACAGTCGCCAACAGTCGCCAGCAGTCGCCAGCAGTCGACAGCTGTCCCAAACAGTCAACAGTTACCAACAGTCGCCAGCAGTCGCCAGCAGTCGATAGCTGTCGCAGTCGTCAACAGTCGCCAGCAGTCGTCAACAGTCGCCAGCAGTCGTCAACAGTCGTCAGCAGTCGTCAGTAGCCGCCAGCAGTCGCCAGCAGTCGTCAGTAGTCGCCAGCAGTCGTCAGTAGTCGCCAGCAGTCGTCAGTAGTCGCCAGCAGTCGTCAGTAGTCGCCAGCAGCCGCCAGCAGTCGCCAACAGTCGCCAGCTGACAGACCAAAATATTAGCCTTCTCTAGCAAAATATCAAGCATCGTCACCGAGACTCCGATGTTCCCATGTCTTCGCACCGACGAGGCGTTGTTTACCAGGCGCCGTGCTCGGAGCGCAAAATGACAGGAGAGTGGTGAGGCAGGCGCCGCCCGTTGCCACAAGTACCGTGGCAGCGCCGTGCAGATACCACCGCATCTCACGAACACCGTCCGAGCCGGGCTGGCTATCCGACCCCCGACGTGATCGTCGCGCGCGAGGATCAGCGCATTCCCCACGTGCTGCGGAAAGACAGCGGCTCGCAGCAGTCGAAGTCGTCTGTCGATACACACTCTAGAGAGTCCCTGGAACGGTTCCGAGTGTCCCGGGACGGTCCCGAGTGTCCCGGGATGGCCCCGAGTGTCCCTGGATGGCCCCGAGTGTCCCTGGACGGCCCCGAGTGTCCCGGGATGGCCCCGAGTGTCCCGGGATGGCCCCGAGTGTCCCGGAACGGCCTGAGTGTCCCTGGACGGCCCCGAGTGTCCCTGGACGGCCCCGAGTGTCCCGGGATGACCCCGAGTGTCCCGGGATGGCCCCGAGTGTTCCGGGACGGTTCCGAGTGTCCCGGGACGGCCCGAGCCGCGCCGGACGGACGCGTACTCCGTGCTGATAGATGTGGCCGGCGGCCAACTAAGATGTCGTTTCGCCGAGCCGGGCCGTATGATTGGCTGGAATGAGCTCTCACTGACCGCAGGGCAAAGTGGCGCCGCGGCAGACGGAGACGCTGGCGCCCGCCTGATATCCGCCACGTGCAGCCGACAGAGACGTTGGCGCCCGCCTGATATCCGCCACATGCAGCCGACAGAGACGTTGGCGCCCGCCTGATATCCGCCACATGCAGCCGACAGAGACGTTGGCGCCCGCCTGATATCCGCCACGTGCAGCCGACAGAGACGTTGTCGCCCGCCTGATATCCGCCACGTGCAGCCGACAGAGACGTTGTCGCCCGCCTGATATCCGCCACATGCAGCCGACAGAGACGTTGTCGCCCGCCTGATATCCGCCACATGCAGCCGACAGAGACGTTGTCGCCCGCCTGATATCCGCCACATGCAGCCGACAGAGACGCTGGCGCCCGCCTGATATCCGCCACGTGCAGCCGACAGAGACGTTGGCGCCCGCCTGATATCCGCCACATGCAGCCGACAGAGACGTTGGCGCCCGCCTGATATCCGCCACATGCAGCCGACAGAGACGTTGGCGCCCGCCTGATATCCGCCACATGCAGCCGACAGAGACGTTGGCGCCCGCCTGATATCCGCCACATGCAGCCGACAGAGACGTTGTCGCCCGCCTGATATCCGCCACATGCAGCCGACAGAGACGTTGTCGCCCGCCTGATATCCGCCACATGCAGCCGACAGAGACGCTGGCGCCCGCCTGATATCCGCCACATGCAGCCGACAGAGACGTTGTCGCCCGCCTGATATCCGCCACATGCAGCCGACAGAGACGTTGGCGCCCGCTTGATATCCGCCACATGCAGCCGACAGAGACGTTGGCGCCCGCCTGATATCCGCCACGTGCAGCCGACAGAGACGTTGTCGCCCGCCTGATATCCGCCACGTGCAGCCGACAGAGACGTTGGCGCCCGCCTGATATCCGCCACATGCGCCGACAGAGACGTTGTCGCCGCCTGAATCCCAGCGACAGAACGTTCCCGCCTGATATCCCTGCAGCCGACAGAGACGTTGCGCCCGCCTGATATCCGCCACGTGCAGCCGACAGAGACGTTGTCGCCCGCCTGATATCCGCCACATGCAGCCGACAGAGACGTTGTCGCCCGCCTGATATCCGCCACATGCAGCCGACAGAGACGTTGTCGCCCGCCTGATATCCGCCACATGCAGCCGACAGAGACGTTGGCGCCCGCCTGATATCCGCCACGTGCAGCCGACAGAGACGTTGGCGCCCGCCTGATATCCGCCACATGCAGCCGACAGAGACGTTGGCGCCCGCCTGATATCCGCCACATGCAGCCGACAGAGACGTTGGCGCCCGCCTGATATCCGCCACATGCAGCCGACAGAGACGTTGGCGCCCGCCTGATATCCGCCACATGCCACATGCAGCCGACAGAGACGTTGTCGCCCGCCTGATATCCGCCACATGCAGCCGACAGAGACGTTGTCGCCCGCCTGATATCCGCCACATGCAGCCGACAGAGACGCTGGCGCCCGCCTGATATCCGCCACGTGCAGCCGACAGAGACGTTGGCGCCCGCCTGATATCCGCCACATGCAGCCGACAGAGACGTTGGCGCCCGCCTGATATCCGCCACATGCAGCCGACAGAGACGTTGGCGCCCGCCTGATATCCGCCACATGCAGCCGACAGAGACGTTGGCGCCCGCCTGATATCCGCCACATGCAGCCGACAGAGACGTTGGCGCCCGCCTGATATCCGCCACGTGCAGCCGACAGAGACGTTGGCGCCCGCCTGATATCCGCCACGTGCAGCCGACAGAAACGTTGGCGCCCGCCTGATATCCGCCACGTGCAGCCGACAGAGACGTTGTCGCCCGCCTGATATCCGCCACGTGCAGCCGACAGAAACGTTGGCGCCCGCCTGATATCCGCCACGTGCAGCCGACAGAGACGTTGGCGCCCGCCTGATATCCGCCACATGCAGCCGACAGAGACGTTGGCGCCCGCCTGATATCCGCCACATGCAGCCGACAGAGACGTTGTCGCCCGCCTGATATCCGCCACATGCAGCCGACAGAGACGTTGGCGCCCGCCTGATATCCGCCACATGCAGCCGACAGAGACGTTGTTGCCCGCCTGATATCCGCCACATGCAGCCGACAGAGACGCTGGCGCCCGCCTGATATCCGCCACGTGCAGCCGACAGAAACGTTGTCGCCCGCCTGATATCCGCCACGTGCAGCCGACAGAGACGTTGTCGCCCGCCTGATATCCGCCACGTGCAGCCGACAGAGACGTTGTCGCCCGCCTGATATCCGCCACATGCAGCCGACAGAGACGTTGGCGCCCGCCTGATATCCGCCACGTGCAGCCGACAGAGACGTTGGCGCCCGCCTGATATCCGCCACGTGCAGCCGACAGAAACGTTGGCGCCCGCCTGATATCCGCCACGTGCAGCCGACAGAGACGTTGTCGCCCGCCTGATATCCGCCACGTGCAGCCGACAGAAACGTTGGCGCCCGCCTGATATCCGCCACGTGCAGCCGACAGAGACGTTGGCGCCCGCCTGATATCCGCCACATGCAGCCGACAGAGACGTTGGCGCCCGCCTGATATCCGCCACATGCAGCCGACAGAGACGTTGTCGCCCGCCTGATATCCGCCACATGCAGCCGACAGAGACGTTGGCGCCCGCCTGATATCCGCCACATGCAGCCGACAGAGACGTTGTTGCCCGCCTGATATCCGCCACATGCAGCCGACAGAGACGCTGGCGCCCGCCTGATATCCGCCACGTGCAGCCGACAGAAACGTTGTCGCCCGCCTGATATCCGCCACGTGCAGCCGACAGAGACGTTGTCGCCCGCCTGATATCCGCCACGTGCAGCCGACAGAGACGTTGTCGCCCGCCTGATATCCGCCACGTGCAGCCGACAGAGACGTTGGCGCCCGCCTGATATCCGCCACGTGCAGCCGACAGAGACGTTGACGCCCGCCTGATATCCGCCACGTGCAGCCGACAGAGACGTTGTCGCCCGCCTGATATCCGCCACGTGCAGCCGACGCTGCTGGAGGCTGAGCATCGGTATGTCTCTGACATCGCGTGTGCTGACCTAATTTTAGCCTGAGCAGTCCAGGGTGATTGTTCTTCCCACGCGGTACGGAGGGGAGGACCCCCCACACAATGACTTTTGTGGTAAGCAAGATGAAGTGATTTAGCGAACGGCTTTTAACATTGTGATGCCGGTGGGAAAGGGGGAGGCGTTATCTGCCTCCTTGGCTGCGTGATTTTTGTAACATTGACGCCTGAGTGTAAGTGTCATTGATGGAAGCTTATAAGCAATTCAGTGCACTTACGTTCCCTGAATCAGTAATTATAGTACTTTATCATGTTAAATTAGACAACAAATGTTGTTCTCAATAACAACAGCCATTATGTATGCAGCCGATTCCGGACCATTTTATATCTAATCCATTTACACCACAACGGCTTACTTTTCGCGTAATACAAGTTTCAGGCTTGGGATACATCATGCATACATATTCGCACCCCGGCTTTTATGGAATATTTATCCCCCTCTTCGCCGCGGTAAGCTAGTCTTCTATTGTGTGAGGTACAACAAATCTAACAAAACCTATGCTAGATGCTGGTACATCACTTCACTAAGGCAAGTTTTTTTTGGCACCAAAATTATGCAGTTTCCATTATCCGCATACCCTCAGCCAGAGGTAAAAGAAGTATCGGTTGTGTCACCGGACAATTTCAGGAACTTAAATGAGTCATTTTTTCCGTCAAACGTATAAGGAAGGCTCCATTCCCCAGTGGCAGCCAGTAACCATTTCGTGGAAAACAGGCGTTCATCTGAGTTTTTGTTCGTCGATGGCGATGGGCGTAGGGAGGCGGAGTACCGTGGGTGCCTACTTCACAGGCAGCCCCCCATCCCACCCCCACACCCTCCTTATTTTCCATGCTGCACCATCTATATTAGCTAAAGTTGATCATAGCAGAATTGTTCGCACCGTGAGATGCATACCATGGTACAAACAGGCCTAATCCGGTGATATTTCTGCTAAAAATGGAGGGGTGGGGGTGGGGGGTCACGAACATGAGGTTGAAAACTTTCAGCTGCTTTGCACAAACTGCTTCCAAACTAAGGCCATTTCTGTGTCCTTACTAGAACCTGCCAATTCAATAGCTGAGAGGGGTGGGGATGCTCTGCTAGATGCTTGTTTGTTTCTGTGTTACCAGTCCAAAAATATATTGATTAAGCGTAGAAGGATCAATAGTTATGAATGCCTACATGGTACCTACTATATGAACTTGGAAGTATGACGAAGGTTAGAGAATAGTCACACATCAGAAATGGTGCACGTGGGTAGTGTGGAGTAGCATGATGATGTTTAATACCAATAATAATAAGTTGGCATGCATGAAATATCCCGATGGTGTGGTCAGGTATCGTATCTATGTAAACAAATTACTTCGCCCTATTTCTGGTGGGCTCTACCAAGCTGATTCTGGTGTGGGGGCTTCATAACCCCCTGCTCTAACAATGCTACCAACTGATTTGGATGGGGCAGACGGCATTTGATTTGTCTCAGCATAAGCTACATTTTGAAGCCTCAAAATGTAAAACATTGAAATTGTCCATGTGGCAGGGGAGGCAAAAGTTAAAAAAAAAATTGAGTTTTTTCACATCCACTTCTCTTGTTTATGAGCAGGTTTTCATGGCGCAAATGTCATTCGGTGCAGAATAACCTTTCACATACTGTTGTTCATACAAAAAAAATCATAGGCATTTCAGGGGGATGAATAAGGGATAAATGCACCAACATGTCCCCCAAAATGACTGCCTGGACATTTCTTCGGTACAACCAAAATTTTCCAAAGGGTTTCAAAATGTGTACAATGAATATTTAGGGAAATTTAGAAAGTTCCAACTGAATAGCTCTCATAATTTGGTAATGGCGCACAAAACACACTTCAGGGGCCTTCTGAAGCCTTGATATGAACATCTTGATGATAATTTTTTAGACATTCCTTCCAACATCATCTAATTATTGTTTTTAGGTTTGTTCGAGAAATTGTTTCATCATTGCAAGCTAAATCAATGCAGAAAAGGTTTTCTTAATGAAGAAACATTTTTTTTGTGTAAAGGTAATACAAGCCGATAAATACAATGGCTATACCTACCAAATTGGTGAGAGCTCAGGGCAATTTCCTACCAGAATTTGACCTGGTACATCCAGTACTAGCACATTTGTATAACTGAACTGGAGGTACAAATCCTTTCACCTTATTTACCAGACTCACCTCCAATTTTCCATGCCTGTCTCCACCTTCCTCCAACGCCGAACGAATCATTGCGGATTTTATATGGCTCTTTAGCCCATGGATGCTTTGATACACAGTGCCGCTTCAGGTTTCTTCTTTCACCACTGAATTTACACACACCACCATTCTTTGATTTTCTCAGGTCTTCTCTCGGGATTATATCTCTGCAAGAATCGGCTCCTGAATGGATAGTTTAATCACCTACTACCACCTAGGTAGGTATCTGTTGCAGGAACTTGATAGGCAACTATTACGGTGACGAGGAAGACGAGACCAAACAAAACGCGTCCTCCCAAGCAAAACTCAAGCACCCAATGCGCTCGATCCTCAGTGGCTTAGAAGAGAGCTTCCATCTCCGCCGGCGCTACCAAATTTTGGCCAGCAGCACATTTGCCAAGCTCACGACCAAAATTCAACATCATTCCTGAGTGTCTCATTTTGTCACCGGTGACCGGTGGGTCACCGGTGACCGGTGGGACACCGGCGGTCCGGTTGACGCCGCATGCTAAACGCAATGGCGCGTCGGTTTGGACGGTAAGCGCAACGTTCGCCAAGATCCTTGTCCTAGTTTCCGCCAACATCCAGGCGACAAAAAGGACAAGGTGCAGAAGTTTTTTTTTATTTTTTACTTGCTTGCCCATTTTTATCACTTTTATCAGTGTTTTGTGAGTGGGGCGAGATAATTAGAGTAGGTGCATAGGTAGGTATATTAAGAGTGCCAGCACTGGCTTTTGTGTCTCCTCTAGGCCTGTTTGTGTCACCGGAGTAAACGGCAGAACGATCACTTTCTTTTACCTCTGCCCTCAGCTTTGATGAATAATCTAGGTTCGTGCAGCCCACCGCTTGTCCCGTTTTGCACGTGAAATAATTCAGCAGGCGCCTGTATGTGGACAGATAAAAGAGTAGCGCGATGGCTTTACCTGGTGCGATATTGCCTGGGAGACGTGCGGAATCGGCAACATGGCGCCTTCCCTTGCTCACCTACAAATTTTGGTCATAACCTAGTCACTGAGGTCGGGTGATGGATTTCGCATCTAAATAATTTGGTGGCAATGTACGCTGGTATGTACGTGCCAATATAACACAATTCACGATTTGGCATGCTTGGAGAAAAATAGGTGCCTTTTTGGACTCACCGTCACTGCATAGGCTCCCAGTATTTAATGAGTGCGCTGGAGAACATTAGCCAAAGTGCATCATAGTTAGCTACACCTATTATGGCTCTAAGACGTCCCTGTCATAGTATCAGTGATGCAAACACATGTACATGACAAGAACTTCCCTCTTGGCTACATTGCATAGCATCAATTATGATTGTACCTCGGACAAATGTGGATACTGAGAAGCGTTTCCCATGGAAAAATTACTAATAATACAAAATAACGCTGACCATCACTGACCAGTTATCTTGGCATAAAGGTGGCGGGGTAAACAATCAATTTTCATACAATCGCAATTATTTCATTATTCCATTATCTCCGCGTCTCTTTTAGTGGTTCCGGTGTCATTTACATTTTGTACGCCTCTTTCAGGCTACTCATGCCCTCCAGAAATGATTACGTGCCTGCCCACAAAATTTGCCTAGCCTTATTCCCGGAATATTTCCGCGTCCCTTACTGCAGGGTTTTCAGTCACCTTCTCGAATGAACTGACTTGCTCCTTTCTCCATCCAATCGTGGAAGTGGTCTAAGCAGTAAGGTTTTGAAATTTGCGGATGATTTGAAGGTTTTTAGGGCAATAACAGGTCACAATGAGCATATCTCACTGCAGAAAGACTTACACGATCTTGTGAAGTGGTCCAAAAAATGGCAAATTTAATTTAATTTCGATAAGTGCAAAAGCATGCATGTAGGTAAGCAGCATATGAAGGCTCCATATTTGATGGGTGGCCAAGTGCTGTCAGTGACTCAACAGGAGAAGGATTTAGGTGTTATTTTAAACACAAAATTTGGAGCATCAGAACAGACCAAGAAAGCCAGGAAGAAGGCACTGAGGGTGCTTGAGGGAATAGATAAGAATGCATCATACAGAAGTGAGGAAGTCATCAGGAAACTTTACTGTGCATACGTCAGGCCACATTTGGAATACTGCATCCAAGCTTGGTCTCCTAACTATGAAAAAGGTTGTTGGCTTTTAGGAGAGTACAAAAGAGGGATACAAAAATGGTTAAAGGTATAAGCAACCTGGCATATGAGGGAAGATTGAAGAAATTGAATATGTTTTCACTTGGATATAGAAGGCTGAAAGGAGATCTCATCGAGGTCTATAAATATGTCCATGGTCTGGAGAAGAGATATCCTGGGGAAATGTCTGAATCTAATAGAAATGATGCAATTAGAAGTAATCAATTCAAAATTAAAGTTAACCACAGCAGAACAAGGTTAAGACAGTCTTTCTTCACCAGCAGGGTAGTAGAATACTAGAACCAGCTGCCAGAAACAATTGTCTGTAGCAGCATATTGAACATATGTAAAAACAGCACAGAAAATCACTATAAGAATAGAGGGGTTTGCTTTTCAGTATTCCAGGGAGAGCTGATCGACAGATTTGGTGGGCAACTGGTTGAGTGTAGAGTGCAACCAAGAAGGGCCCTTGTGGCTCATAGTTGCACTAATGTTTTATGTCTTCATGTCTTTATGTCTTCTCCCAAAACTCCCCTTACCTTCTTCTCTTTCTTTTCTCTCTTGCTCTCCTCACTCAGAACTTCACCTGTTTCGTCTCACAATTTCCCCCACCCCACCCGTCGCGTGACTTTCTCAACTCTCCTACGGGCGACAGACGACAGGCGACACACGCAGGCACATCCTCTCCACCCCTCCCGTCTGCCGCCTCAGTTCGACATCCCTGCACCAAGCGTCCACACCGCCACCTGCCTCCACACCGCCCACTCACCTGTCCGCGTCCCACTGGCCGTGACCGCTGGCCACGGCTGCCTCACTGACCTCGGCGTGGCGGTGCCGCCTGAGCAGGTGATGCCCGCCGCCGCCGCCGCCCGCCGCCGCTCGCCGCCGCCGCCGCAGGCTGCCGGCCGTCTCCGCGCCGGCTGCGTGCCTCAGCGCCGTCCCCAGGCTGCAGCCGACCCGGCACCAGCCACGCACATATCGATCCGACCCGGAAGTCCCTGCGGCCACGCTTCAGGTCTGCGGCGACGCTTCAGGTACTCGGGGACGCTTCAGGTCTGCGGCGACGCATCAGGTACTCGGGGACGCTTCAGGTTTGCGGCGACGCTTCAGGTACTCGGGGACGCTTCAGGTCTGCGGCGACGCATCAGGTACTCGGGGACGCTTCAGGTTTGCGGCGACGCTTCAGGTCTGCGCAAGTGATGCTTAAATCCGCAGCGATGCCTGAAGTCTGCGATAATGCTTGAAGCCTGCAGTGATGCGTCAAGTCGGTGATGATGTTTGCGGTCTGTGGCGATGGGTGAAGTCTGAGGTGATACTTGAAGCTTGCGGTGACAATGCTTGAAGTCGGAAGCAGTGACACTTTAAGTCCGCGATTATATCTTGAGTCTGGCATAAATCTTGCAGACTACGATAATACTTGAAGTCTGGGATAATCCTTGAAGTCTATGATGATACTTGAAGTTTGCAATAATGCTTGAAGTTTGCGATAATGCTCGAAGTTTGCGATAATGCTTGCAGTTTGCGAAAATGCTTGAAATTTACGATAATGCTTGAAGTTTGCGATAACGCTTGAAGTCTGCAGCGATGCTGGAAGCATGCAACGGTGCCGCTTAGAGTCCGCGGTGTCGATGCCTCGATGCTTCAAATTTGCAGACGGATCGCTTGAAGCTGGCGGTACCGGCGCTCAGATGTTGCGAGGCCGGCGATACGTCTAACTTCGTTTGAGGCCGGCTTCCGAACCGTCACGCAGTATGCAGTGGCGGTTAAGCATGTAAGCCGGCAGAAGGGTCAGCTGAGGTCTGAGGAAGTGGGCCTCCAAGACGGAGACGCTGATACTTGCTGTGGACGGCAGGGGTGCGTGTTCCGCTGGGTGTGGGTGGGTGGACGGCAGGGGTGCGTGTTCCGCTGGGTGTGGGTGGGTGGACGGCAGGGGTGCGTGATACCGCCGCTGGGTGTGGGTGGGTGGACGGCAGGGGTGCGTGTTCCGCTTGGTGTGGGTGGGTGGACGGCAGGGGTGCGTGATACCGCCGCTGGGTGTGGGTGGGTGGACGGCAGGGGTGCGTGTTCCGCTTGGTGTGGGTGGGTGGACGGCAGGGGTGCGTGTTCCGCTGGGTGTGAGTGGGTGGACGGCAGGGGTGCGTGATACCGCCGCTGGGTGTGGGTGGGTGGACGGCAGGGGTGCGTGTTCCGCTGGGTGTGGGTGGGTGGACGGCAGCGGTGCGTGTTCCGCTGGGTGTGGGTGGGTGGACGGCAGCGGTGCGTGTTCCGCTGGGTGTGGGTGGGTGGACGGCAGGGGTGCGTGTTCCGCTGGGTGTGGGTGGGTGGACGGCAGGGGTGCGTGTTCCGCTGGGTGTGGGTGGGTGGACGGCAGGGGTGCGTGTTCCGCTGGGTGTGAGTGGGTGGACGGCAGGGGTGCGTGATACCGCCGCTGGGTGTGGGTGGGTGGACGGCAGGGGTGCGTGCTCCGCTGGGTGTGGGTTAGGTGGGTGGACGGCAGGGTTTCCGTGGGTGTGGGTGGGTGGACGGCAGGGGTGCGTGTTCCGCTGGGTGTGGGTGGGTGGACGGCAGGGGTGCGTGTTCCGCTGGGTGTGGGTGGGTGGACGGCAGGGGTGCGTGTTCCGCTGGGTGTGGGTGGGTGGACGGCAGGGGTGCGTGTTCCGCTGGGTGTGGGTGGGTGGACGGCAGGGGTGCGTGTTCCGCTGGGTGTGGGTGGGTGGACGGCAGGGGTGCGTGTTCCGCTGGGTGTGGGTGGGTGGACGGCAGGGGTGCGTGTTCCGCTGGGTGTGGGTGGGTGGACGGCAGGGGTGCGTGTTCCGCTGGGTGTGGGTGGGTGGACGGCAGGGGTGCGTGTTCCGCTGGGTGTGGGTGGGTGGACGGCAGGGGTGCGTGTTCCGCTGGGTGGGGGGGGGGGGAGGGCGGGTGCGTGTTCCGTGGGTGTGGGTGGGTGGACGGCAGGGTGCGTGTTCCGCTGGGTGTGGGTGGGTGGACGGCAGGGGTGCGTGTTCCGCTGGGTGTGGGTGGGTGGACGGCAGGGGTGCGTGTTCCGCTGGGTGTGGGTGGGTGGACGGCAGGGGTGCGTGTTCCGCTGGGTGTAGGTGGGTGGACGGCACCGGTGCGTGTTCCGCTGGGTGTGGGTGGGTGGACGGCAGGGGTGCGTGTTCCGCTGGGTGTGGGTGGGTGGACGGCAGGGGTGCGTGTTCCGCTGGGTGTGGGTGGGTGGACGGCACCGGTGCGTGTTCCGCTGGGTGTGGGTGGGTGGACGGCAGCGGTGCGTGTTCCGCTGGGTGTGGGTGGGTGGACGGCAGCGGTGCGTGTTCCGCTGGGTGTGAGTGGGTGGACGGCAGGGGTGCGTGATACCGCCGCTGGGTGTGGGTGGGTGGACGGCAGGGGTGCGTGTTCCGCTGGGTGTGGGTGGGTGGACGGCAGGGGTGCGTGATACCGCCGCTGGGTGTAGGTGGGTGGACGGCACCGGTGCGTGTTCCGCTGGGTGTGGGTGGGTGGACGGCAGGGGTGCGTGTTCCGCTGGGTGTGGGTGGGTGGACGGCACCGGTGTGCGCTCCCACTGTATATAAGTGCGTGGATGACCAACCAATCAGCGTATCCTTGCACCATGATCCCACCCAAGGCTGTGTAGCATGGCGCCTGTGGCTGGCATGCTCAGACCTGTGTGGCATTTACCCTCCCACCAAACCGCAGAGCCCCTCACCATCCCCGCCTATCCTGTACATGGCAAATGCACCGCCTGCATCTTAGGATTGCCCATAATCCGCATGCATGAACGTCGTAGGCGTGCATTCCTCGTGGTATTCCTCGTAGTGTCTGACGCGCGGCTACGAACATCACACACGTGATGGGTTATGGCAGGTTATGTTAACCTAACCTATGGTTATGGCATTTTGTCACGTCACGAGGAAGCTCATTCATGCGAGCAGAGCCACGACACCGTCACTCCACAGGGAACGCCTCG
Organism: Imbricaverruca yamaguchii; assembly: GCA_034440575.1. Lineage (NCBI taxonomy): Eukaryota > Metazoa > Arthropoda > Thecostraca > Neoverrucidae > Imbricaverruca > Imbricaverruca yamaguchii. The sequence goes on from JAOTOL010001348.1 coordinate 549,707, forward strand.
GGAAACGACCGGGCACATCACACTGCGCGGCCGTATCACACCTCGCACGCTGCACCGCTCGACGAACCCATGTCGAGATCTTCTTGTTTTCACTCTGCGGCGACCGCAAGCACCAATGGGAAATTGTGTTTTAATGGTCGTAAAGCTGGGAAAATCTTATATATGCTGCCGAAAAACAGATGTTTCCATCATATCCCAGAACAACAGGCTCATATAAGGAGCGCCGTTCGCCGACGGCACAGAGGCGCCAGCACGCCAGCCTAATCGCGCCGCCACCGCCAACTCATCAAGTGCTGCCAACACAACTAACAGCCGCCAAACAAAAGCATGTGCTAAGCAAATGTGAAAAATTATTGCCTATATATTACTTGTTTCAAAACAGAACGCTGTTACTTCGCTTTCTTTCTTAACTTCAGGGCAAAAAGGCATAGCGGTATCGTAATGAATTTGTAACAAGACAACACAGCGACCAGTGCCGGGTGCAGTCACCACGACGGTAAGTGCCGGGTGCAGTCACTACGACGGTCAATTCCGGGTGCAGTCACCACGACGGTAAGTGCCGGGTGCAGTCACCACGACGGTAAGTGCCGGGTGCAGTCACCACGACGGTAAGTGCCGGGTGCAGTCACCACGACGGTCAGTGCCGGGTGCAGTCACCACGACGGTCAGTGCCGGGTGCAGTCACCACGACGGTCAGTGCCGGGTGCAGTCACCACGACGGTAAGTGCCGGGTGCAGTCACCACGACGGTCAGTGCCGGGTGCAGTCACCACGACGGTCAGTGCCGAGTGCAGTCACCACGACGGTAAGTGCCGGGTGCAGTCACCACGACGGTCAGTGCCGGGTGCAGTCACCACGACGGTCAGTGCCGGGTGCAGTCACTACGACGGTCAATTCCGGGTGCAGTCACCACGACGGTCAGTGCCGGGTGCAGTCACTACGACGGTCAGTGCCGGGTGCAGTCACCACGACGGTCAGTTCCTGGTGCAGTCACCACGACGGTCAGTTCCTGGTGCAGTCACGACGGTAAGTGCCGGGTGCAGTCAACACGACGGTAAGTGCCGGGTGCAGTCACCACGACGGTAAGTGCCGGGTGCAGTCACCACGACGGTAAGTGCCGGGTGCAGTCACCACGACGGTCAGTGCCGGGTGCAGTCACCACGACGGTCAGTGCCGGGTGCAGTCACCACGACGGTAAGTGTCGGGTGCAGTCACGACGGTCAGTGCTGGGTGCAGTCACGACGGTTAGTGCTGGGTGCAGTCAACACGACGGTAAGTGCCGGGTGCAGTCACCACGACGGTAAGTGTCGGGTGCAGTCACCACGACGGTCAGTTCCGGGTGCAGTCACCACGACGGTAAGTGCCGGGTGCAGTCACGACGGTAAGTGTCGGGTGCAGTCACGACGGTCAGTGCTGGGTGCAGTCACGACGGTAAGTGCCGGGTGCAGTCACCACGACGGTAAGTGTCGGGTGCAGTCACGACGGTCAGTGCTGGGTGCAGTCACGACGGTTAGTGCTGGGTGCAGTCAACACGATCGCGTTTCTGGCTGTTGTCATTTGGCATGTGCCATTCGACGAGAGTAGAGGCACGACACGGGCAAACAGAGACACAGGGAAATGGACACCGAGGGAAGCAAAACAAGAGATATAAATGAAAGGAAGGTCCTCTGTGCGTGGCACATCATAAAAAATGAACAAACACTTCAAGATAGCATTGTTCGATGAGTTTGAATAACAACAGAGGAACGAGGCACCTGAGCCATCGACCTTTACCTTATCAGAGGATCAGGAAGTCGCCGATATCACTAAGCAATGGATCAACCCTTACACGAGCAGCCGATGGTGCGGAAAACTCAACGTCACGTTCGTGTCACCGCCAGATGCAATTTCCTGCCGATTACGACAGAGACAGTTTTGTTTTTCACATTGGTCCATGCTGGCTGTGAACACGGCCTCGTCCGACGCTTTAATCCGGCGCGCCAAAGTCGCTGGTTTGTTTGCGCCGGGGTGGTGGTAAACAATCTGCCGCGGCCGCCGCTGCTGCGGGCGTCCGGCGCTCGGCAGACGCCAGGCCAGGCCTTGCATGGCTAGGGAAGCCAGGCCAGGCCTTGCATGGCTAGGCGGCGCTGCCAGTGCGCAGGCGACTTCATCAATCAATCACTTGGGAGCGCCTAGGCAGCTTTTGGCCGCCGGTGGTCTCGCGGCTTGGCAAGTTCGGCGGGGTGCAAATCAGCCACACGCAAGCAGGCGACCATCGGCTCGGCAACCTCTGCGTAGGTAGACGGACCCGTCAAGCAAGCAGCCCTGGCGTGCTTAGGCAAACCCACCAGGCACCTCTGGACAGTAATATTGTACTACGTGATGCTTCTGTGGCCGGTTTCCTTAATTCAATGGCTTGGGCTGAGGAGCGCACTTACTAGCATAACATGCGCCCTGGAAGGGGGGGGGGGTGCGAAATCCGCCCACCCCTCAGGTTTTTCGTCCATAACTCCAGATTTTGCAGGCCGATATCCGCCATTGTGTGCGTACCTAATTCGAAATAACAGGCGTGTTGTTATAGCAAGAAAAACAAAATCGACCGATTTTTTTCGAGTTAGGCGTCGTTAAAGTAAAAAATTATCAGCGCCAGATCACAAAAATAGGTGCTGATACGGTTCCCGTATATTCGCAAAAGTTCTTGGCAACACTGGCGACTTGTTTTATGTATATTGTTATGCTACATTGCTTAAAATTCATGTTAGGTCACCGAGATCAAGTCAGGTCAAGTTCATGACAGGTTAATGGAACCCAACTTGGTCAACTGGAATGTTGTCATAAATGCAAATGACTGTTATGCGATCCATGCCACTTTGCATGTTACTCCCTACACATCCCGAAAACTACTGTTTGTCATTGTGTAGCTAAGCGTTTCCATACTGTATTCATGCACTTCACTCCATTCTTTGCGAAGCCGATTGCGCCGAGCCGCCTAATAGAGCAATCGGGCGGGCGGCCCGGTTCCGGCAACTGGAGCAGGTAATGACCTGATAACGTGTTGCTATATAGGTGACCCGACGTCAAATGCCGGGTCTAGCATTTGCATTGCATCATTGGTAATGTCTAAAACATCAGTAACGCCCATTTTGGAGCATTTAAACACAATCACAGGGATCCATAACAATGACAAGTCAAGCCACGCAAAACCAGAAGATGTTCCTATTTTCACCTCATGTTACCTTGAAGATATTGACCTAAGGTCGTGAAACTGGCACACAATAGAGGTCGCTACCGTACCCAACCACCCTGCAAATTTCGTTGCTCGAGCTCTAATAGGAGCCGGGATCATAGGGGGCGGAATCTCCCCCCTCCAGGGCGCGCGGTAAGTGCCAAGTTTACCATTTTGATGAGGAAGAATAGAATAAAAGAGAGGGAGGGGAATAAAGAGAAAGAGAGAGAGAGAGGGGGGTGGGGCAGGGGAGATAATAATGATTAAGTGGTATAGAACAGGATAAGAAGAAGGTGCCATTTCTTCGATGATGATAAAGTCGCCAAAAGCTTCACTGTTCTGTAATCGCAAACGCAGCCGAGCCACGACTGGCGGAACTGCATATAACTATAAACAAAACCGCACTTAATTTGACATGTGTCGTGAATTGCCATTTCATGTGTCATTTCACGTGTGTCACTCGACGTAAGTGGAGAGAAAGCGCGACTAAACCGAGACACAGGGAAATGGACATCGAGGGAAGTAAAATATGAGAGATGCAAAGATAATAAAGTTAGTGGAAAGAACGAGAAGAGAAAGGGATAGATAAGTAAAAAGAAAGTGAGAGGGATGAAGGAACAGAAGGGACGATAAGAGGCAAATATATGTGGACAGGAAAGATGAGAAGATAAGGGAAGACCGAGAGCAAGGGAGAGAAGGAAAGTAGTAGGAAGAGAAGATGGGGAGAGCGAGAGAGCGAGATAAGTACTCAGAAGCATATAAAAGGAAGTGGTAGAGGAAGGGGAGACAAGTGCGAAAAGGGGCAGAAAAGAGTGTAGGGTGACTGGGAGGAAGACAGATAGTCCGAAGGAAAATGGAAACCAATCAGCTAAAGAGGAATGCATATCATGGAGAATTGCAGGAGGCGAACACAAACCAACGAGTCGGGAGCCTGGTCGCCCACCATCACGCTCCGCTAGCAGGTCATCAAGCATCCAGCAACAGCTGGCAAGATATTGTGGAAAGCAGCTTTACAGTCCAGATATTATTCATGTGAGCATTAGGTGCATGCTCCGCGTAGAGCAAAACAAGCACGAACACGAACATGACTGTAAGCTGCGAAATTACGGTCATGATTGCCAGCAAAACAAGCTGTACGAATATGAAAAAAAAGAATGCTCGCAAAGTCCCTTTCAGAAATGTCCGAGCACATTCGAATCGCATAGCCAATCATCATAACCGTACCCATACCAATGTCAATATCCATACCCATACCGATATCCCTACCAAAACCCATAACCGATAACTCATCCGTACCGCGGATGCAGGCACATTATACATGTAAGTTGGTTATAAATCAACTAAGTATATATATATATTATATATATATATATATATATATATATATATATATATATATATATATATATATATATATATGTATGAATGCATCTACATACATATATACGTTATATATGTATATATGTATATATACATATATATATATATATACATGCAAAGAATGCTCGCAAAATCCCTTTCAGAAATGTCAGAGCACACTCGAATCGCATAGCCAATCCTTATAACCGTACCCATACCAATTTCAATATCCATACCCAAACCCATAGCCGATATAACTCATCCGTACCGCGGATGCAGGCACATTATACATGTAAGTTGGTTACCAATCAACTAAGTATATATATATATATATATATATATATATATATATATATATATATATATATATATATGCATACACCCGTCGCTAGTTGCAGACGCGGTTGGTGCCATTTCGGCTGGTGCCAGTCAGACGGCGGCAGTCAGTATTCCGCGCGGACGGCGGCCGCGACACATTCGGTTGACGGATGTCGCAGCCGCGGCATTAAACGCATATTAGCAGCCGAGCGGCCGACAGCCGGCAGCGCCATGCGTCCCGCTGCTGACGATATGTCGGACTGACGACGTGACCATGTGTCGGACTGCCGACGTGACCATGTGTCGGACTGCCGACGTGACGGTATGTCGGACTGACGACGTGACGATGTGTCGGACTGACGACGTGACCATGTGTCGGTATGTCGTGACGGTATGTCGGACGTGACTTGTCGGACTGACGACGTGACCATGTGTCGGACTGACGACGTGACCATGTGTCGGACTGACGACGTGACCATGTGTCGGACTGACGACGTGACCATGTGTCGGAGCGGTGACGACGTGACGACGTGACTGTGTCGGACTGACGACGTGACGGTATGTCGGACTGACGACGTGACCATGTGTCGGACTGACGACGTGACCATGTGTCGGACTGACGACGTGACCATGTGTCGGACTGACGACGTGACCATGTGTCGGACTGACGACGTGACGGTATGTCGGACTGACGACGTGACCATGTGTCGGACTGACGACGTGACCATGTGTCGGACTGACGACGTGACGGTATGTCGGACTGACGACGTGACCATGTGTCGGACTGACTACGTGACCGCGGTATGTCGGACTGACGACGTGACCATGTGTCGGACTGACGACGTGACCATGTGTCGGACTGACGACGTGACGGTATGTCGGACTGACGACGTGACGGTATGTCGAACTGACGACGTGACGGTATGTCGGACTGACGACGTGACGGTATGTCGGACTGACGACGTGACCATGTGTCGGACTGACGACGTGACGGTATGTCGGACTGACGACGTGACCATGTGTCGGACTGACGACGTGACGGTATGTCGGACTGACGACGTGACTGATGTCGGACTGACGTGACCATGTGTCGGACTGACGACGTGACCATGTGTCGGACTGACGACGTGACGGTATGTCGGACTGACGACGTGACGGTATGTCGGACTGACGACGTGACGGTATGTCGGACTGACGACGTGACCATGTGTCGGACTGACGACGTGACGGTATGTCGGACTGACGACGTGACGGTATGTCGGACTGACGACGTGACCATGTGTCGGACTGACGACGTGACGGTATGTCGGACTGACGACGTGACGGTATGTCGGACTGACGACGTGACGGTATGTCGGACTGACGACGTGACCATGTGTCGGACTGACGACGTGACGGTATGTCGGACTGACGACGTGACGGTATGTCGGACTGACGACGTGACCATTGTCGGACTGACGACGTGACGGTATGTCGGACTGACGACGTGACGGTATGTCGGACTGACGACGTGACGACGGACTGACGACGACCATGTGTCGGACTGACGACGTGACGGTATGTCGGACTGACGACGTTGACGACGTGACGGTATGTCGGACTGACGACGTGACCATGTGTCGGACTGACGACGTGACCATGTGTCGGACTGACGACGTGACCATGTGTGGACTGACGACGGCCATGTGTCGGACTGACGACGTGACGGTATGTCGGACTGACGACGTGACGGTATGTCGGACTGACGACGTGACCATGTGTCGGACTGACGACGTGACCATGTGTCGGACTGACGACGTGACCATGTGTCGGACTGACGACGTGACGGTATGTCGGACTGACGACGTGACGGTATGTCGGACTGACGACGTGACGGTATGTCGGACTGACGACGTGACGGTATGTCGGACTGACGACGTGACGGTATGTCGGACTGACGACGTGACCATGTGTCGGACTGACTCGGACTGACGACGTGACCATGTGTCGGACTGACGACGTGACCATGTGTCGGACTGACGACGTGACGGTATGTCGGACTGACGACGTGACCATGTGTCGGACTGACGACGTGACGGTATGTCGGACTGACGACGTGACCATGTGTCGGACTGACGACGTGACCATGTGTCGGACTGACGACGTGACCATGTGTCGGACTGACGACGTGACGGTATGTCGGACTGACGACGTGACCATTGTCTACGAACGACGACGTGACCATGTGTCGGACTGACGACGTGACGGTATGTCGGACTGACGACGTGACGGTATGTCGGACTGACGACGTGACCATGTGTCGGACTGACGACGTGACGGTATGTCGGACTGACGACGTGACCATGTGTCGGACTGACGACGTGACGGTATGTCGGACTGACGACGTGACGGTATGTCGGACTGACGACGTGACCATGTGCCGGACACACGTGCTCGGCGGGACGCCTCGGCGTAATCGCCGGCGACGCCGTACGCCGCGTAACGAGGTTACTGGCGTCGCCGCCGCCGCGCGTGTCGCCACGGCGGCGGAAACGAGCCGCGACAGCGCACCGCTTTGGCCACCCAACTGACGGCCCGTCACACAGTGCGGCAGCGCTGGTCACTAGGCGGGCCGACCGTGACTGAATGTGTCGGCGACTTTTGACCGGCAGAGCCGTCAGTGTGACATTTCCGTCAACATCGCGACAGACGATCACATCCAGAGCTGGAAAATCACTACGGACGGTTATGCCCAGAAATGAATTACCGGATGGACCATTACCAAGCAGTATCACCGAATGGAAAACCAATAAATAATAGGACCCTGGTCATGGTCAGCTCCCTCCCTCGGTTTGTCATGATTTCCAGCGTTGACCTTTCGGAATTGCGTGTGAATAACCCATTTCAAAAGTATTTAGCTCCCAAACTTGTTTTTACTTTACCATCCGGAGGTGCTGCAGCACCCAACACAATGTGTACACCCAACCCACCACATGCAAGAAAATAGAACGGAATCGTTCCTTCGTATTCTTTCTTGCCAAAAAAAAATCCTGGGTAAATATCGGTAAATACCTTCTTGACAACGGATGTAACGTAAAGGCAATAGTCATGCTGGAATGAAGGACTCCTAGCATCGGTGATATAGAAATAAATTGGCATTCTTAGTCAACGATTACAATATGGGGAGCGAGACCAAGGTCAGGCCTGAAATATATTACGGCCATGGATTTTCCAGCCTGCCATCATATCAAGTGATGTCGATGACGAACATTCAGCTTTCTGTGCAGCGCAACATATTATGTCGTTTCAATATGTTATTCGCGTCTGGTTACGACTATCACGTCACCTGAGGTCATTGATATGAGACCACCGACGTAATGTGAGTTTTTTCCTCTCTGTCATTGCACGGTAATTGTGTTGTTTCAATTTGGATTTAATGACTATTTTCACCCTATGCTAGCATGCATTTGGCATGGTGTCACGGTGTCAGTGTGTCACCGTGGCATGGTACTTTGGTGTAGTTTGTCGTGGTGTCATGGTGGTATGGTGTGGGTCATTATTTGACTGTGATGGGTGGAGTTGTGCATTTTTACGTCAGTCCCTCGTAGCGATCTACACATTTTGCTATTTTGGTGGCAAATTCGCCGATCCTGTCTTCAAATTCGGGTAGAGGGTTTTGGAGATAAATATCTTCATTTGGTGATACAAACTGATGCTGGTTTATCATGAGAATGTACGTCATGCCGACATATTTTATCGTTGCTGAATAGGCACAAGGTACGCCTATGCTGGTCTGGGCTCTGTGCTGTCCTGCTAAGGAAGTGCAGTCCATTGGAGCAGATTTAGCTGTGCCTTCATCGTCTCCGTTTCGCCATAGCTCATCGTGGCTTTGCTGTCGCAGTCGTGCCCTTTTTGACGTCTCCTTGCTCCCTGTGGCAACTGCATTGCTGCCAAATGGAGGCGGGGTTATGGTGAGCTCCACGAGGGAGGGGAAAGGAGGGCACAGCTGCTGTTGGTGGGTCACAGCGACTACTGTGAATAGCATCGCTACTTGGGATGGCCACAGAACATGCTGTTCAGACTCATCAAAATTGCATGTTACATCAGCGTGTTATTATTTTGGGAGGCCAGGAGCATTGCCCCCCACCCAACCTTCCGGATTTGTGTCATGATATTGAATGGACTGCGCTACGACGTGTAAGAGGAGAACTCGCTGTAGGAGAACCGCCAAAATCTGCACGGAGCCTTGCTATCAGAGGCACGACCAGGACGTTTTTAAGGCGAGGGGTGGAGGGTCTGAAAAATGCCATCCTGAGGCCTGCTTCACAGTCTTAAACCTGATGCTTTCTTGCATAAGCATGTTATCAAACACCGTGGACGTCAATTTTACAGACTTTCACAGCAGCGTTATCCGCCTTTAGGTCGCATAATCAGTTGATACAAGACACGCCAGGAAGGAAACATCACTGGAACGAGAAGGTAGGACTGGAACGCTTTTGCTTGGTTCCCACTTGTGTCGGCGCCGCTGGTAATGAACCAGAAAAACATTACCAAAAATGGTCAAATATACGCGCCTGGCCATCGCCTCCCTGAAGATCAAAGGTACAAGAGAGCATACTGCGTCGTCTTTGGCTGGGGCGGACTTGTGCGTCTCAACACTATCGACTGGGTGCTGAGGAAAGATCTTGGGCTGGTGCAGACGTACGCGTCTCACCACTATCGACTGGGTACTGGGGGAAGACCTTCGGCTGAGACAGACGAGTGCGACTCATCACTATCGACTGGGTACTGGGGGAAGACATTCGGCTGAGACAGACGAGTGCGACTCACCACTATCGACTGGGTACTGGGGGAAGACATTCGGCTGAGACAGACGAGTGCGACTCACCACTATCGACTGGGTACTGGGGGAAGACCTTCGGCTGAGACAGACGAGTGCGACTCACCACTATCGACTGGGTACTGGGGGAAGACCGGCTGAGACAGACGAGTGCGACTCACCACTATCGACTGGGTACTGGGGGAAGACCTTCGGCTGAGACAGACGAGTGCGACTCACCACTATCGACTGGGTACTGGGGGAAGACATTCGGCTGAGACAGACGAGTGCGACTCACCACTATCGACTGGGTACTGGGGGAAGACATTCGGCTGAGACAGACGAGTGCGACTCACCACTATCGACTGGGTACTGGGGGAAGGCCGCGACTTTATACGCTGTGATCGACGCGTGAGCGTTCGCTACGCTTTGCTGTCCTGTTCACGGTACAAAAGCAAGTGCAGGTAGCCTTTTGGAACAAACCACTTATGTAACAGAGTTGCTAGACACGTACTGTTTTAATCGTATAATATCTAACTGTGGGTGTTGTGACCCCGTAAATCAGCCGACCTACCATGCCCGGCACATGTCATGCCCGTACATGTCCGTCCGGCGCCGGCGACGCGGTCACCGGCCCTCGTCGGAACCGAGTCAGCGTTATCGGGCCAACGCCGGCTGCTGCGACCTGTACCGGCCTTCCGGCCATGTCTGAGCCAGGGCTGTGCCCAGACCCCGCTGAGAGACGTGTCTGGACTGTCGAGCCGCGCGGACCTGTCGCTGTCGGTCGCGTGCGTAAATTAACAACTGTATTTCGGCCTCCAAATTGAGAACTGAAAGTGATTGCTGTCGGCCTAGAACATTATTGCGAGTGTCTCTATACATTCACTATACTTTCTGCACAATATATCGTGCAGAGAACATATCATTTTTGGCATTCGGAGTTATCGCGACGCGCGGGTCCTCTAGTCTATCACGAGCCAAGAAGAAGGACCTTCACTACACTTATAAACACGTTTGGGCAACATGTGCGACATTGCAACAATTCACAGTTCGCTGTAAACTGCGACCTGCTTCACTTTGTGTGCAGTCTTCGACTACGTACAATATGTTAACTTATCCAAAATGAGGATTTGCTGTACATTTTTTATTTGCTCGTGCATCTCGCAGCTGACGCTACATACACGAGCAATTGAAGCATGTCAACGCCAAAACAGCCAACTACCATGGAGGTGGATAATTAGCATGGGAACATCTAAGCGTTCTACCACTAAGGGTGCTCCGGGCGCCACAGGCCCTATCAGTTGCATCCCTGCTCTCTATACATTCTACTTGTAAGCATACGCTCGCGAGTACACGCGTGTTTTGCCGTTGCGCCAGGCTATCACAGTCCCCGCGAGGCCCGTCACCACCCCACGGAAGTTGTCCGAAAGCCAGCCGGATGGTAGAGCACGGTTGCCATGGCGACCGGTGGATCCCTCCATCTGTACACGGACTGATTGTTTGCTGGCAGACGCCGTAATCGTCAGACGTGCCGGTGGCGGCGCGTCACGGCCCTCGGTCCTCGGTACGGTCCTCGGTACGGTCCTCGGTCCCCGGTACGGCCCTCGGTCCTCGGTACGGTCCTCGGTACGGTCCTCGGTACGGTCCTCGGTCCTCGGTCCCCGACATGTGCGACTTGGCCGAGTCGTATGCTTATGAGGGGTGTTTATTCATTTCTAACAATTGTAGTGCGGCGTCAGGAGGATAAGTATTGTCATATAATCATCGCTATGAATCGGCTTGCAAACGTCCAGTTTTGAAAAAATACGAACGAAAAAAAATCCTTCAACGTTGCGAAGTTGACAAGCCAGTACCTCGAAGACGACACAGAACCACCTTTTGTAGAGTTATAGTAGTATGCGAACAAGGACTTTGCATTCTGGGAGTGTCTCAAATGGATTTATTTTTCAACAATGCTAACCAAACGACCGTTCGTTCCCATTTCGGTGGAAGTAAAGCCTCGTAGAACAGTTTCTCGCCCTGCTAATGCTGCCGTTTGTATGGTGACACTACCCAGACCATGGATCTCAAATAGAACAACCCCGGCACATGCTACACCCTCTGAACACGAGCCACCAGTTGAGCTGTGGACACGAGCCACAAGTTCAGCTGTGGACACGAACCACCAGTTGAGCTGTGGACACGAACCACCAGTCGAGCTGTGGACACGAACCACCGTTGAGCTGTGGACACGAGCCACCAGTTGAGCTGTGGACACGAGCCACCAGTTGAGCTGTGGACACGAGCCACCAGTTGAGCTGTGGACACGAGCCACTAGTTGAGCTGTGGACACGAGCCACTAGTTGGGCTGTGGACACGAGCCGCCAGTTGAGCTGTGGACACGAATCACCAGTTGAGCTGTGGACACGAGCCACCAGTTGAGCTGTGGACACGAGCCACCAGTTGAGCTGTGGACACGAGCCACCAGTTGAGCTGTGGACACGAGCCACCAGTTGAGCTGTGGACACGAGCCACCAGTTGAGCTGTGGACACGAGCCACCAGTTGAGCTGTGGACACGAGCCACCAGTTGAATTGTGAACACGAGCCACCAGTTGAGCTGTGGACACGAGCCACTAGTTGGGCTGCGGACACGAGCCACCAGTTGAGCTGTGGACACGAGCCACCAGTTGAGCTGTGGACACGAACCACCAGTTGAGCTGTGAACACGAGCCACCAGTTGAGCTGTGAACACGAGCCACCAGTCGAGCTGTGGACACGAGCCACTAGTTGGGCTGTGGACAGAAGCCTTGCCATATATACCCTCATCACCTGATGCCAGGTCGCCCAGTCGCGACCGCACCAGCTGATGACCGAGTGTATCCAAAAGCGCGTCTCGATGGCACACAGCGTGCAGACTGACGTCACACCAGTCGATGACTGACGCTCGGTAAGACGTCAGAGCGGGGGTAGCGACGCGCACGGACGCCGCCCCCAGGCAGCGGCAGCTCTCGGCGGCGGCGGCCGTCACCACGCGTGATATGTATACCGCGTGTCGTATGCGTGTGTGTGTATATATATATATATATATATATATATATATATATATATATATATATATATATATATATATATATATATATATATATATATATATATGTATGTATATATATGAGTAGTTTGGAAGCAGATTATTGGATATGCAGGTTTCGTTGAATACGACTGCGAGTTTAACGTTGATGATCTTCTTCCTTGTGGATTCCATCGAGCGTAATGTTTCTTGTCTCTTCATTGTGTTTATGTTGTATTTCGCCGTAGTGCATGAAGGTCAATATTTCTATTAATATACAGGCCTTATCTGTATTCGATCGACGTTTCGTCTTAACCTAAGATATTTTCGAGACTATGAGTCGGGAATTCACATTGATGAAATATGCACGTTTGAAATTATGTTTTAGTTGACTATTCGCGTGCGTTATGTGAGTGGGCGCTAGGAGCACTGAAAATTAAAATTTCCAGTGTCACACTGCAAAATATGTCACCATGGGGTGGGGGCTGCCACTCGTAGAGTTCGAGTGTTCCGCGTGCGTTGATTTGCTTGTTGATGTCTGCACATATGTATATTGCCTCTAGGGCAATAAGACGTCGTTTGTTGTGGATGGTTGCGAGCAACATAGTATTTTCTACCAGTAATTTCCTTGTCAGCGCTGTGTTATAGTGTTCGAGTGTATGAGAGTGTCCCGCCGTTTTTTAGGTGCATTGTGAGTCTTCGACTAAGCGTAGTGGTTGTTTTTGCGATGTATCCACTTTGAGGTAGAAGTGCGCAGTCTCTTAAGGTGCAATTGTAGTGGCATATGAAATCTGTTTGTTTGAGTGGTAATGGGTCATGTGCGGTGTTGTTTTTCATCAGTAGGGATGCTGTAGTTGGGCTGTTGTAGTATATGTTCAGTTTGATTTTGTCTGCTAGTTTTATGGTTTTGCAGTTTCTCCGAATAATGTTTTTGAGTGCCGTTTTATCTTGTTTGTATTCTAGTTTCTATGCATTTCTATAGTACAGGTGGTGGGTGTCACTGTCTTTTGTGATGGCTTGTTTTGTGCCAAGGTGTTTTGTGATGGCAATTGCCATATGTTGATTTTTGTATATGGGCTTTCCTACTTGAGACGGTTGTTTATGTACGAATTTAAATTATTTGTATTGATATAATTAATTGACTTTTGTCGTGTCAACTACGGACACGAACATAACATAGAGACATATATATGTAGATAAATATATATCTGATATATACTAGTAGAAGTATACCAGTATATACAAACACACACACATATATATATGTATATATATATATATATATATATATATATATATATATATATATATATATATATATATATCAATAGCATTGCATGTGGTTCTACTCACGTAGACCAACCTCAATCTGCATGGCTGGCTGACCAACCCAATCATAACGTTACTTCCGAATCAATAACTTACATTTTCTCGAATCGTCCGGAAAGCATGAGCACAGGTTAAGTCGTCAACGAATGTGAATCTGCATGTCGTACACGCTGCCGATGCTACGCTCTCTCTCTCTCTCTCTCTCGCAATATTTTATGCGTCATGTTTTGGTACTACGACGTTCACATCCATGGATCTGTTTGACAGCTTTGAACTTGAACTTGAAAGTGCTTCGGCGATCAACAGTGGCTTCACCGACATCCATACGGGAAGGAATTCTGAGAGCCAGGGCTCGCTGACACCCAGTCCAAAGAGTCAGTATTCACCGACAATCGGACAGGATTGAATCCAAAGAGTCAGTATTCAGCGACATCCGGACGGGATCGATTCCAAAGAGTCAGTATTCAGCGACATCCGGACGGGATGGAGCACAGGGAGCCAGGGCTCTCCAAAGTTCATCACTGGTTAGCTGTACACCATTCAGGAATTAGGAGCATTTGTAAGTCCGCCAACAAAGAGAAAGGATAAACGTTGACATTTTAGTCTATTAATGCCATGCACGGCCACATACGCAAACCCAGTTGCGAATCGCATCGAGCTGCCCCCCCCTCCCAGCCTGCCCCCTGCGACAGAGGACGAGCGGTGCAGTATGTTGACGCCACTGGAACCACTGACCCACTCCTCCGATGGCGCCCGACCGCCCGCCTTAACACGGCGCCTCGTGCGGAACGGAACAAGCCATCACCGCACAATTATGCCGAGGTATCTCCAGCACGCGACGCGCTCTCGTACAGCGCACGCCTCGCCGCGGCGACGTATCTATAATAGAGATCGCCGTTCGGCGTCAGAGTGAAGGATGATCCAGTGTTGAGAGGTGCCATGCGAGAGGATTCTCCGGGCGCGCTGTTGTCATTAATCCCGCCCAGGCCACCGGCTGGCGGTTTATGGCTGGACTGTGATCGGGTAGCCGGAGGCGTTGTTTAGGCCGACAGGTGACAGCCGGGTCACACGGACCGGCTCCTGCTGACCGGCCAATGACCGTGATGGTCAGGTCACACGGACCGGCTCCGGCTCCTGCTGACCGGCCAATGACCGTGATGGTCAGGTCACACGGACCGGCTCCTGCTGACCGGTCATGACCGTGATGGTCAGGTCACACGGACCGGCTCCTGCTGACCGGTCATGGCCGTGATGGTAAGGTCACACGGACCGGCTCCAGCTCCTGCTGACCGGTCATGACCGTGATGGTCAGGCCACACGGACCGGCCCCTGCTTCTGCTGACCGGCCAATGGCCGTGATGGTCAGGTCACACGGACCGGCTCCTGCTGACCGGTCATGACCGTGATGGTCAGGTCACACGGACCGGCCCCTGCTGACCGGTCATGGCCGTGATGGTAAGGTCACACGGACCGGCTCCAGCTCCTGCTGACCGGTCATGACCGTGATGATCAGGTCACACGGACCGGCCCCTGCTCCTGCTGACCGGCCAATGACCACGGCAGCGGGCGCGACCCCTCTGATTAACTACGCCGAGTTGGTCGGCTAATGCCGCGTGAAGTTCTCCGACATTCGACTCCAGCTCTGGCCGCGCTCAGCCAGTGAGCTGGGCCGCATCTGCGTCCTGTCAAACTGCAGTCACAGCTGGCGATAATGTCTGGCTAAATACGTCAAGAGCAAATAACGTTTGTCCAATCGGGTGCATACAAGTGGCAATTCGACCGTCGCGTGTACTGCGGTAATCCCACTGAGCAATGGTTCACAGCACATTTGAGCAGCTCTGAGATGCTGTTGAAGCAGTGCCGCCGGACCAGTCCGCCTTGTCCTGGATGCTGTTGAAGCAGTGCCGCCGGACCAGTCCGCCTTGTCCTGGATGCTGTTGAAGCAGTGCCGCCGGACCAGTCCGCCTTGTCCTGGATGCCGTTGAAGCAGTGCCGCCGGACGAGTCCGCCTTGTCCTGGATGCCGTTGAAGCAGTGCCGTCGGACCAGTCCGCCTTGTCCTGGATGCCGTTGAAGCAGTGCCGCCGGACGAGTCCGCCTTGTCCTGGATGCTGTTGAAGCAGTGCCGCCGGACCAGTCCGCCGTTTCTCGGCCCTGACCGCTCGCCGTTCCGCTGCTGAACTCCGGCAACGACCTTCCGTCGGAGTCCAGGCCATAGAAAGTAATGGTCCTCAGCTTCAAACGTTTCCGCTTGCAACGAAGTGCAGAAGCAAGCGATAACTCGCGCGAGAATCAATCGCATTTGCATTGTCGATGCTAGCTCTTCGTTCACGGCCATGCAAACACTGAGTTCCGCCGAGACAAATTTTCAACACAGGGTCCATGGCCGGACTTTCGTCAGCTGATTAGATTGTTGCATTCTTTGTTACTAATGACATTGCGTCATCCAGTTGGCGCCCGCCTCCTGTCGTCAATTCTCCTTGATACTTGCATTGATTAATTCATACTCGCCTTTAACACGCGCCCTGGAGGGCCTCTGAAACTTACGCGCACTGGAGGGGGGCCGATTCCGCCCCACTAAGATCTCGGCTTCCATTAAGGCTAGAGCAACGAGATTCGCAGGGTGGATGGGCACGATAGTTAGCTCTATTGTGTGCAAGTTTCGTGACTGTAGGTCAATATCGTCAAGGTCAAATGAGGTCAAATGAGGTCAAAATAACCACATTTTATAGTTTTGCGTGGCTTGGCTTGTCATTGTTATGGATCGCTGTGATTGTGTTTAAATGCTCCAAAATTGGCATTAATGATGTTTTGGACATTACTAATGATGCAATACATATGCCAGATCCGCCATTTGACCTCAGGTCACCTATATAGGAGCACTTTATCAGGTCATTACCTGCTCCAGTTACCGGAACCGGGCTGCCCACCTGACTGCTCCGTTGGGCGGCTCTCATAATCGGATTCGCAAAGAAAGGAATGAAATACATGAATGAAGTATAAAAACGCTTAGGCACACAATGACAAACAGTAGATTTCCGGATGTGTAGGGAGTAACATGCAAAGTGACATTAATCGCATGACACTCATTTCCATTTATGACAACATTCCAGTTGAATAAGTTTGGTTCCATTAGCCTGTCATGATGCCCTCGGCGACCTAACATGACTTTTAAATTATATAGCATAACAATATGCATCAAGCAAGTCGCTTAGTGTTGTCAAGAACACTTCCATTTTGCCAACATACGGGAAGCGCACCAACGCCGATTTTTGTGGTCGGGCGCTGCGATTTTAAAAAAATAACTTTAACGGATTATAACGTGAAAACCTTTCGGCCGATTTTCATTTTCTTACTTTAACCAATGCGCCGGTCATTTCTAAGCAGGTACGGAAAAAATGGAGTATATCGGCTGGTACAACATGGAGTTGTGTACGAAAATCGGAGGGGTGGGTGGATTTCGTCCTCCATCCCTCCAGGGCGTGTGTTAACCTGTCATGAACTTGACCTGACTAGACCTGGGTGATCTGACATGACGTTGAAACAATGTATCATAACAATATACATCAAGCAAGTCGCTAGTGTTGCCAAAAACACTTCTTTTACGCCAATATACGGGAAGCGCATCAGCGCCGATATTTGTGGTCTGGCGCTGATATTGTTTTTTACTTTACCGACCCCTAACTAGAAAAGTTTCAGTCGATTTTCCTTTTTCTTTCTTTAAACAACGTGCCGTTCATTTCTAAGCAGGTACACAAAAAATGGCGTATATCGGCAGTTATCTATGAAAAACCGGAAGGGTTGGTGGATTTCGCTCCCCCCCCCCCTTCCAGGGCGCGTGTTAAAAAATATCTTGCAACTGGTATGCCTGACATTTGGCGCGCAATGCGCATGTATCGTTCGGTTATATCTAGCCAATCAAGCAAGTACTTCACAAGTCAGTCCATAAAGTACACAAAATGCATGCTTGAGATTTAGGTCAGTGGGATAATATTCTTCCGCGGCCATTTGTACAGCCTATACAACCTATGCTACAGCATATACTACCTTTTGCCCATACTTCCCTTCTCTGGCACTGGATTCTAAACTTTATACATTGAAAGACCTCATGAGATGCGTTGCGCGTACGCCGTGAAAAAAAAAAACATGAACTCGATAATGAAGTAGCTTCCGCACCAAACGCCATCATCACTACGAGCGTGTGTCAATGTCCTCGCGTTGGTAGGTTGTCCGTGTATCCAGACATGCTGTTATACACGAAGCAGGTAACGTTTTGCACGGGTACTATGAGCGCGAACTGCTATCGCTGCTGATGATCCGCTTCGATCAGAACATAGGCAAGAATCAATATTGCAATTAAATTCGCCGGCATTGTTCTGCCTCCTTTGGTAGGCGACACTGCATTACAAAACCAATGGAGAGACATGGTTGAGGACTAGAGCGGAGTAATTGCGAATACATCTTCTTTTGCAAGCGAAGGAAGCTCAGAAGAGCGTTCTGGCGGGGCCAAACGCCGCCATGCCTTCGATGTCTTCAGACTGTTCGTGGTAGCTAGCAATAACACACATCTAATTCATAGCAATTGGTGCAAACGTTCCGGATAGCTTGCGGCAAGGCAGCGTTGGCGGTCATATTTGTCACATTGCCCCTACACTAGATTGGCCGAACCCACCTGGCCAACATACTCAGGTGTGCGCCGAGCTCACCTGGTCACCATACTCAGGTGTGCGCCGAGCTCACCTGGTCACCATACTCAGGTGTCCACCGAGCTCACCTGGTCACCGTACTCAGGTGTGCGCCGAGCTCACCTGGTCACCGTACTCAGGTGTCCGCCGAGCTCACCTGGTCACCGTACTCAGGTGTCCGCCGAGCTCACCTGGTCACCATACTCAGGTGTCCGCCGAGCCACCTGGTCACACTCAGGTGTCAGCCACCTGGTCACCATACTCAGGTGTCCGCCGAGCTCACCTGGTCACCATACTCAGGTGTCCGCCGAGCTCACCTGGTCACCGTACTCAGGTGTCCGCCGAGCTCACCTGGTCACCATACTCAGGTGTCCGCCGAGCTCACCTGGTCACCATACTCAGGTGTCCGCCGAGCTCACCTGGTCACCATACTCAGGTGTCCGCCGAGCTCACCTGGTCACCGTACTCAGGTGTCCGCCGAGCTCACCTGGTCACCATACTCAGGTGTCCGCCGAGCCCACCTGGTCACCATACTCAGGTGTCCGCCGAGCTCACCTGGCACATCCCGTACTCAGGTGTCCGCCGAGCTCACCTGGTCACCGTACTCAGGTGTCCGCCGAGCCCACCTGGTCACCGTACTCAGGTGTCCGCCGAGCTCACCTGGTCACCCTCAGGGTCCGCCGGAGCTCACCTGGTCACGTACTCAGGTGTCGCCGAGCTCACTTGTCCGCCGAGCTCACCTGGTCACCATACTCAGGTGTCCACCGAGCTCACCTGGTCACCGTACTCAGGTGTCCGCCGAGCCCACCTGGTCACCGTACTCAGGTGTCCGCCGAGCTCACCTGGTCACCGTACTCAGGTGTCCGCCGAGCTCACCTGGTCACCGTACTCAGGTGTCCGCCGAGCTCACCTGGTCACCGTACTCAGGTGTCCGCCGAGCTCACCTGGTCACCGTACTCAGGTGTCCACCGAGCTCACCTGGTCAATAGGTGTCCGCCGAGCTCACCTGGTCACCGTACTCAGGTGTCCGCCGAGCCCACCTGGTCACCATACTCAGGTGTGCGCCGAGCTCACCTGGTCACCGTACTCAGGTGTCCGCCGAGCTCACCTGGTCACCGTACTCAGGTGTCCGCCGAGCCCACCTGGTCACCGTACTCAGGTGTCCGCCGAGCCCACCTGGTCACCGTACTCAGGTGTCCGCCGAGCCCACCTGGTCACCATACTCAGGTGTCCGCCGAGCCCACCTGGTCACCGTACTCAGGTGTCCGCCGAGCTCACCTGGTCACCGTACTCAGGTGTCCGCCGAGCTCACCTGGTCACCGTACTCAGGTGTCCACCGAGCCCACCTGGTCACCGTACTCAGGTGTCCACCGAGCACACCACAGCCGCCCTCGCCCCAGTAGCACTTAGATCATATAAAGCTATTCAGCAGACGTGTACACTGAAACCAACTGCCACGTCACCAAAACTAAGCCGTTGCCGACGGGGTGACCATTGTCAACCACCATAAGCAGTAATAAATGATAATTTTTTAAGGTAACATGCAATGGAGACATACTAGCCGCACGACACAAAAATGGCAACAGAACATTCTTAGGCTTATCCAAGCAATCAGAAAAAAAATCAAGAGCGAAGCTAAGCTGCTATTCAGCATCCAAAACACGATAAATACACAAGTTAGTATTCTTTCATTTCTGAATGCATGATATACATTTTCTGAAAAATACTCATTTTAATCTAACACCGTTGCGACGAGATGAAGTTAAGAGTTTCACTCAGAAGTTTTGCCACCCGATCCGAGCCCGGCTGTAGGATCACAAGGTGTGATTATTTCACGAGACTTTCGAATTCCCTGCTAATCGAACCAAGATAGCAGACTTCAATCCTCAATCAGGAGGCGAAATTATAGGTATCACAGCAAAATACTTTGTATATGACTGTAAAGCCCCACATTCAAGCATAGCCAATTTAAAGATGATAATGCCAGACTACATCTGCGGAACCCTATGTCTTCTGTAATTCTACCTCAAGACCTTCGTCATTTCACAGTTTGCCAGCAGCTAAGAATACTCCTCCACGGACGAGACCTGGTCGAAGGTCTTGGTGGATCAGAAAGGCTGGCGGCCGAACGCAGCCTGCGCAAAAGCAGTCTTCCAACTGGAAGGTTCCAGCCGGTGGTGGAGGGGGCGGGCAGGGGGGGTCGCGACATCACTGAGTGAACAAACATAGCATCGCTAGGTTTTGTTAACAATCAGTTGGTTTGCTAGCAGCCAACACAGCATGCATTATCGATGATAACTATGACTTTCGATATCGAAATTTCTTTCGAAAGTTGTTAACGATGATGACTTTCGCTGCGAAATTGCAAGATATAGATATATCGATTCTGTGAATCTCTCCAATCGACCCAATGGTTCCCGATGACCATACATTCCACCAGCGTGACCTCAGTTGACATTTACTTGCAACCTCGATGGAAACAATGTAAAAATAACAGCTCCCATGCCGCACGTGCGACTCATTGTTTTGTCAGTCCTACCCTGTGCTGTTGAGTTCCATGCAGTGTGCAAATATTCATTTTTCATTAGGTGGGCGATGTCGAAAACCAAATAGCAAGATGAAAAAATAAAACAAGGATGTCGAATTTTACTGCGGAAGGTACATAAATGTCTTGTTGCAAACTCCCCCCACCCCCCCATATTTTAACATACTCAACAAATCTACCTGCAGTTGTAACGCATGCATGTACAATACCGTTGTCCTTAATTTTTAACATTTCCAGATTACATCCTGAAGAGAGTATCCCGGTGGCGCAACCGATTACCGAGCACTTCACCGTCTGGAGCTGTCCTGGTCCCGGATCCCATCCTGGGCTGAAGAGTACCTCGAGGGAAAAACTAAGCATATCGCCAAGCGAAGGGAATGTAGATGCCATTCACATTGGAAGCAGCATGGCGTATGCAGTCGGTGCATCCTTCACCTCAAGCATTATTAGCAGATCTTGTCGCGACAAAAACTATCACGCACGATTTTCACTCGTGTCATATTCACGTAATACCACTGGACAACTCCAATGTTTGTATGCTTTTCCAATGCACGCGATTTTAAATCGGCGTTGGTTGCCGATTGTATCGACTTTGCCATTGACTTCCAGCTCATGCTTGTATGTGGAAACTAAATACACTTGTGTTGGAATTCCGCTTCCCTTTAAATATTGTGCTCCTTTCTAAGGTTCCAGATAACAAGACCTGCATGAAATGCACATTAAATATATCAGTTCATTAATTCAGTTCAGACCAAGCCGGAGGTCACGATAATACCGCAATGAATGACGCACACACATGTAGCTGTGAAGATTGTACTACACTTGCTAAAAACCACAATAGCAAAAACTTGAGTATTTAAATAGAAACAAACGCAAAATGCATCAAGCTCCGCATCACAGTCAGGATGGAGAAATGCTTTCCCGGGCCTTCGTAAGGATATCACTGGCGATGAAGAATATAGAGACAGCCTTTTGTAACTGGAGCATTTCATACAAAATAAGCGATCAATGCGCACAACAAACGATGAATGCTTAGCACTAAGCACTAGGTAAAATTGGCAGACAATACAGTATCCACCGTTTGGCAGTACATCCACATCTCCGTTTAACAGCCCGTGCACCCTGAAGACAGGCAATGCCAGTCGGCTTTTGTTGAGTTAGTTAGTAAGTTAGTTAATAGGGCTTTAGGGCGCATCGACTTCATTGGTCATGTACCGTCCATCGGCTTTTGTTGAATGTGCTACGCGCGGCACTTTGTGACTGCGGCGGCGCGCATGCTAACGTATTGTCGCAGCGCGCCGACTCCTCTTCACAGTACTGAGTACCGTCGGCTGTGGCGCAGTCGCCTTCACCGGTCACCAGGTTGGCGCAATGTGAGTCGAATCGACTCTGGAAGCGGTGCACCAGCTTCAGCTGCCGGCCGCCAGCGGCAGCTCGGGCAGTCTCCTGGGCCCAAGCCATGATAAGCACGGGCCGCAGGTGCGCCGATCGCTGATCAACGCCGGCTGGTAACTTGTTACACAGTCCACCATCGCCAACCACACAACCGCCTGCTGGTAACTTGTTACACAGTCCACCATCGCCAACCACACAACGCCGGCTGGTTACTTGTGACACAGTCCACCATCGCCAACCACACAACGCCGGCTGGTTACTTGTTACACAGTCCACCATCGCCAACCACACAACGCCGGCTGGTTACTTGTTACACAGTCCACCATCGCCAACCACACAACGCCGGCTGGTAACTTGTTACACAGTCCACCATCGCCAACCACACAACGCCGGCTGGTAACTTGTTACACAGTCCACCATCGCCAACCACACAACACCGGCTGGTTACTTGTTACACAGTCCACCATCGCCAACCACACAACGCCGGCTGGTTACTTGTTACACAGTTCACCATCGCCAACCACACAACGCCGGCTGGTAACTTGTTACACAGTCCACCATCGCCAACCACACAACGCCGGCTGGTAACTTGTTACACAGTCCACCATCGCCAACCACACAACACCGGCTGGTTACTTGTTACACAGTCCACCATCGCCAACCACACAACGCCGGCTGGTTACTTGTTACACAGTCCACCATCGCCAACCACACAACGCCGGCTGGTAACTTGTTACACAGTCCACCATCGCCAACCACACAACGCCGGCTGGTAACTTGTTACACAGTCCACCATCGCCAACCACACAACGCCGGCTGGTTACTTGTTACACAGTCCACCATCGCCAACCACACAACGCCGGCTGGTTACTTGTTACACAGTCCACCATCGCCAACCACACAACGCCGGCTGGTTACTTGTTACACAGTCCACCATCGCCAACCACACAACGCCGGCTGGTTACTTGTTACACAGTCCACCATCGCCAACCACACAACGCCGGCTGGTTACTTGTTACACAGTCCACCATCGCCAACCACACAACGCCGGCTGGTTACTTGTTACACAGTCCACCATCGCCAACCACACAACGCCGGCTGGTTACTTGTTACACAGTCCACCATCGCCAACCACACAACGCCGGCTGGTTACTTGTTACACAGTCCACCATCGCCAACCACACAACGCCGGCTGGTTACTTGTTACACAGTCCACCATCGCCAACCACACAACGCCGGCTGGTAACTTGTTACACAGTCCACCATCGCCAACCACACAACGCCGGCTGGTAACTTGTTACACAGTCCACCATCGCCAACCACACAACGCCGGCTGGTAACTTGTTACACAGTCCACCATCGCCAACCACACAACGCCGGCTGGTTACTTGTTACACAGTCCACCATCGCCAACCACACAACGCCGGCTGGTTACTTGTTACACAGTTCACCATCGCCAGTCACACAACGCCGGCTGGTAACTTGTTACACAGTTCACAATCGCCAGTCACACAACGCCGAGTTTGCCACCGTGACCTCCGTCGAATGAGCACCCGCATCAGCATGTATACATACATAATCTAGAATCTGCGAGGTGTCGGGGCGTCCAGTCATTAACTGGTCCGGACTGACAGGAGTCGGACGCTGGCTTCTACGGGCAGGCATAGCCCGCTATGGCTGTACTCGCTCGCTGTGCATCGGTCTGATAAAGGCGACCACTATCAGTGCTAGCTAGATTGTCTGCCAATTCGTTCATCGTTTCAATGTTTGTTAGGCTGGTCCCCGCACTCGCATCGTAGGCAAATTACTAAATAATTTACCACAGCTTCCGACCTTTCTAGCCACACGTATTGAATGCAAGGGAAAGCATAGTGTAGTGACGCCAAAGTCCAGTGCACACGATCCTCATCAACTTGAAAAGAATGGCCATTCATTTATCCATCGTCCAAATGTCTAATTTGAACATACAAATTGTTGTGTTCCAACTAAATGCGGTTAAACAATTCCTTACAATGCCACAATCACGATGCCCACGTAAGACTAAATTACTGAGTCGTCGTCAGCAAGGACATTAGTCGAGGAGCGCTTATCGATTACTTAAAAGGAAGACAGCCAGAATCGCATTCACACAACTCACTCGACACCAAGAACGCTGGATTGCAAACCTTGGCACACAAAGACAGGATCCAGTCCGTAGGGCTACGTGAGTGTGCATAATATACGCAGCGTAGACCGATGGACTGTCGTATTCGGTCACGTACAGCAGGAGCAGCAGCAAGCCCTCCGCATCAGTGCATGGTTGTAAGGTACAACTCCAGCCATCAAACGGGATAGGCGTAGGCCAACCACTCAGCACCATGGTGACCATCACCAGACGCTATCCGTGTGCACCAGCACCAGAAACCCCGCCTATTCCAGGAACATTACAACGGTCTGGCAGCAGCGCAATGTTCAACGTTGCCCAGGTGGTTAGCGTGGACAGCATGGTACATGGTGTCATTTAACATTTTCGCCTCAATTCCCATGACAAGACATGTCATCGCAGCCGGCTTGATCGATGTCAAAAGGAAGAAGAACAACAAGCAGCAATGGGTTTGCATCCAGCAGTACACTGGAGGGTCAAATTTTGTATTTCCTTATCCGCTGGACTGTTTGTTTATGTACCTTGGTACTAGCATACTGTACTGCCTTTTTCAATCGGCATGTTTATGTATCTATTTCTCAGTCATCTTCTGTTGTTTTTCTCGGATCTAGATGGAAATGTACAATTTCTTATAAGGGTGGGAGGACACAGGATATTCAAAGGCCATCAGTGGCAGGTAATGACAAGATCAAACACATCGTGGTAGCAAGCTTCTGTTAATCATCAGTAGCCGGACATCGCAGTTCAATCTGATGGTAGTCGGCATGGCGGAATCTCAATATGAGATGCTACGCTGGCATGTAGCTCTATCCTCGCTGATAGAATGTCCAACCTTGTCCACTCCATGTCGCTGTCACCTTCCCCACTACCTCTAGTAGCCGTCCCCGAAGCGGTAACACATGCTCCGCTATCTCTACCACCTGCTTCACCACTCCTAACTCCCAGCCCATGCTCGCTTCCACTTACTCCAGTGCCGCTACCACCTGCTCCACATCTCCAACCACTACTGCTACTACCTACACTTCCACCACTGCGCCTTGCTGCCGCGCCTTACACTTTGCATCCATATTCCCGATCAAATTTGAATCAAATGTTCTTTTCCAGTGCACCTTGCTGCTAAGGTTTCTTGCCTTGCTGCTAAGGTTTCTTGCCTTGCTGCTAAGGTTTCTTACTGGATGTTACTGGGTTTCAGGATACTGGGTAGACTATCTGAAACAGAAGAGGCTCTGTGATATGGTTTCATAAATTTTTTTGGTCACAGTAGTCATTGGGGGTTTAGGAGCACAATGACTACTGTGGTCATGTAGTGTGGTGGTCAGAGGTCATTGGTGCACCCCAACTATAGCATGTTGTAATTGTTGAAGGCCTCAAGATATCTTCAGTTGATTTCAAGTTGGTTTTAGAATGTAGTCCAACACCAATAATGGATAATTATCCATTGTAGTAGCCTACCTTCTTCTGTAATATCTGGATATAAGAATTGCCTGGCTTCAAAGGGAACATCTTCCATGTACCCCATCTTAGCATATGCAAATGTACGGTTTTTGATGTAAACTTTCATAATCAGCAAGTGGTAAGCAAGGATGTCACATAAGCCGTAGAGAAGGAGGTCGGTTGAACTTCCATTAGGTGATATTTTCCACCCATTTTCTTGAAAAGTTTAACACTGGTTCCATGACACCAGCATGGTGGTCAGGAACGGTACATTGCTTAGGTGTTTGATGTTGACCTGTGACTTTATTTTTGGCATCAAAAGTCGAATATACCCGGAGTTCGCAGAACTGTGAATTGCTGCTTAAGCGGTTCCGATCGGCCTGACTTTTGGAGATAGGCCAGGGGTGAACTGTCGCTCTCAGTGGCTTGCGACTGGAGACCCCATCCGATGCTGGATGAAGCTTCAAGTCCAATTAGCTTAAAAAAACAATCAATTACAAAGTACCAAGCTGTAAGCTGTTGGAGCTGTATGTCCCGTCCACGTGCAAACAGAGGTGACGATCGGCATCACGAAAGATCAGCCGGAAACGAGCTTTGGCGTCAGCGGAGTCCCTCGCAAGTCCTAAAACCTTCACCGATCATGAAAGTATTCACCGATCATGAAAATCTTCACCAAACCTAAAATTCTTCACCGATCCTGAAATCTTTCACCGATCAGAAAATCCTTCACAGATCACACAATCCTTCACCGATCGCAGCATCCTTCACCGAGCGCAGCATCCTTCACCGGGCCAGATCAAACGCCACCCGGCCTCAGCCGGGCAGCGGCCGCCTGAGGCTGCCCCGACCACCACCACCCGACCCGGTCGCTCCAGCACGTCCCGCTCGTGCGCCCGGCCCGCCCGTCGACGTCGACGTCCGACCGTCGTATTTTGACCGACCTCGTCGCGGTCGATGGGCTGGCCGCCCGCGGCGTTTTCGGTGCGCCGCGCCATTCATGCAATAAACAGGCCGGCGCGTACTGATACGAAGCAGCAGTCTCGACCCGTATGAATATTGGCCGGCGGCCGCACCGTGCTGCTCGGCCGCCGACCGGCGGGCCCGGAAAAATCACAACAGCAACAAGAAAGCAGCCAGGCGGTGCAGATACCCTCCCCCACCCCCCGCCCCGAACACCCACTCACACGTTCACACATCCGTCTCCACACCTTCTCGCTTCGTCTCGCTCTTTGGCGCTCTCACTCGCAATGTCACTCTCACTAATGATGTTCCTCTCTCGTATCCTTTTCTCTTTCATTGTTTCTGTTTCTGCGCCTAGAGGTAGACGCATAGGCAGACACTTCCCCCCTCCCCTCCCCTCCCCTCCCTCCCTCCCCTCCCCTCCCTCTCCCTCTCCCTCTCCCTCTCCCTCTCTCCCTCTCCCTCTCTCTCTCTCTCTCTCTCTCCCTCTCTCCCTCTCCCTCTCTCTCTCTCTCTCTCTCTCTCTCTCTCTCTTTCTCTCTCTCTTGACCAAATAATCGTGCTGAATAAGTTCACTGGAGCCTTTATCATCTTACTCTTTGGTGCTGGAACTTGCACGGCCATGCTCCTGTCTTATGTGCTCAACTGGCACTATTGTTCGTGGTATAAGTTACAGTTATTTAAATGTGATTCAATCATGCTCTTCGACATTTCAATCGAATTCATCCGAGCCACACCACGGGATAACTGTCCCGGAGAAACGAGATTTCATAGTATGAAGAGGAATTTCTGTGCCATGTTATTTACATTGTCATGGATCACTAAGCCGTTGTCATGCTGGATGATGGCAGACAGTTGTCGCTCTCCGAGGTCGCTTCCGTTAAGCGGTCCACCTGTTCGCTTTGAAAAGGCTCTCCAAAGCGAATACGATACGGAAAAGAGTGAGTGAATACTACTACTGAATGCTACTACTCCTGTTAGATGTGATGCACGGAATTGCGGGTTTCCGATAAGAAGTACTCAATTGCACAATCGTACTCCAGGCCATGTCCTGCTTGTGTGTTCCCTCTAGTTAAAATACAAAAATACAGGTAGAGGGCTTAAATGCATAATTGGTGGGAAATTCCGAGAATAATTCGGCAAAATGGACGTAGTTTCCTGTATCCGGCATGTCCTGTTATGACTGGCTGGTAAGCTATTACTTCGGATTGTATTATAACTAGTATTATATGACTGACTAGTATTCTTACTTCGGATTGCCGAACTATCAACCGATTTGTGTTTGAATTCAACAACAAAAATATTGAACAGCTAAGCAAATCCCGATTTCATGTAGCCGGATGGCACGTAGCTTCATTAATATTGATTGGCATCTTTACTATCTGAGGCCGAAATCCACGTTTCTTCAGTGTAAACAATGGAAGTTGCGTACTATGCGTTGTATTTGCGTTTTTGTTAATGTGTACTAATAGTATCGCGAACAGAGATATGTTTTCGCTTGTATCCTAAGTTCAGCTGTGAGAAATCGTAATTGCATCGTGGCACTGAACACGACAATGAGCAAGTTTTCGACAGCATGACAGCTAAGAGGCACATTATGTATCTGGTAGGTACTAAGTATGAAATGGGCGTAACAAAGTGCAAAAAATATGACAGCACATGACAATAGAAGAACAATTATACTTGACTAAAGAACTGTTGCTTATGTCAGAACTGAAGACATCAGAGAAAATAACTGTACGAGATCGTCCATTCTGATGTTATCTAAAACGCTCCGCGTTCTGTATTTGTTTTTGGGCGCTGGTGTTTCCCGCTACTCTGGATAAAAAGTCAAATCTATGAAACCGTCAATGCGGACTTTGTATCCCGTGCA
The DNA here is from genome assembly GCA_034440575.1 of Imbricaverruca yamaguchii. Lineage (NCBI taxonomy): Eukaryota > Metazoa > Arthropoda > Thecostraca > Neoverrucidae > Imbricaverruca > Imbricaverruca yamaguchii. The sequence goes on from JAOTOL010001348.1 coordinate 578,796, forward strand.
AAAGTAGCTCGCATATTTGCACAGGATCAATTTGGTGACCAGCCAGCTGTATAATGGTATTGCTTTGTACTGACGGGTTCCAACAATCTGCGTAATGGGATTGTCTTGCAGCGCCAGGGGCGGTAAATACCACATACTGCGGTGTTTACTTCATGTAGCCTCGGTCAGGACTACTCGCCAGCGCTGACCGTGGCCGCTGACTGTGGCCGTACCGTGACCGTACCGTGGCCGTACCGTGGCCGTACCGTGGCCGTACCGTGGCCGTACCGTGGCCGTACCGTGGCCGCTGACCGTGGCCGTACTGTGGCCGTACTGTGGCCATACTGTGGCCGTACTGTGGCCGTACCGTGGCCGCTGACTGTGGCCGTACTGTGGCCGTACTGTGGCCGTACCGTGGCCGTACCGTGGCCGTACTGTGGCCGTACCGTGGCCGTACCGTGGCCGTACTGTGGCCGTACTGTGGCCGTACCGTGGCCGCTGACCGTGGCCGTACTGTGGCCGTACTGTGGCCATACTGTGGCCGTACTGTGGCCGTACCGTGGCCGTACCGTGGCCGTACTGTGGCCGTACCGTGACCGTACCGTGACCGTACTGTGGCCGTACTGTGGCCGTACCGTGGCCGTACCGTGGCCGTACCGTGGCCGTACCGTGGCCGCTGACCGTGGCCGTACCGTGGCCGCTGACCGTGGCCGTACCGTGGCCGCTGACCGTGGCCGTACCGTGGCCGCTGACCGTGACCGTACCGTGGCCGGTCGGGTCACAGTCAGCCGCGGACTGACTTGACACAGGGGTAGCTTGTGACACCGCCGAGCCTACCAGAGGAAGTTCTGCCGACGCCCCACTTACCATGACGGCTCCGCGCTGTCCCAGCCGGCTCAGTTATCGGGTCAGCGGAGGGTCGAGTTTGAACCTTCCCTACATCATGTCCTGCTAATCACATCATCGAAACATTTCGCCAACATCTCGTTCCTCTGATGCAAACAGATGAAAAGTGCGAGGAGACTGGCAGTACACGAGCTGCAGAAGTTCCATATATATATATATATATATATATATATATATATATATATATATATATATATATATATATATATAACGTGCGGAGTAGATGGGACCGACATTCACCTGCTTCATGTCTCGGAAACAAAGAGGGCTAGGACTGATGCAACGTAAGGGGGATTCGGCTGATGCGTCATAAGCCGTCGGGTGGTGGGAGCGCCAGACGAACTCTGAATGGTGCTGTCGACCAGAATGGATAGCCTGTGTCATCACTCTGAAATCGACCACTTGGCTCGTCGACCTCTGGCTTGCTGTGTTCTCGCTAAACCGGGAAACATTCGGAACTCTACATATCGGCAGAAGCTGCGAAGCTTTCTGGAATGATGCTACTGTTCGCATAGGGTTGAGGTTAGTATGTCCATGCATGTGCAACAGTTCCATAAAGCAATCCAATGCAGGTCTGATTTAAACCGCCAACCTTAACTTTGATGGTGCCCACGTCAAGACACTGGTGGATCTGTCTTTAAATACAGCAGGAGGCCTACATCCCAACACTATTACATATGAGTGAAGCATCGCGCTGCTCTGACTTCTTGGTCTGTTATCTAGGAATATGCGTGAGGTGGATTAATCCCAGCCCCACTGGATGTGTTAAACAAACTTTTACAACTATATCTCAAAACAACACTATCACCACATTAACAGAGATCATGATTGTATTTGGCGAATATCGCACTTGCCTGTATATGGTAGGAATCACACTTCTTTGGGTATGTCATGCATCACAATTGTCTGTATATAGTAAATATCACGTGCCTGTACATTGTATGCAGCACACTTGTCGGTATATGATAAGGTATCATACTAGTCTGTATATGGTAGGTATCATACTTGTATGCATATGATTGATATATCACACTTGTCGGGGTATGACATGCATCAAAATTGTCCGTATACAGTAAGCACCACACTCGTCTGTATATGATGTATATGGTAGGTGTCACACTTGTCTGTATATGGTAGGTGTCACACTTGTCTGTATATGGTAGGCATCATAATTGTCTGCATGTAGTAGGAAGCACCTTTGTCAGCGCACGTGTGTCTGATACATTTTCGGAGCCTCAATTGCCCGGCACTCATTATCCTTGCATTTTGTCCTTCTCGCACTCCCGTCGGGTGATTGGGGGGGGATGGAGAAAATATAGCGATGCTTTCCTTTGACCGCCATGACCTTGAGGGAGGTTAACCGAGTTGGTGTTGTTCCAAGGGTCGCCATGTTCGACACGCAAGCAGTCGATTTGTGTCGTTTTTGTGAAAACACTGCCAGCCTACTCTGGATGTGTGGACTTTAATTACACTTAAATGCAGGCTTGGAGTGTTATTAGGTGGGGTTTATGGAGGGTATTTAGCAGAACTGTTTTTCGTGTTGGCTGTTCATCTTCACCCCCTCTCCCGCCTCCCTCCTGAAAGAATAACGTGGATGCCCCCTACAAGCACGCACAAGTAACAACATCGCAACAGCATGTGCAAAGCATGGCCCCAGTATTTTTATCAGTGACTGATGCCCTTCTTGTGGACCTCTAAGTACGCGTATTTACAAGGTCATATTCAGATACTGACTAGCTACGCCATTTGTGGCGGTTTTTGTAAGAATTTGCAGGGATGAGAGTTGTTTCACAGTTCTTACTATCTCGGCTAATATGTCTGAATGAATGGCATGCCATGTGCTTGCATGCTCTCGGTCAATGTCGTGCCATTGGCGAACCTTCCTAGGTCAAATATCAAGTCAAGTCATTGGCGTCAATTGACTTCGTCTGAACTATACTTACAGTTACCAGATATTTAATTCTTAATAGTTAAGAACTACAATAAGTACAGGATACAACTCATCCCATGGGGTCCAATGCAAAAAGTCAAAATTGTTGCGAGGCAAGACAACTTTGGGGAGAAGACAAGGTCCTTCAAAAGTATACAGATCGACACCCATGCCCTCGACGCAGTGCTTCTTCCAAGGGACTTTGACGAGTGCCATACCCATTGGCTACTACGGGAGCCACGCTCCTGTCACCTCCGGCCCGCACAGTAATGCCGAAGCAATGGCACGCGTCCAGTGACTGCGGGGGTAGCTGCTGCGGCTGTGGGGCCACCGCCAGGGTAGTCACACGTGTGGTCGCACTGCGGTTAGCTGTGCCATGGGGGAAGCTGAGAAAGCCATTCCATAATCTTATTTTGTATCATAAGCGTCTAATTTCCGAGATTTGCAGGCAGCTCTTTATTCACTTTAAGCAAATGAGTTATGCACCCTGAAAATTGCAGCGAAAAACGTGGAGCGTCTTCTCGTTCTCGATACTACCTGTCTTTAGACATTACCGAGGCAACACAATCTACCGCTTATAAATAGCAGCAGCGCGTTGTCGCGAGCGGTGACAAACCACTGGAAAGCCTCAGTAATTGAAACATTAACGAGACGAGACGAGGGCGCTTTCATGATAGGACGTGATCGCCAAGACAATTTTCCCCGTATTTGCGTTTTTGACGACGTAATTTTAGCTTTTTAACATTTAACATTTAACATTTTAGACGAGACACGCCAGTAGAGCTCAGCCAAGGCTCTTCGAGCAATGAAATTAATCGTAGACGATATTTCCGAGAAAAACGGACGCAATCGCAGTGGCACGTGGCAGTAGCGCCACAGTTTTAAACAATTAGCGATAGAGCTACCCCAGCGAGGAACGCTGGCTTCTAAGGCAGAGGAGAATGCATGGATAACTTAAGGCTGCATGTGTAAGCACCCTGGTGCAGTTAACTTGCCGATACTAGCTGACAAGTGGCAGCAGACGGATCGGGTTGTGATGACGCGGCGGGACGAGCGTGGAATCGCTCATCTGAGGTTTGGCGGCGGTCACCAACGGTGCGGCGCGGCCGCCGCTGCCGCTTGAGATGCCGCTGGAGATGCCGCTCGACCAGCAGGCGCGGCTCGTTTCAGGAAGTCGTAAAATGGAAATGGCCAACATCGTGTCGCGACGTGCTGCAGCTCCGGGCAGTGGCGGGTACCGGTTGGGGGGGGGGGGCAGTCTAGTGGCGGATATGGAACGGGGAAGGACAGGCTAGTGGCGGATACAGGGCGGCGAGAGACAGTCCAGTGTTGGGTACACTGCGTAGTTCAGTAAAGGATACCAGGATCAGTCGGGAATGGAATTATTTCACTAAATGGGCGAGGGGATTAAGTCGCGTTAGAAGCATGCGCCAGAAATACTAGAACGGATTGTGCAGGATTTCAATGCGCTAATGTTCCTGGAATACATCACCTTATTTTCACTTTCCATTTAATATGACTTCAGGAAACTACAGGTTCGGTTTCACCTTCGAACTTTTCAGGGGAGAGTGAACTTCCTCTTTACATTGTAATGATTCTTCACTCGGGAAACGGGAAGGGAAGAGGAAATAGAATACATACGAATTCTTAAACCACGAACAATAGTGCCAGTTGAGCACATAAGACAGGAGCATGGCCGTGCAAGTTCCAGCACCAAAGAGTAAGATGATAAAGGCTCCAGTGAACTTATTCAGCACGATTATTTGGTCAAGAGAGAGAGAGAGAGAGAGAGAGAGAGAGAGAGAGAGAGAGAGAGAGAGAGAGATAGAGAGAGAGAGAGAGAGAGAGAGAGATAGAGATAGAGATAGAGATAGAGATAGAGATAGAGATAGAGATAGAGATAGAGATAGAGATAGAGATAGAGATAGAGATAGAGATAGAGATAGAGATAGAGATAGAGATAGAGATAGAGATAGAGATAGAGATAGAGATAGAGATAGAGATAGAGATAGAGATAGAGATAGAGACAGAGACAGAGACAGAGACAGAGACAGAGACAGAGACAGAGACAGAGACAGAGACAGAGACAGAGACAGAGACAGAGACAGAGACAGAGACAGAGACAGAGACAGAGACAGAGACAGAGACAGAGACAGAGACAGAGACAGAGACAGAGACAGAGACAGGGACAGAGACAGGGACAGAGACAGAGACAGAGACAGAGACAGGGACAGAGACAGAGAAAGAGACAGAGACAGAGACAGAGATAGAGACAGAGATAGAGACAGAGATAGAGACAGAGACAGAGACAGAGACAGAGACAGAGACAGAGACAGAGACAGAGATAGAGACAGAGATAGAGACAGAGATAGAGACAGAGATAGAGATAGAGATAGAGAGAGAGAGAGAGAGAGAGAGAGAGAGAGAGAGAGAGAGAGAGAGAGAGAGAGAGAGAGAGAGAGAGAGAGAGAGAGAGAGAGAGAGAGAGAGAGAGAGAGAGAGAGAGAGAGAGAGAGAGAGAGAGAGTATAGGGAGAGTATAGGGAGAGTATAGGGAGAGTATAGGGAGAGTATAGGGAGAGTATAGGGAGAGTATAGGGAGAGTATAGGGAGAGTATAGGGAGGGAGCGCGGGAGCGAAGGAAGGTGAGACACGAAAGTTAATGGTGAGGAAGTGACGGGATGTAGGCTACGTGTTTGAAGAGTTAAATTAAATTTCTCCATCCTTGAGGATGGAGAAATTTAATTGAAAGGATAGATTGGCTCATTCTCTGTCTTATATATATAAATCCACCCTTGATGAACTACATCGTGCATGTATCAGCTCCCCTGATGTCGCTTAACATCGCTCTGCTACGGCAAAATTGCGTACAGAATATTCGCACATGTACGCCAATTATTTCCATGCCACGTCCATGGTCGTAATGTCAGACTTCAAAATTATTGCATGAATCTGTCAGCCTCAACTCCAATGGTGGCGGAAATCATGCCAGGCACATAGCTTAACGTTTCAAATGTGAAAATATCCCGGCAATTTTGGCGTTGGCGGCCCATTAAAGTTCAGAGGCTGATTTGATGTCAGGCCGGATCGTCAGTGACGGGTGGCCAGCGTGCCAAATTGTGAATGAGTACCAGCATATGGCTACAGAAGACAAATCGCAAAGCAACAATATTTGTCATACATCAGTGCAATAATGAAATGGACATCTGAAGGCAAGCGACCTATGATCACTGCAGTGCAAAATAATTGACTATGTGACCTGGAAATTCACAGTTAATGGAATTGTGCCATTTTATCCTTGTCTTAGGTTTTTACGAGTTTGCCACATGCTGTATGTGCAATCATGCACACAACTGCGAAATACTGTAAAATGCATCTGACTGAAGTGAGTCATTCCACTTTTTTAATCCTTAAGTGGCGATCCTTTATTTCCATCCAATCTTTCACTATTCCGAAGCAACTTCTTTCTTCATGCACACAGTTAATGGTGAAGTAATTTTAGGACACTGGATCACTGAACTTGGCGTAACATTTTAACGAGATAAAGTCGCAAAGATTGTAACGATGTTCTTCACGGATACGCTGGTTAGCATCCGGGCGCACTTGTCGCAGACGCGTATTTTGCGGACTTTAAGTGCCGTTTGGAACGCACCGCTGTTCTCTCTTTCACTGGAGATCCACCGATGTTCGTCTTACCTCCACGTCTGGTTCGTATCGCATTCTCCCTGGCTCTACTTCCTCTTCACTGCGTGTCTTCTCACGTGCAGCGACTTCCTCGCGCGACTCATCCTGGCCATTGGCAATGCGCCGACAGCTTTACTAGTCTGGGCTGCTCCGGAAGGCCAACGCGCTTTTCAGATGTAAAAACGGCGCGCCCGCGCAGCAACAATTAGTTGGCCTCTAACTCTGTCTGGCGACCTCTGCCACGATTGGCGCGTGCGGCGAAGATTGGGATGTGTGTGCCGTCGCGAGCGGGCAGAACATCAGGCGCCGGCTGCCTCGCACGCCGCCAATCTGTGGCGATTGCCGCGTGACGACTGTCCTAGCATGTCCTGGGAGTTTCAGAGCTGTACGTTGCAGAGCTGGTTGGTTGGTTATTGGTTTTACGACACATCGACCGTTGAGTCATGTAACGTCGCTAACCTCTCACGCCGATTGGTCGCGGCCGAAGAGTAGCGACAGGTGAGACTCGAACCCACAACCTTTCGATTGTGAGACGAGCAACTTACCCATAGACTACTCACCCCCCACGCTGCAAGGCTGCACGTTATAGAGCTGTACGTTATAGAGCTGTACGTTGCAGAGCTGTACTTTGCAGAGCTGTATATTGCAGACATAGGCGTAGAAATATGTACGTCGCAGTGAGGAGCATTGCATGATTGCTGTATGTTGCAGATGTACGTTGCAGAGTTGTATGTTACAGGGTTGTATGTTGCAGAGCTGTATGTTGCAGAGCTGTATGTTGCATATATGTATGTTGCAGCGCTGTATTTTCATGAGCTATGCGTAGCAGAGCTGTCCTGCAGTGAAATGCGCAGAGATGAAATGGATTGCGAGCTCATCCAGGCTGAGCCTCGTACCCTGCACGTGAAGAACCAAATTAGTGGCATGGAGGTTACGGAACAAGTTGTTATTCTTCTTACACGGCTATATTTCCTGCTCAAACGGATGTTGATGTTATTGTTATTATGCCAAATGAAGGTAGTTGTTAATGTTGATATCACAACCACCATCCTTTCTCTGTGTATATTCATTGCATTTTTTTGGCATTTTCAAACCCTGATCAACTTATGTCTAAGGAGCTTGACAGGTGATTTTGAGATATTTTGTATATTTTGTTCTGCTATCGTGAGGCGGCTGGGCACATCCGACGAGTTGTATGCACATTTCTACCATTTAATTCGCTTCGCAACAGCTTTGTCTTGTGATGACGTTAATGTTTGAAAGTTGCAACAGTGGCTTTGCTGGTGATCTAGCACAAATACTCGCTACCTGTCAGAGGCACCGACAAGCCCAGCCCTACCCTCCAGTAACAAACAAAAATAACTACATCAAATAAACAAATTTGTGTTCTTGCACCACGGAAACGGGAACTTTTTCGTGTATCCGTGCGCCAGAGCTGGACTCGATACAGTGTGATATTGAGCGAATGGTACCCCTGAAGAAAATGTTCGCTGAGCCCAAGCTATCAGTGGATATTCTTCGATATATCGAGCAGGAAGACACTAGAAGCACGTTCGTTACCCGCAGCTCTGGTCAACGCGCCGGAAAACAACCGAGGAAACGCCCAGCTTACCAACAAACGTAATATGCAGGTGGCACGACCTGTGTGTTGTGGCTGCTTCTCGTGTGACCTGTGTGTTGTGGCTGCTTCTCGTATGACCTGTGTGTTGTGGCTGCTTCTCGTATGACCTGTGTGTTGTGGCTGCTTCTCGTGTGACCTGTGTGTTGTGGCTGCGTCTCGTATGACCTGTGTGTTGTGGCTGCTTCTCGTGTGACCTGTGTGTTGTGGCTGCTTCTCGTGTGACCTGTGTGTTGTGGCTGCTTCTCGTGTGACCTGTGTGTTGCGGCCCCGTACGGCGCGATATCGGGGCAGAATTCGGCGCTGCCGGTCGGCAGGCATTGCCAGACAAGTTATGAGCTCTGCAAATGCAGCCATTAGCCTCCCCGTGGCGAGCTGGGCGCCGCACTAAGCGGAACACTGTGTGTGCCGGCGGCGGCGAGTTCCCAGACCGGCTGTGTCGCCGGGGGGGGTCGCGCGTCGTGTCACACTCTGGTGTGTGCGGCCGACAGGAGATCGGTCGGCCGACGATGCTGAACTGAGGCTCTCGGGCGCGACCGGTATCCCAGTCGAGAACACTGACTTACGCGCCTTCGAAATATCTCGGAGGATGTAGCCTAGGCATCTGTAGCCCACCTCTCTATCTCTATCTCTATCTCCATCTCTATCTCTATCTCCATCTCCCTCTCCCTCTCCATCTCCATCTCCATCTCCATCTCCATCTCCATCTCCATCTCCATCTCCATCTCCATCTCCATCTCCATCTCCCTCTCCCTCTCCCTCTCCCTCTCCCTCTCCCTCTCCCTCTCCTCTCCTCTCCCTCCCTCTCCTCTCTCTCTCCCTCTCCCTCTCTCTCTCTCTCTCTCTCTCTCTCTCTCTCTCTCTCTCTCTCTCTCTCTCTCTCTCTCTCTCTCTCTCTCTGTCCTTATCTCTACATATCTCTCTCCCTTTCCCTTGACATTTCCATTTCCCTCTCCCTTTCCATCTCAATCTCAATCTCAATCTCAATCCCAATCTCAATCTCAATCTCAATCTATATCTCTCACTCTCTCTCTCTCTCTCTCTCTCTCTCTCTCTCTCTCTCTCTCTCTCTCTCTCTCTCTCTCTTCTCTCTCTCTCTCTCCCTCTTCCTCTCATCTCTCTCTTCTCTCTCTCTCTCATCTCATCTCAATCTATCTCTCTCTCTCTCTCTCTCTCTCTCTCTCTCTCTCTCTCTCTCTCTCTCTCTCTCTCTCTTTCTCTCCGAAGCCAAAAGCACATCTGTCCTTCGCAAGCCCGTGGTGCTCCATCTCCCGCACCACTTGCAAACCCCCCCTGCCCACCACCAAGGAAGGCACACCATCCTCGACGGAGCCAGCTCCTGTGCTTAGCCCCGAAAACGTGTGAAGGGGTGATGGAGCAGCATCAGGGTGCCAATACCGTCGGTCTTTTCTTGTTGCATTATCAGGCATTCCGTATGATAGTTCTGTGTTACTTGCTTATTGTTCCTTACATTATAGTATGATTTTTCTTGGTAGAGTATGGAGTGATTTCGATGCACCATTTCCCCATTTCTCGTGATTCTTTCACCACTTCTAAAGTCCGATACTCTATTTACGCAAAAAAATATTCGTGCACAAATGATAACTTTCAGTTCTAAATTTAACCACTACTATTACGTATAAGGGCATCAATATATTATATTTAAACGCGTTCGACTATTGCATTCACCACGGGACTGTATCCGTTGCACTCAAAGCGCTACGATCACAGCAATTGTCGGATGCATAACGAATATTTTTTTGCATAATGCATACAATTCTTGGATCTTTATAGTGGAGCATTTAATTTATAGCCGCAATTGTATTACCAATAGAAAAGAGCATCTGTTGCGGACGCTGTGTCCATCCGCTGGTAGTGGACTGTACGTGTTTGGGTGGTGCCCTGCAGCATGGGGTAAAACGGCCAAGGGGCCTAAAGAAAAGGGCATAGAAAGGCGAGCGACAGATAAGTAAGCGGGAATAACATGTAAAAGGAAATTATGTGAACAACAATAGGAAAAGGAACAAATAACTGCAATATGAGAGGTGGGAAAGATATATGCTTGGAGAATGCAAAGAAATAATCGAAGTAACCTAAATATAGGTGGACATAATAATAAAGGTTGTAGGCTAGACCTCCCCAATTCAAGGGAGACAAAGGAATTCTCCAATTCAAGAGAGCAAGGACCTAATCAAGAACACTCCAATTCAAGAGGGAGGGAACCCTCAAATTCAAGAGAGCAAGGACATAGCTAAGAGCACTCCAATTCAAGAGTGAAGTGACCCTCCAATTCAAGACAGCATGGGCCTAGTCAAGAGCACTCTAATTCAAGAATGCTAAAGGAGGCCCTCCAATTCAACAGAGCAGTAGCAATAGGAAATGAAGGCGTACGAAAAGCTTGAAAAGAAAGCTGGAAAACAGAGTCAGGCACGGTCACCCAGCCGTAACGAGCAATACTGTGCGTGGTTCATCAATTCACTTCCATCGGTCACTCACTGTTTCACTCATCACTCCAACACTCGCTCAAAGCACCAATTTCTATATTGGCGACGGCGAGACGGCAGAGGTGCAGTGCACCTGACGAGGACGACAGAAGAAGAGAGCGCGAGGGGTGTTGACGCGCCGCTTATATATGAAGGTAAGGGCCAGCTGAGACAAGGAGAGAAAGGGGCTCAATGGGTCACATAAATATCCCGCTCCTGCGTCGCGGCCGACGTTCAGCATATACGTGGAGCGAATACGAGCGAGGCGACCGTGCCGCCCCGCCGGTCAGGCACACACGTCGTCGCTGGACATGCGACGTCCAGCCCGATGTCGCGGCTGCCCGCCAACGGCAGACCACAGCGCGACATGCAGTGTCTGTCGGCGACAGCATCAGTATTTAATTTAGTATTTGCTTACATTTTATGACATAACGGAAATTTCCAAAATATTGGACCATAGCTATGCTGCTTTTTCTACCATATTCTATGTCAAAGGCATCGAAGTGCACCACTTCGAGCGTGAACTTAGAGATGTCCCACATTAACAGAGGCTGTCCAACGTTAACAATTACTTTCTGAGGAAGAGAGTGCAGCACCGATTGCGTCTTTCGACACATCAACCAATCGGCTAATGGGAGCGAGCGCTCTGTCGTGAGAAAATCGTACTTCTGTGCACACCGTATTAAATTTGAAGTTGGCATTTATGTTCTTTCAATTCGTTCTCATAAAGACATAAAGACATAAAAGATCAGTGCAACTCTGAGCCACAAGGGCCCTTCTTGGTTGCACTCTGTACACTGGACCAGTTGCCCACCAAATCTGCCAATCAGCCCTCCCTGTAATACTGAAAAGCAAGCCCTCTATTCTTATAATGACTGTCTATGCTGTTTTTAAAAATGTTCAATGTTCTGCTACTGACGATGTTTTCTGGCAGCTGGTTCCAGTGTTCCACTACCCTGTTGGTGAAGAAAGTTTGCCTTAACCTTGTTCTGCTGTGGTTAATTTTAATTTTGAATTTATGACCTCTAATTGCATCATTTCTGTTAAATTCAAACATTTCCCCAAGGTATCCCCTCTCCAGACCATTGACAAATTTAAAGACCTCGATGAGATCTCCTCTCAGCCTTCTATATCTAAGTGAAAACATATTCTCACTTCACACTGGGTGTAATCCAATTTATCCCTCAACTTGCAACGAAAAAATAACGTGTGTGGTAGCATTCGAATATTCCCAAATATGTTAAGTTATTACAGCGCTACATAATTAACTGGAACACTGGAATCAGAATATATTCTTACGACGGTGTTTACTGAAATAGAAGAATGCCTTCTAGATGAAGTAGTCGAGAGTAACCGAATACTTGAATCTATAGATATCTAATGAACCCAATTCGAATATATTCGAACGCTTGAAATGCTAATCCTTGGCTTTGCTGCCAACCTCTCCCAATACTGGGGTGCCTGTTTTACGAAAGGAGTTTAAGACATCTTTTAACGTTTAAGGCAGCTTTTAAGACATCTTTTAACTTTGAAGACGGACCGGGGCGGATCTAGGAACTTTGACTGCGAGGGAGGCCAATTGCCTGGAGGGGCGCCAATTTTCCGGAGGTGCGCCACTGACTTTGACGACAGTTGTTTAGGCGGATGGGTGCACTATGTGGTGCCCTCGAGTATTCTGTAGGGTCTCCTTTTCTACCCAGACCGGCGCCTTGTCTACTCCGAGGAGGGCCATCAACTGGTAAATGTGTTGAGTGAGTGCGGCTGTACACCCGAGCGACTTCGTGGTGTGCCATTTTCTAGTGGTACAGTAGTCACACATGTCCAGGGGAGAAAAATGTTTCCAACTTGTTCCATCCAGACCCCAGCTGCCCCTCCCATCGCCCCTGGCGATGCAATTAATTACACCGGCGGTCGCAATCTACTGCCGTTGCAATTGCATCCCATACTGCGTATTGCAGGATAGGTACTGCATATTTGCCATGCTGACCAGCATTGCTGATGGCAAGCCGCCGTTAAGATACAGCTTGTAACCTCTGGCCAGATGAACAGGCAGGTAAACGCAAGAATGTCCGATGAATGGCTAGTCGGATGAACAACAGAAGGCACGGAAGTCGCCACAGAATTCCGATTGGGGATACGAGACAATTTTCAGGTCGACTCCTTCAACGCAACGCCATGTGTAGGCCAAGCTTCACGAAGTTCGGTGGCAGTGTCCCCAGTCCCAGCCCCGGTGGCGACGGCCATGGCCCAATACCCGGTTCCCACGCGGGCGGGCGGGCGGCCACGGCGGACGCCGGTGTGCCTGCGGCCGGCCGCAGAGCCGACAGCTCGGGGAAGTGCGGCGTGGGCCGCCGCTGAACTGCCGGCAGAACGGCCGACGGCGGCCGCCACCACTACTATAATTGTAACTTCCGGCGGTAGCTGGAGCTCGCATCGCCGCGTATCCGGCCGCCACCGGATGCACATTATGCGCGCCCAGTTTCCAATGCATTATGTCGAGAGGTTGGCGCAGCTTGGCTTCAGGTCCCCGGCCCAGGTCGGCGCGGCTGTGCACTCAGCTGGCCGCCCAGCCAGCAGCAGGGTGGCGAATGACGCGACGGAAAACAACGGTGTTCGATGGCGGGCCGGAGTAGGTGACATCGGGAAAGACGAAACACACAAGCAAAAATGCCCTTCGCATCTCAATTCGCCGCAATTGAAAACCTGTTTACATTTATACCGCTGCGCTAACACTGATGCGGACAGAATAACAATAGTATTTGCATCGTCATTGGTGTGGGCAGCTTCATTGGCAGTCCACACACCTCCCGCTGTCGGCACCACCATGCAGATGCCGTGAAAATCCGCGGCCTGGGCTACAGCTTGCTGCAGACCATTTATTTCAGCCACGGGGAATTCCGAGCAAGAAAAAAGAATAAGCCATACCAAGCCAGGGCCAGCGATCGTCTAGTGGATCGCTCTGATGCTATGATGACAATATCGCGCCTGCCTTACTACAGCCAGCGACCTTGCTTGGGCATTATGTCATTCGCTGCGGCGGTTTTCTTTCTCGTTAGTTCACCTCGCATCAGCAGGCGGCATGACTTCGCAGCGATTAGACACCGTCGTCGAAGCAATGTGAGCTGGCGTCATTCCCGGAGAAAATGGCCGGTGGCACTGCCCTACAAACGCGTTTTCCGACCTTATGACCTCGACACAGCAGGCCATCACCTCATTATCCTGCCCAAGCAGGTCACGTGACCTCATGACCCCGACATAGCAGGGCATGACCTCATGACCCTGACACGACGGGGCAGGTGACCTCATGACCTCGCAGTGATAAATTATTCGTGAAATATACCACTTTCTGAACACATAATTGACATCCTTCTCCAAGAGGTATTGGCATCTTACTCCTTGATATGGAGTATTTATGTCTCCTTTCTAACATTATCTCGTTTATAAATAGCATGTGCATGCCCTCGACAAGGAATGGTGTTACACGAACATTTTGCAGTGCAATATCAGGTAAAAGGATGACTTACAATGTGATATGGCATATAGCAGTTTATTGTAGTTATTATTCTCCCTATCCCGAATATAGCTCTTCATAAATTATGAATTTAAAAAACAAATGATAAAGGTCCAGTCATAATTACCTACAGCGTCGACTCAAATTTTAGTCTGAAAGGCATCAAAAACATTTCAACACGCGCCCTGGAGGGGGCGAAATCAGCCCCCCCCCCTCCGGTTTTTCGTAGATAACTCCCGATTGTACCGGCTGATATACGCCATTGTTTGTGTACCTACTTATAAATGACTGGCACGTTGATTAAAGTAAGAAAAACGGAAATCGACCGAACATTTGTCGAGTTAGGGGTCGGTAAAGTAAAACAAATTATCAGCGCCAGACCACAAATATCGGTGCTGATGTGCTTCCCGTATATTGGCAAAAAGAAGTTCTTGCAACACTAGCAACTTGTTTGATGTATATGGTTATGCTACATTGTTTCGAAGTCATGTCAGGTCACCGAGGTCAAGTCAGGTCAAGTTAATGACAGGTTAACACACGCCCTGGATGGGTGGAGGGCGAAATCCAACCGTCCCTCCGATTTTTCGTATACAACTCCATATTGTACCGGCCGATATATGCCATTTTTCTGTACCTGCTTAGAAATGACCGGCGCGTTGTTTAAAGTAAGAAAAATTCAAATCGGCCGAAACGTTTTTAAGTTAGGGGCCGTGAACATTTTTTTTCATTCGCGGCGCCAGACCACAAAAATCGCACCTGATGGGCTTCCCGTATATTGGCAAAAGACAACACTAGCGACTTGTTTGATGCATATTGTTATGCTATATAATTTAAAAGTCATGTTAGGTCACCGAGGTCATCATAACAGGCTAATGGAACCAAACTTGGTCAACTGGAATGTTATCATAAATGGAAATGACTGCCATGCGATTAATGTGACTCTGCATGTTACTCCATACACATCCGGAAATATACTGTTTGTCATTGTGTGCCTAAGCGTTTCTATACTTTATTCATGTATTTCACTCCTTTTTTTGCCAAGCCGATTGTGCCGAGCCACCCAGCGGAGCAGTCAGGTGGGCAGCCCGGTTCCGGTAAATGGAGCAGGTAATGACCTAACAAAGTGCTGCTATATAGGTGACCTGAGGTCAAATGGTGGACCTGGCATATCTACTGCATCATTAGTAATGCCCAAAATATCATTAATGCCAATTTTGGAGCATTGAAACACAATCACAGCGATCGATAACAATGACAAGCCAACACACGCAAAACCAGAACATTTTGTTACTTTGGCCACATTTGACCTTGAAGATATTAACCTAAGGTCACGAAATTTGCACACAATACAGTTAACTATTGTACCCATCCACCCTGCGACTTTCGTTGTTCTAGCCTTAATGGGAGCCAAGATCGTAGGAGGCGGGGAGGGGGGGGGGCGGAACCCGACCCTCTCCAGTGCGCGTATTTTGCAGAGGCACCCCAGGGCGCGTGTTAAGTTACACTAATTACATGCCAAATTTAGACATGCCGCTATGCTCGTTTCGACATCTCACACCTGACGAAAAACCAATATTTTAAAACTGTGACCTCGACATAAAAGGTCATGACCTCATAACCTAGGCACAACAGATCGTGTGACCTCATGATCCCGACACAACAGGTCATAAACTCATGACCCAGACACAGCAGTTCATAAGCCCATGTCTCCCACACCGCAGGTCATGACCTCATGATGACGTAACTCTGCCCACGAAGCCAGCCAACATACTTCGTTGTGCCTTCCTCAGACAACTAAGTCAACATCAAACTAAGCCCTGGCTTTGGATGCAACGTCGTTGTTGCAACACCGGTTTTAGAGAAACTTAATGTCACCGATAATAATATCACTAAAATAAGTATCGCATAGCATGGGACATTAACCCGCGCCGTCTCTCCGGTCAGATCCTCACACCCCGTCTCGGGGGGGGGGGGACGGATAGTAACTCCCCTCTAAAATCCAAAATAAACGTCGCACGAACACGAAAGAGGTGCCATCGGAAAGCACTCGACAGGTAGGGTCAGGATCCACCCCGCAAAAATAATTTTCCCCAAAAAGAGACGTTACCAGGGGGCTACATTTTCACGACTTTCCACGACTTACATTATGTTTTCGGCCTTGGGGAGTTCATTTTGTGGATATGAGAAAAAATTATTTGGAATGAGAAAAGGACAGCGTAATCGACCAGGGCCATACATTTGTTGCCCCTCCCCCCTCCCAATTGATTTTTTCTCAAATTTTTGAGTTTTCAAGTTTTCTTTAATTTTCCTTTTCCAGTGGGTAGAGCAGACCGAGAAACATTGTTGGAAGTTAACCTGCCCTCATAAAAAAGATGCTTACTTTATCCATAATCTTCTGTTTGAACTGTAATTGGCAAATATGCAAAATTTATATGTAGTCAAACACGAACAAAATCCACTCGTACGTTTTGTTGCATCCCTAAAGATAAGCAAACGCTGAAAGTTTCATTAAAATATCTGTATCCGTTAAAGCGTGACGACTGGCTAAACTTTTTTGGAGGTGACCTCACTTCACCTTGACTAACCCGTTGACCCTAGATGACCTGACTTCAATCAGCATGCCAATTTTGAATCAGCATGCCAAATTGATGTGGGAAAAGGTATGCCAAATTTGGGCGCACTGTCACGCGCCGTTCGTCCGCCATCCGCAAAAACCTGAGGGGGGCGGTTGAAGACCCCCCGAGACGGGACGGGTTAAGTGAACTGTGTTAGCTTCCCTGCAACATCCGATTAATTATCCTCATAAAATTCTGGTAGATATTTAGTTCAATATCGACAAGCGCGCGCTGCGAACCAGAATTGAAACAAAGCGACTGCTGACCGGTTTAGAATCAACAGCAGACGACAGTCACGGTTCCCAAGGTCATGTCTGGTCCGATTTTCACGGCCAATCGCACTGTCTGTGATGACATCGACTTCAGCCAGAAAATTCAGACAACGAAGCAGCAACTTATCACCTACCTATGGTCAGTGAGATTATTCAGTGAATGACATGCGCACCAGCAATGCAATCAGGGCCGGAGTGTGACGTTTGGGTGCCGGCACACCGCAGCGGCCATCACTTACTGACACTGGCGGGTGGCACTACACTGATGGATTTAAGCTGCTTCAATATTGCGGGCTGGTACCTCTGGATAAGGAATGCGGCGGCCGATAATGGTCGTTGGCCACTGTTTGATACTACGTAGCATGGAGGCGAGGGGAGGGGGTGAGCTAGTGAGAAAGGAGGGTGTTAGTTTGGATGCCCGCCTGGTTAATAGGGAAAAGCGAGGTTAAAAAATCAGCTCATGGTCCGGGATAGTTCATCATATGCCCTCCGCCCTGTGGCTGTACATTTGGCCGGAAGTGAGACATACCTCCCAATTGCCACGTGCAGCATATTGCCAATACATTGAATTATGGCACCAGATGTATTCCGAAAAAAAGCAATATAAGCTTTTTCTCGCGGCATTGTTATCCCTGTTAATTTGTGCTGAAATCGCTCTATCGGGGATGAAACTGTTTTTGCTAGATAATTTAGCTGGGGCATCGATGTTATCGAGCATGCTAGGTAGAACAAAGCAGTTAAAAAATGAGTGGTAATATTTAAAGACAAAGCAGCAGAGCCTGCCTGCATTTTGTTGTACATACGTGGTACTGCCTTTTGCAGTGTGCTTTTTCCATCCATCGCTACGCTCTTCCTGAGACGAACACAACGCACGAACTTCATGCACCTCAAAACATCGTGCAGTTGTTCTATCCTTCCGTCACGGGTGTTTGCGAACGATATTCCCGGATGGTGCAACTACGGCGCGACAAGTATTCACTAGGTGAATGAGGTGATCGAAGCTCCATGTAAACAGATGCATCATACGAACAATTAGTCGGAATGCCTAATACATTGGTCTTTCGCATGCCTAGTTCCATTTCTCGTTGGAAATGGAAATGCTAGCCAAAGCACACTGAGGACCAGAGATATGATTATGACATTGCAAATGTCAATTTGCGTTCCAGTTACGTCTTCGAATAATTGTTCGCATGGAATTTGTGGTACTTTTGTACAGCGTAAAGATCCACAACCATAGATGTTGGATAATTCCCAAACCATATTTAGCCGATAAAGAATTGCTTTCAGCTGAATCATTTCCACGGTGTGATTTCAGGTGGTGTTAAGCAGACACCGACGACGTTAAGTGCACGTTTTTAAGAAATGCACCGTCCATTCTATCCGAAATGTACAGGCAGAAGAAATGTAGAGTTGCCAGAAATACCACGCCGAACTGCAATAGATGCTCACACCGAGCAGCGTTCTGGAATTTTCCCTGCATCATCAAAGGCGGTTGCGATATCGGCGACGCACGTCTCATCTCACGGCCGTCCAAGTGGTCAGAGCGGCTGGAAATTCGTCACGTGTCATCGCCACATGAGCAGCGGCTCCGAGCCGACCTATCCGCGCCGGCCGGTACATTGCCGGGCCATGTCCGCTCAGGGGCGGCGAACTGGACACTGCCGAGAGCGGTGGGAGGAGGGGGGGGGGGCGGCACAGTGGCGGGACGTGTCGGGACGTCAGGGGACGGGGTGGGACGGGGTGGGACAGTAGCGGGACGGGATGAAATAATAGCGGGGACGAAACGGGATGGGGTTTGAAGGAGGGTGAGACAGAAGCGAGACGGGGTGGGATGGTGTTGGCTGTGTGTTGGCCATGTGTTGGGCGTGTTGGCTGTGTTGTCTGTGTGTTGCCCGTGTGTTGACTGTGTGTTGGCTGTGTGTTGGCTGTGTGTTGGCTGTGTGTTGGCTGTGTGTTGGCTGTGTGTTGCCTGTGTGTTGGCTGTGTGTTGGCTCACCACGCCACATGTGTTGGCGCATGTTGTGGCGTGGTGAGAAGTGAGACGGTGTTGGATAGTAACAGGACGGGATACGCTGGTCTGGGACGGGGTGGGATGGTAGTGGGACAGTAGTGGGACAGTGTTGGGACAATAGCTAGACGTGTTTGGATGGATGTTGGACGGAGTGGAAAAGTAGCGAGATTGGGTGACCCGCAATACAACGGGCGTGAGACGAATTGTTTGCAGATGTAACATAAAACATTGCACAGGACAGCACATGCTTAGCAAATGGTGCATGACAGCGTATGATACGACGTCGTTGTAGCGACTCCTGCTTGATAAGCCAATCCTTCCCTTCAGTATCAGATTACTTCTCACGTCGTGGTGGATCTTCAGTTCAATATCGACAAGCGCACGCTGCGCCGTCGGAATGGAAACAAGACGACTGCTGGCCGACTCTTGATCAAACGCAGACGGAAGTCACGATTTCCAAGGTTATGGCGGATACAATTTCCGGCCAATCGCACCGTCTGCGAAGACATCGACGGGCAATTCAGTCCAGAAAACTCAGACGACGAATCGGCAACTCGAGCTTTTTAATCTCCACAATTCTGCAAAAAGAAATGTGACAGGCAGTCGTGTTTTGTACTGACGGACCGGAACTGACGTCAGCAGACAACAGACAGACCGGAACTGACGTCAGCAGACAACAGACAGACCGGAACTTACATCAGCAGACAGCAGACAGACAGGAACTGACGTCAGCAGACAACATACATACCGGAACTGACGTCATCAGACAAAAGACAGACCGGAACTGACGTCAGCAGACAACAGACAGACCGGAACTGACGTCAGCAGACAACAGACAGGCCGGAACTGACGTCAGTAGACAACAGGCAGACCGGAACTGACGTCAGCAGACAACAGACAGACCGGAACTGACGTCAGCAGACAACAGACATACCGGAACTGACGTCAGCAGACAACAGAAAGACCGGAACTGACGTCAGCAGACAGATAAAGCCGGACAGTTAATGCTGACTCCAGCGGAAAGCTCGCTTCTGATGAAACCGAAACAGCTAGCAGTAACACGAGTCGATATGAATGACTGCCTGCTATGTCTTTCTCTGGGATCGCAAGTCAGATTGCATTAAGATGTCGCTCACATTAGATAAACAAGTATTGTAGACTGGGCTTACATGCAGACAAACTTGCTGCATTTAGGAAGGTAAGCAAGAATGAACCAGCTGATGCTTGACTTTCCAATCCAAATTCGAAATTTCTCCAAACTTAATGGTCCGCTCACTCAACCTTCAGCATTGATGTTCATTGGAAACTGCACCCGGCGTATTTGGATAATTATGAGAATATTAGCCCGCCCCGTCCCTCCTGTCAGATCATCACACCCCGTCTCAGGAGGGGGAGTCGTTAGGGACCCCCTCTATTCTCCAAACTAAGCGTCGCACGAAAACGAAATAGGAGTTATCGGAAAGCGCTCGACGAGTAGGGCCAGACACCAACCCCCAAAAACATCCTCCCAAAAAGTGTCGTCATTAGGGGGCCTAGGTTTTCACGACTTACATCATGTTTATGGCTATGGGGAGTTCATTTGAAGAAAAAAAGAAAAGCGAAATCGACCAGGACCATAAAATTGTTGGCCACACAATCATTAACATTATATTTGGGGGGAATTGAGTTTTGAAGCCTTCTTTACTTTCCCTTTTCTAATGGGTAGAATGGACCAAAAAATGTTGTTCGAAGTCAATTGAAGTCAACTTGCTTCAATAAAAAAATCCTTACTTTAGGCAGAATCTTCGATTTTAACTAATGGGCAAATATACAAGACTAATTAATAAGTAATGAAAAGCGTGGAAAATGAATAATTTATCTGGTACGTTTCATTGCATCCCTAAAGATAAGCAAACGCTGAAAGTTTCATTACAATATCTTTATCCGTTAAAACGTGACGACTGGTTGAACTTTTTTGGAGGTGACCTCACTTGACCATGACTAACTCCTTGACCCTAGAAGACCTAACTTCAAAATGTTGACATAACATACCAAATTGATGTGGGAAAAGGTACACCAAATTTCGGTGCGCTGCCGCGCGCTGAAAGTATGCACGCTGAGTACATATATCGAGTTCCAGACTCTTATGATGCCGGAGTTTAAATTAGCCCACGTCAGTTTACGACCTCATCACAATCCAATTCCTAGATATGCACTTAAACATGTTGAAAACAAGACCATATAGTAAAAATGGAAATGCAATGCCACGGAAAACGTCGAAAAAAATGTGGTCTCAAATCAGGTCACTGGTTTAGGTGAATATTTCGATTACAACAAAGTTGCTTGCATATAACTGTGATACGGATCAAGATCTACTTTAAACCTCGAACCCGTTTAGTTGCAACTTATGCCCATTAGAAGCGTTCCAGGTTTCATGTCCAAATCTTCACGGCTTTGCTGCATGATAGGCAGTGACAAGTGAAGGAGTGTCACTTAAAACACAGCGCAGTTTATGGTGATGTTTTGTTATAATATTTGTCGAATGTTACGCAAGGAAATCCTCAGCAGATTAGATGAGCGCATCATTGAGATGGAGACGGGCACCTTCTTGCGTGCAATAATGGCTAGGTTATGCTAGGATTTATACTTACGTTCTTCATTACATATTAGTGTATCACTCAACGCCAACTTTTTGGTATCATTTTGCTTGCTAAATGGAAGGTAACCATTTGCGACGGAAATGAGTGGTCACGTCGTCTTAATCGCACTAATTAATTTGCTTTATTTCTGAATATGTGGATGATTTTCAAATCTGAATCCTCAAACTACTTCATTATCATCTATAGCCACCAACTCAGGAGAGCATCGCTATGCCTCTTGCCGTCGGTAGCACAATACAATTTGTGATTTCGCTCCAGTTCTGCCATCACTTGAACTTCACATTCGCTCCAATCATGGTCCTTGTCCACAAGGACATAGCCATTTATAGAAACGACAAAAATAACATCGACACAGATATGTGTCGCGGTTTTGTTTGCAGCGCAAGTCCACACGAAATCCGGTCACAAGACTTAAATCCCTCTCAGAGAAAGGAGCTGAGCTCGCGCTGCGTTCGAATTTCATTGCCATCTGACAAGCGGTTTAATGGGACGGCAAATGCAACGTTTCAGGTGAAAATTATCATCACCGCCGACCATGTAATCTGGCTAATTGACCAGCCCGGGGAAGATCCGTGTCATGGTTGATTAAGCTGCCGGCTGTCAGGGCCCTCACTAGATGATCGGCCGGCTGCCAGGGCCCTCACCAGATGATCGGCCGGCTGCCAGGGCCCTCACCAGATGATCGGCCGGCTGCCAGGGCCCTCACCAGATGATCGGCCGGCTGTCAGGGCCCTCACTAGATGATCGGCTGGCTGCCAGGGCCCTCACCAGATGATCGGCCGGCTGCCAGGGCCCTCACCAGATGATCGGCCGGCTGCCAGGGCCCTCACCAGATGATCGGCCGGCTGCCAGGGTCCTCACTAGATGATCGGATACCAACAGGTCCAGATATGCTGTTAAGCACTCCTGGCGTCTTGATCAGATTCAGAGAAGAGCCCGTCATATTGGCAACAGACAAAGAAATAAAAAAACAGACATCTTCAAGTGGGCGTCACACCGAAATGTCGGCTGGCCCGCAGATTTCGGTGAGGCGATATGGACGTCGCGCGCCCACCGGATGTGTATGTACCAGACGGACCGCGTGATCTTTCGGAGTCAACTTTTCGCCCGTCCCAGCAGAGCTTCTCAGGAAGAATGGATGTCTGCGCTGTGGCTACGTGCAGTTCACATTTCAGGAACGCGCCTGGCACTGCGTACTTCAGCTTTCCGAAAGATGCAGACGGCGGGCTGGGCGCATCGGCGAGCGAGTAATTAGATGAACGCTAAAACTGCTTTCGTCTGCTCCAACCATTTTGAGGAAGGCGACATGGTTCACCAGTTCTCCTGAAGTGGCCCAAGGGCTTCAAGGCCAAGCTGTCCCTACATGGAATGCCATTCCATCCAAGCCATTCCATCAAGGTAATCCATTCATTTTAAACAATTAAAATTATGTGACGTTCTTTAGCATTTGTGCTCTGCAGCAATGTTCAATATTTTAGTTTGGTTATAAGCTAACTAACATTTCACTGCCTGTATTTTATCGGCACAACGCGGTGCTATGCTTACCTAGGTTAGGTAAGTACCTAGGCAGGAATTATGAGGATTCGATATCTCAGGAGCAGGAACCCCTAACTGAGGCAGTGGGTTTTGGTTTACATGCTGGTGGTACGGAATCTTCTGCAACAGCGGATCCTCTGGAGTGAGATGTGATATTAAATGAGACGGGTAGTAGGTCAAGCTGTCTTCAATAGCCGAATAATTGTTATGTAGGTATTATGAGGTAGGGCTGTCTAATTCTGTGTTTGATCGGGAAAGGATGCAGGATAGGTTTGTTCTCCGTAGATCATGTATCTGCTTTCCGAATCAGCAGGTCAATTAGCACTGCATTTGCTCAGAAATCGGTAAATTTGCACATAAAGGTGTTTTGTGAATTCTTGGAAGTTATCTTTCAATGCAATGCTTATGATCATGTCTAAGATCATGGGACAACTTATTTTATCATGTTATTGCACCTTAAGGTATTTACGAGACAAGCTTTATACACATATTATACCTCCATAAAGAAAGGAAACCAGTTAGGTTTGGGCAGGGAAGGTTAGGTCGGGCTTTTGCTTTATGTTGGAAAGGTTTTCAACAAAATATTTTGGAAATATTTTTCATGTCGATTTTTTTCGTCAAAAAACAGGTCAGGTTAGGTTAGGCTGG
Organism: Imbricaverruca yamaguchii; assembly: GCA_034440575.1. Lineage (NCBI taxonomy): Eukaryota > Metazoa > Arthropoda > Thecostraca > Neoverrucidae > Imbricaverruca > Imbricaverruca yamaguchii. The sequence continues at coordinate 602,627 of JAOTOL010001348.1, forward strand.
GTTATATTTTTACGCTTAAAAGTTTTGAGGACAAAATATTCTTGGAAAATGTTTCATTAAAAAAAAGAATGTGTTTTTTTTTGCATGGAAGGTTAGGCCATGCTTAGTTACATTATGCTACTTTTTTTCCCTATATTTTGAACATTAACTGAGATGCTGTTACCCAAGTCCAAGTCCTTTTCTGAGTATTGTTTTGGTGTTATTTTGTTATCAATGTAGGTAGGCATTGTGGGTGTATGGGATGATGGTGGATGAATTTTCTTTTGTGGGGGGAATTAAGGAAAGGGTGTTGGATGGGGTGATGAGCATCTTTTTGTCAGGGTTACGGTATCTTCCATTAAGTTTGAATCTTGGTGTGCCCATGGTCTCTTATTAAGTCGGAGCACTTTATGACTTTATGACTGAAATATGTGAATTTGCATGCTATCAACTGGTCTTGCAATGAGGTGGACTGATAGCCTTTACACGCGAGCTCATATATTGGATAAATTTGTGCTTTAAAGTATTTATTTAATTTTTGAAGAAAAAAGGTTTCCAATGTAGCATCTATCAGCAAGACTATAATGACGTGATCACACATTTCCTTTCTAAATGCTTACTTTTCATTTGGCAGCCAAAATAACACCAAACAGGGGTTATATTTGGTAATGTAGAGTACCGAATAATGTTTTAAAGCACATAACAGAACCTAGCCTAACCTCTATGTTTAGGAAACTTCCCCAACAACAAATTGGGAAATATAAAATCCAATGCTTTCAAAATTTTCCTCATGAACAAAATCTACCTAGTACAGCCCAATCCCTTTGGTCTATGAAGGCAAAATGTGTGTAAAACTTGTCTTGCGAGTGCATTGATGCACACAAGACATAAAGACATAAAGACATAAAAGATTAGTGTAATCATGAGCCGCAAGGGCCCTTCTTGGCTGCACTCTGTATACTCAACCAGTTGCCCACCAAATCCGTCGATCAGCCCTCCCTGGAATACTAAAAAGCAAGCCCTCTTTTCTTATAATGATTGTTTATGCTGTTTAGAGATGTTCAATGTGCTGCTACTGACAATGGTTTCTGGCAGCTGGTTCCAGTGTTGTACTATCCTGTTGGTGAAGAAAAGCTGTCATAACCTTGTCCTGCTGTGTTTGACTTTAATTTTGAATTGATGACCTCTAATTGCATCATTTCTGTTAAATTCAAACATATTCAACTTCTTCAATCTTTCCTCATATGCCAGGTTGCTTATACCATTAACCATTTGCGTAACCCTCTTTTGCACTCTCTCTAAAAGCCAACAATCTTTTTCATAGCTAGGAGAACAAGCTTGGGTGCAGTATTCCAAATGTGCCCTGACGTATCATATCGAAATTAAATTTCATATGCCATTCTTCGGACCACTTCACAAGTTCGTCTAAGTCTTTTTGCAGCGAGATACGCTCATCTTGACCTGGTATTTCCATAAAGACCTTCAAATCATCCGCAAATTTCAAAACCTTACTGCTTAGCCCACTTTCAAAGTTATTTACAAATATAATGAACAGTAGTGGCCCCAATGCTGACCCCTGGGGGACTGCACTAAGAACATCTTGCCATGACTTTGTACCATTTAGCATCACTCTTCGCTGTCTATCTGAAAGCCACAACTCTATCCATTTTAAGATGCTATCTGCAATACCATGGACCTGAAGCTGCATCATTAACCGTTTATGCGGTATCTTGTCAAAGGCCTTACTAAAGTTATGATACGCTACATCAGCCTGATTTCCCGGACCAAATTGTTCTGTAGCGAAGTTAAAAAAGTCCAAGAGATTTGTGAGACACGATCGCCCTTTTCTACAACCATGTTGAGTATCTTGAATCAATCTGTTTCCTTCCAGATAACTAACTATTCCATCCTTGATGATTGATCGAATACCTTGCAGACTAGGGATGTGAGACTTACTGGCCTATAGTTTTTAACTTTCCCTCTGTCTCCTTTCTTGAAAATGGGGACTACATATGTCCTTTTCCAATGTGGTGGAATTCCATTTTCTGAAACTCGTCTACAAAATATTATACTAAGTGAAAATGCTAGTTCCTGTTCAGCTTCCCGGAATACCCTAGCATACATTTCATCCGGTCCTGTTGCCTTGTTTGGCGTTATTTTCCTGATATGACTGAAAACAACATCACTATCAAAGAAATCAACATCATTTATCCGATCACATGTCACTGAACTATGGTGTACGGTCAGCATATTGGTCATATCTTCCAATGTAAACACTGATTTAAACTGTCTGCTCAGCTCCTCAACCATATCACTGTTCTCACCCAATATAGTCCCATTTACTTCCAGTGGGCCAATTGTGCTAGAAACTTTACTCAGCTTGCAGAAACTAAATAACTTTATTACTGGCCCCCTTACAGTTCCTAGCCAAATCCAGTCGTCTTGCTCGCTTTGCTGCTGTTAATTTTTGCTTCACAGTGTCTCTAGATATTCGATACGACCTTACATTTACGATATTTGAAGCTTCCCTAAACACTAAATGCAGCTTTCTGAGGCCTTAATTGCTTTTATAAAGTCTGGTGTAAGCCGTGCTGGCTTTCATACCCTTCTTTTGCGCCTTTGCTTTTGAGGGACATGTTTAATCTGAATTTCCGTCAAGTAAGATTTGAACTCTTCCTACATTTCACAGGCATTTAAATTGGAAAATTATTCTTCCCATCGTATGGCACTTAAAGCCGCTCTCATGCAGTCAAAGTCTGCTCTGTTGAAATTGGGAATCTTCACCAAATTATCCTTAATAGTTCCCATTACATGTGCATTGAATCTAATTATGTTATGTTCACTTCTTTCCAGAGATTCTTCTACAGTCAAGTCTTGAACCAAGTCACTTAAATCCGAGAATACGAGGTCCAATAATGAGCCATGCCTGGTCGGTTCCGTTACAAACTGGTGTAACAACAGGTCCTCTTCAAGGCATTTCCTAAACATTTTGCATGATGTTTAAGCCAACATGATGCCAACACCAACATTTGCATAACCTTTTAAATTAATATCACCAACAATAAAGCACTTCCTCTGAAAGTTACTTCTGATTTCCTCACAAATCACCTTATCAAGCTCCAGTTGCTGAGAATGTGGAAGGGTTCCTGATCGGTAGAAAGCTCATATCCTCAGTTTATTGCTGTCGTCTTTTCCCACAGCGACATCAAGCCAAATGGACTCCACAGACACGTTTTTCTCTCCACCTGCTAGTTTTTGAGAACTGAATAAGCCATTCACATAGAGCATTACACCACCCCATTTCACTGCTGGACCCCTATTGCACGAGAACATATTGTTTCCCTGGATCTCTTAGTCCTGCAAGTTATCTCCAAAATATCCCTCACTGACCCATGCCTCCGTGATGCAAACAAAATCTGGTTCCTCCTCAGGAACATAACACTTGAACTCATCAAATTTGGACCGCATACTCTGAGCATTTAGCATCATACACTTGCATATGATCCATAACCACCTTTGGCTTTTTCATGCTGAGGAGTTCTTTTATCACTGGATGAACTACCACTCTGCCTCCTTGAACTACTGCTATCCCTATTTACTGACTTTGAAGTTATGTTGCCTTGGCTGTCACTATTGGCATATCCCCGAGATGGCAATGCAACTTCATCCCTCCCGACCCCTGAAGGACATGCTCATGCACTTTGTCTAACACATGCACCCCTTCTCAGAGAAGTGCAGGCCATTCCTCTGATAGAGGTCCAATGATCCATAAAACCTGCACCACTCGTCAACAAAGGTGAAACCTAACTCATGGCAGAGCTTACCTACCCTGGCGTTGGCTGCCAGTGCCCCAGAGCTCCACTCAGGAGAGGCTCCAGCCCCAGGCAAAATTGCAGTTACAATGACTCTCCTACAATTGCTGTTACAATGACTGTTATCCTTCAGGGTGGCCAGAAGGGCCCTGTAGTCCTGTAGTAGCTCCTTACTCCTAGCAGGACCTATATTATTCACCCCTGCCTGTACTATAACTGTGCTAAACTGGTGATCACTGGTGGCTTGTGTCTGGCATCACCAAGCCTGGCCAGGTCCTTGACCTTGGCACCAGGCTTGGTGATGCACCTCCTGTCCCTCCTACCTTTACAGAATACCCTATATAAATGTCGCACACGAGAATCATCTACGACCGGTACTGTATCCTTACTACTACTATCCTGGGGGCAGGATAGTGCCTGGAATCTATTCGATATTGATATGCCTGCTTGCCAAGCAGTTTGAGTAGGCTTCCTTGAACTCCTACCATCTGCCACCTGCCACTCACTGACCCTTTCCTTGGGCTCGCTCTCAAAATCCTCCACACCCTTACCTCATGCCACTTCCCCTCCTGCGACCTACCAGATCTAGCCCTCCTCCGTTCACTATTAACGCTCTCCTCTAGAGAAATCCCAGCCACCTCCACAGTAGGGGAAGCCTCGGTTACCTGGTGGTCTGCGACCACCTGGGCATAGGATGTCCCTGCTGCGGAGTGACCTCTACTTGTCTTGTCTTGCCTTGTCATGCCTACCCTGTGCAACAAAGGCAGCCTTGAGATTGGAAAGCTCTGCCTTAAGGGCCCTAACGTCTTCCTCTAGTGCCTGCATCTTGGTAGAAACCATCTTACAGGCCGCAGCTTATTCCTAGATTTAGATATAAATTAACTCGTTAAACAACCGACAAAAATGAAACAAACAGCCAGCTATAATTCGCTATAAATCGCTACCTCCTATACTGTCAGATAATGATCTAAGTACTTCATGAATACCAGCACACTAAGTAGAAACTATTAAACAATTGTTTGTTTTTTTTTTGTTTAAAAAAAATTAAATGTCTAATCTAATTGTTTTCTAGACAAGTCGACAAATATATGACAAATATCACTTATGATATCACTTAGGGTTAGACATGAAAATAAACAGAAGTCAAACAGCACTTATGAATACCACCAACTTAATATTAAACTATATATTAAACTTAAACACCAGAAGAATATGTACCACAAAACTAAACAAAGTATGTTAGGAAAGTGTAATGTAACTAATGTAACTTATAATGTAACTTCATAAAAATAAAAAGTAAAAAAAAAAAAAATGTAACTTCATCTACACATAAAAAGGACAGCAACATGCTATCTACAAAAAAAAATTAAATACAAGAACTTGTCTTACGAACGCAACTACACCGAGAACGCCACAATTTCAAGGATATCTAATAACCTTGGAACCTTGCTACAATCTCCAACTGAAGAAAAGTAAATACTAAAATACTCCCCAGACACCTCTACAATTACACCGGTATAGGATGAGCGCTATATGACCGAAGCAGTCGATGCGCCCCTAAGCCCAAATAACCAACCAACACCGGTATAGGGAGATATACCTAATGTAAATGAAGCTAACTATTTTAATTCTAAACTCTATCTTAAACTTTAACACCAAAAAGACCGAATCGTATTCCTCTGCACTGCAGAAATCTACGACACGAGGCCGCGCCACCTGTCTGAAAAGCGTTCCCGCGGAGGATTGGCAAAGCTACCTCGTGTAATTTAAGTGTAACAAAAATACCACATATTGTTCACCTGTCTCAGGTTTGACTGTGTCATTGTGCATTCAAATACCAGCTGAATGTAACTTCGCACTGACCGTAAATAGCATACATGCACCCTTAGTATGCTTTTCGACATCACTAGTGTCAGTACTACGTTCATACAATTACAACCTACAAGCCATCGGTGATTTCACTGAGTTGTTTGAGAGCAGAGCCGGAATCAGATCTGAACTGAATGCCAACAAAGCAGGTTTAACTACCCTAATGTGTACTTCAGAGCGCAACGCTTATCCCTTTCAGTTTAAGGATCTGGACCAGCTCGATGGAGGAAATGGATGTCCGTCGGGCCTCAAGCCTGGTGCCACCTGCGCTGCTTAGCCTGGAGGCCCCCGCTGGCGAGCAGCCGGCAACGCCTTGGCTCGAGGTCATGGCGGCCCGGGACCCCAGCGATCCGGCTGGAGGCGCTGGCTTTGGTGGCGAGGTTCGCGAGCTTCATATACCGGGTCACCGATCCTCGCCGAGCCGGACAACCCGCAGCGCCCAGCCCAGCTCCGTGTCTGACAGAGCCGAGCGCCCAGCCCAGCTCCGTGTCTGCCAGAGCCGAGCGCCCAGCCCAGCTCCGCGTCTGACAGAGCCGAGCGCCCAGCCCAGCTCTGCGTCTGACAGAGCCGAGCGCCCAGCCCAGCTCCGTGTCTGCCAGAGCCGAGCGCCCAGCCCAGCTCCGCGTCTGACAGAGCCGAGCGCCCAGCCCAGCTCTGCGTCTGACAGAGCCGAGCGCCCAGCCCAGCTCCGCGTCTGACAGAGCCGAGCGCCCAGCCCAGCTCTGCGTCTGACAGAGCCGAGCGCCCAGCCCAGCTCCGCGTCTGACAGAGCCGAGCGCCCAGCCCAGCTCCGCGTCTGACAGAGCCGAGCGCCCAGCCCAGCTCCTGCGTCTGACAGAGCCGAGCGCCCAGCCCAGCTCCGCGTCTGACAGAGCCGAGCGCCCAGCCCAGCTCTGCGTCTGACAGAGCCGAGCGCCCAGCCCAGCTCCGCGTCTGACAGAGCCGGCGTGGCTGGCCCTCGTCCGAGTGTGAGCCCAGTCGGCGTCATTAACCGGGACAGCGCCGCCTGGTTCATCCGGCCAGCTCCGACTGTCCATGCTGCAGCTGTGACCTCGCCAGCTCCGACTGTCAGTGCTGCAGCTGTGACCCGGCCAGCTCCGACTGTCCATGCTGCAGCTGTGACCTCGCCAGCTCCGACTGTCAGTGCTGCAGCTGTGACCCGGCCAGCTCCGACTGTCAGTGCTGCAGCTGTGACCCGGCCAGCTCCGACTGTCCATGCTGCAGCTGTGACCCGGCCGAATGGCTGAACATCGAGACACTGTGTGCCCTTCGTTGGCAGAGTGACTTTCGCCGCGGGCGTCCGGGCGGTCATGTGTCCCTGAGTGGTGGGGCGATGAGCGGTGGATAGGGCCGGGGCGGTCATGTGTCCCTGAGTGGTGGGGCGATGAGCGGTGGATAGGGCCGGGGCGGTCTGTATAGCGTCCCTGAGTGGTGGGGCGATGAGCGGTGGATAGGGCCGGACGGTCATGTGTCCCTGAGTGGTGGGGCGATGAGCGGTGGATAGGGCCGGACGGTCATGTGTCCCTGAGTGATGGGGCGATGAGCGGTGGATAGGGCCGGACGGTCATGTGTCCCTGAGTGGTGGGGCGATGAGCGGTGGATAGGGCCGGACGGTCATGTGTCCCTGAGTGGTGGGGCGATGAGCGGTGGATAGGGCCGGGCGGTACATGTGTCCCTGAGTGGTGGGGCCATGAGCGGTGGATAGGGCCGGACGGTCATGTGTCCCTGAGTGGTGGGGCGATGAGCGGTGGATAGGGCCGGGGCGGTGTGTACAGTGTCCCTGAGTGGTGGGGCGATGAGCGGTGGATAGGGCCGGGGCGGTGTGTACAGCGTCCCTGAGTGGTGGGGCGATGAGCGGTGGATAGGGCCGGGCGGCCGTGTGTCCCTGAGTGGTGGGGCGATGAGCGGTGGATAGGGTCGGGACGGTCATGTGTCCCTGAGTGGTGGGGCGATGAGCGGTGGATAGGGCCGGACGGTCATGTGTCCCTGAGTGGTGGGGCGATGAGCGGTGGATAGGGCCGGGCGGTCATGCGTCCCTGAGTGGTGGGGCGATGAGCGGTGGATAGGGCCGGGGCGGTCTGTATAGCGTCCCTGAGTGGTGGGGCGATGAGCGGTGGATAGGGCCGGGGCGGTGTGTACAGTGTCCCTGAGTGATGGGGCGATGAGCGGTGGATAGGGCCGGGCGGCCATGCGTCCCTGAGTGGTGGGGCGATGAGCGGTGGATAGGGCCGGGGCGGTATGTAGCGTCCCTGAGTGGTGGGGCGATGAGCGGTGGATAGGGCCGGACGGTCATGTGTCCCTGAGTGGTGGGGCGATGAGCGGTGGATAGGGCCGGGCCGATCTGTACAGTGCTATAATCGGCCAAATGCAGCGCGACAGCGACAATCGGAGAGGATGGACGGACAAGTCGGTCTGCAGCAGTAAACCGTGTGCATGGCACTAGGCATGAGGTCGGTGGACTTTTCCCTCAACGTCGTGGTGTGGCAATGAAGGTACAGTAGTAAACGTCGTGGTGTCACAATGCAATACCACGGATAGTGAAGGCAATTGAGGAGAACAGAGCACGTGCCCACAGTGGTGGCGGTGTTGGGGTGACGTCACGGTCCAGGACGTATTGTCGCCGCCCGGTTCCGGCTGTTAGTGCTCGAACCGCGACCTGACCTGCCGCCGAGTCATCGACACCTGGCGTTCGCATTGTCGTCGCGATGACGGCCAAACCAATATGCTATGAAGGCAGTGTTTTGAATGACAATCGTGACATATGTATGCCTGTAGGTATGTACCATGTGCGCTTCGCCAGTGTTTCATGTTGTGTTTTGAAGCTCTGCTTGGTCAGATGTTGTGATGGTCCAGACTTGCAGTTGGCCTGCGACGTCAAACGTCACGGCACCCCTTCCTGATGCCGCTGATGCTGCGATGTATGTGGGATGGCCCGGTGGAATTGTGCGCTTCTCCATCCCTGAGTGGTTGCTATAACTGGTAGCGACATAGCTGGTGGGTGATTGTGCAAGGGAATACTTTCTTTGGTTTTCTTCGAAGGTTTCTTTACTTTTTCGAATTCCCATGGTCTGATGGTTTTGGTGACCTGTTTGCATAGCCTAAACTCCGGTCGGGGGAGATAATCTAGGGAGATAGCCAGTGCACTCAAATTCTCAATACAACTGTTTTCCTGGTCTTCGTACACAAACTGCAAAAGCATGACAAAGATGGTCTTGTATAACCATGAGCCCTGATGCCAGTGTCTCTGATATAGCCTATGTCTGGAATCTTGATATATCGTTGAATTCAAGCATTTAATAGCATTGGTCACATTTAATATTGACCCTGTTTGACCTGTATTCACATTAATATATCGTGATGACTTGGAGGATGGACTTGATGGCATAGAACGATTACTCACCGTGTACAATATGCACGAACAAATAGGTACCTGCGTTGAGTTAGATCATAGGTGGAACTATATATTTTTGCGAGGTACCTGAATGGTACACATCTGCCTTAAAAATCCCTGCTGCTACCTAATCATTTTCCGGCAAATCTACCCTTCATTTAGATATTTGCATGGCCTCCACAGTCCACGCGTCATCCTCGTAAGCAACACCTTGCATCGACAAGGTCTTCGTGACCTGTTATTAAGTACCAATGTGAAGAAAATAAGGTCAATATACACGTTCGGTTTGTGTAGTCGCCTATCATTCTCTCGGAAACATGATTCATTGCCGAGGTGACACTACGCAATTTTTTCCGGGGCAGCTGTCCCCTCCCCTTTGGCAGAATTTAGCATTAAATCAATTGCATGGCCATTGTCGGCCTTAATATCCTCCCCATAGTGTTCAATAAGTTCCATCCAGCATTCATTCATTTTTGACGTTCGTCGGTGGAATGAAGCTATGCAATGCATGCCCCTATCATGCATATATAGAGATTCAATAGCACGGAGATCGAGGATCGAATTACAACGGGACAAGTATGAAAAATCGTCAATGGTAAAGTGTGAATCACATGCAGATGAATGCTGCTTGACTGGTGACGGGCATGGATTGCAGAGGATACGCTGAGTGGAGTCTGGTCGTCCTAAATGCTGTTGTACCCTACAGCATAGACTACGCAGGGTAGACCCCACCTATGATGCCTCACACGAGCAACAACTGAAGCGATATACTCCTGAGGATAAACAACATCTAGCAATCATGTCTTTGTATCTGAAAAATGAGCCTTTGTTGCAGTTATGATCTAAGATGATCTTGGGGTCCATGTATGGGTAAAACTTTGACAGTAATCGAATAAGTTCAAACTTCAGACTATCAGACTGCCGTCCGAAAAACTGAAGAACGAGATACTCGGCAGCCCCGGAACTGCATGCATGAGAGCTTCCCTACTGATCCTGATGTTCAGGAACTTTTAATGTAAAAGTTCACCAGGTGGGTTGCAAAAGAAAAAAAATAACTATAAAAACTTTCTGAGAAATCATATTTCCATGTCAATGAGGGCTTAAGTGGAACACTGAAGATGGAAGAGTGGACAATGCAGTTTTTGATGGAGTGAGGGATGAGGCTTGAAGCTAGTTCCCAGTCCTGAGAACGGAAACCTGACAGCAAGCTCTCGCTGCTGCTAGTGCTGGCCGCACCAGATTAAGCTGCCCACGATTAAAGTGCTGTATCGCGGGGCCCGCGCACTCTTAACTGTATGCATATATATATATATATATATATATATATATATATATATATATATATATATATATATATATATATCCTGACCAAGTGATGTGCTTGCAGTACAGCCACCATTTGATCGGCCGTCATGTCACATACTCCGCATCTGATTCCGCATATTCGTGCATCCGACACCCTAGAGCCTGATGCACACCACGGCACAGTCGCCGTCCGTCTGGTCTAGCTATCAGCGGAGTACGACGAAGACCATCGCCCCCCGCGCTCGAGGGCGCGGTAGAATGCCAGCTGGCGTTATCGGAGAAAGGGTGACGAAAACGTGAAGCGGGAATAATGATTATTTTATTAGAAAGCGAATGCTGATGCAAGTGCAATGAGAAGTAGGTGAACGCTTCACCTGATTTGACCTCAGCGGCCTTGTGAGTCGTCGGTGTGTATTCCACCCTGGTGGTCGGCGGAACTTCCGCCCGCGTGGGGCGGGCGGAAGGTCGCTCTGGTCCCACACCAGCTGAAGCTCAAGCTGAAACTGAAGCTGAATACGCGGTGTGAAACAGCTCAATCGATAAGCTTTTCGAGTTGGTTTAAATATGCTTGCGCGACCGTTTTTTCGCTGACACTCCAGGGCGGGCCAGGCAGATCAATGTGGTGCAGGCATTCGATCGTCGCCGGGGTTGTCGGGTCCTGGTCTGGATAAAATGTGATGTCGTGCCTCAACTATACTGATATTCAAGTTGAAGACCCAGTCTGCTACTTAGTCTGTCACAGCATCAACGTTCAGGGCATTAATTAGGTCAAGGTCAAGTGCGAGGAAATATGCAATGAACTGAACAAATAGGTGATAAAAACATTGCTTACATTTGAAGAAAATTAATAGCTGGTACCGGTGTAAAGCTAATTGTCGCCTTTTTAAGTAAAGGAGGTTAAGTTGATTATTTTCAACTTCTCAATGTAGCATTGTTAGATTGAGAACAAAGAATCTACTCAGATGAAATATGGGAATCGACGTGACAACTTAGCATGGAACTCGATATTTTTACTTTGTTAGTCCATATTTTAGCCTCTAGCCTCTAGGGCTTGTGATACGCATAGCCGAAAGACGCGCGCGATTTTATTTCCGTAATGCGACTTCATGTTGATTTGAAACTTACAACAAGACTAGAGGACATGCACTGCCATTAGATAATCGGCGTTGTATGGCCGAAGCAGTCGATGCGCCCATAAACCCAAATAACCAACCAACTAACTGCCATTAGATATACTCCGGCCGTTCTGAAGAACGCGGATCAGAGATCAAGTCATGTGCACCAACCGTGTCCACAATTTAAACCTCCGGTTGGTGCAGGGCTATAACCGGAGGTAACCCCTCTGCTCTTTTTCTTCATTATTCCTCGATCATTTATACATGCACGAAAGTTCAATTTTGCATCATATCTTGCGCCGTTTCCTCATAAGTATTTCAACATATCTCTAAAATGGCGAGGCCATGACTGGACATTGACCTACCGTAGGTCGTAGACCGGAACTTTATCTTGCACCTCATCAACTGATTAACGGGCGGGACAGTCATGTCCATCCGAAACAGTGAGGAAATACAAAAATTAGAGGAAGGTGCGCCACATTTCGCAGCGATGTCTTCAGCATTTTCTATGTTGCCATACATAACTCTTAGAGGAAAATCGACCGGACACCTCCGCCACCCCCACCCCCACCCCATCCCCTTCCTTGCACCGTGAATGTCAACATAATTCATACCAACGCGAGACTAAGCCATTTGGGACAACAAACAGGAAAATTCAGCTTTCAAGGAAGCTGATATCAGTTTTTTCCACCCCTGATGGTCACTTCTAAGTCAGGGGCAAGGTTTTCAAAATCAGGGTTCGCTTTTCCTCAATGGTAATCCTACCAACAAAGAAATCTTTTTGTCATATTATTGGTACACACATGTAATCGGAGCTTCCACCATCCTTTCAACTGCATTCAATTCCCACAACGGTTCATGAGGTATGCATGCATGTATGTATGTATGTATGTATGTATGTATGTATGTATATATACAGATATATATATATATATATATATATATATATATATATATATACATATATATATATTCAATGATTATCCGTGCGCCCATGGACTTTCGGGATTTCGCATTTCACCACTTGCACCTAGATATTCGCACACAGGTCAGCGAACATCCTGCAGTGTATGTGCTAATCAAACACGTCAACGGGCGTCAAGCGTAGGCGCACGAGATTGTCAGAACGCTGACTCCGCTAGTGCAGGTACGCAGGCCTCCTACGTACACACTGCCAGTTTGGCAGGATGATACTTTGAGCAGTGATTCGAGTGCATGCATGCCCTGAGCTCGAGGTGACCTCAGTTGCTTACCTGTGTGGGTTGAGAAGACGCTGAACTGCTGTCTTGTGGCGTCGGGGCCGCCCCGATCTAAGCTTGCACGTGACGGGTCGGAGAACAGTTCACTTTCGGACGCTTTTCACGAGGCTGTAGCCCACGTCCGCCAGAAATACCCTTCCGGGCCGTCGTACCCTGACAGGGGCAGCTGTCTCTGCATGTGTGCGCAAAGCGCGGCAGCTGCTGATTGTTCCCTGACGGTGTCCAGACCACGTTTTGCGGAGGCAACCGACCGTGAGCAGGCGGCAGCTTGCTGCGGGAATGGTGTGGTCAGCAGTTCGCTGCGGGATCGGGAGGTCTGGCGCGCTGTGCGCCGGTTGCCAGGCGACGGCGAGTGGTCACGTGGTGCCCTTGACGTCGCCACGCCTGAGGACCGCGGACCGCCGGAGCAGAATGGGCCGCCGGCGACAGACGCCCGAGGCGGTCTCTGGCCGACGGCCGACGTGCGCATTGCCCTTGGCGCCGGAACTGGGCGGGGCGGGGCGGGGGCGGACGCCGCCGGTCGCGGGGTCATTGTCAGGCGTCGGATCGGCGCGACAAGGACCCCGTCTGCGTCTGCTTTGGCTAATGACAAATCACGTGTGATCGGCCCCTTACTGTACTGGTAATCTGTAGATGAGACTATTTAATATTTGATCTGGCAACGTGGCGGATGAACGTTAGACATGCAGCGTTCCTGGTGCTTGCCACCAACATGTGCTGAGACGGAAATGTCGTGACAGAGAATCACAGAGCGAGAGCGGAGGCGAGCGAGGAGCGAGAGCGAGAGCGCGAGCGAGAGCGCGAGCGCGAGCGCGAGCGCGAGCGAGAGCGCGAGCGAGAGCGCGAGCGAGAGCGAGAGCGAGAGCGTGAACGAGAACGAGAGCGTGAGCGAGAGTGAAGGCGAGAGCAATAGCGAGAGCGAGGGCGAGAGCAATGGCGAGAGCAAGAGAGAGATAGAGAGCGAGAGTGAGAGTGAATGTGAGAATGCGAAAGTGAGAAAGGGCGGGAGAGAGAGAGAGAAAGAGTGAGATCAAGAACAAGAGCGGGATATAGAGCGAAAGTCAGTGCGTGTGCGTTTGAGAGAGTAAGAGTAAGAGTAAGAGTAATAGTAAGAATAAGGGAGAGAGAGAGAGAGAGAGCGAATACGGATCAACGACGGAATGACTGTTGGACTGTCGGACATTGTTAGAAAATACACGATTATGCTCGATCTGCACGTAGGCGTATGTCTGCTATCTTCTTAGCCCGAAGTTTTAGGATCCGCAAGAGCGGATTAGGCCACTGATATGAACTTCACGTTCGCTAGAGTGATCGCGCAGGCAGCATAATCGATTGCGACGAAAGGGACCGGTTAACCCCACCCCAGTTATCAAGCCGCTCGTTCACCTTCAACCCATACGAACTCACAATCTCCTTGATTTCAATGTTTTCCGATTTATTTCACCTCTTTCGAAGACATGCCGTTTGAGCCCGCGTGTGGATGTGTCACCTTTAGTGTCACTTTCTAACAACGGCCCTGGCAGCTCATGGTCGAATTAAATGTTGGCTTTTCTGTCCATGGTCTAGAGGACAACATAAACAAAGTGATGAAATACAACAATACATGCAATTAATATAAAACATTGGTTTGGCCTGTATTCGTAGTTTTGGATTTCTCAAAATGGCCTTTCAATCACAATGCACACAATATCATATATGTACATCTGACTGATTTTACGTAGGAGGGATTGCAGCTAAGCTTATGCTTGCGATATGTGACACTATCACTCCAGAAACAAACTGGGACGTATATTAGTCCCACCCACAATTGAACTATTAATATTACGACTCCAGATCAGGAGTAAATAAAGAAGTTAGTGGTAGCAACATACATTATGCATGTTGCTACCTCACATTCACCACATACACATTTACAAATGTACAGTGCAGTGTTCGGGGTGAAGCTGGGTGTCAGTCCATTTTCCTGCGAAGGTGGCGCCTCAGGTGGGGTCCGAGCAGGACAGTAAGCCCTGGAACGTCGGGCGGCAGGCAGTTGTACTCCCGCGCCTAGCCGTTGTAGGCTGTTGTACTGCCGCGCCTAGCCGTTGTAGGCCGTTGTACTGCCGCACCTAGCCGATGTAGGCCGTTGTACTGCCGCGCCTAGCCGATGTAGGCCGTTGTACTGCCGCGCCTAGCCGTTGTAGGCCGTTGTACCGCCGCGCCTAGCCGTTGTAGGCAGTTGTACTGCCGCACCTAGCCGATGTAGGCCGTTGTACTGCCGCACCTAGCCGATGTAGGCCGTTGTATTGCCGCGCCTAGCCTATGTAGGCCGTTGTACTGCCGCGCCTAGCCGTTGTAGGCTGTTGTACTGCCGCGCCTAGCCGTTGTAGGCCGTTGTACTGCCGCACCTAGCCGATGTAGGCAGTTGTACTGCCGCACCTAGCCGATGTAGGCCGTTGTACTGCCGCACCTAGCCGTTGTAGGCCGTTGTACTGCCGCGCCTAGCCGTTGTAGGCAGTTGTACTGCCGCGCCTAGCCGTTGTAGGCCGTTGTACTGCCGCACCTAGCCGATGTAGGCCGTTGTATTGCCGCGCCTAGCCGATGTATGCCGTTGTACTGCCGCGCCTAGCCGTTGTAGGTCGTTGTACTGCCGCGCCTAGCCGTTGTAGGCAGTTGTATTGCCGCGCCTAGCCGTTGTAGGCCGTTGTACTGCCGCGCCTAGCCGTTGTAGGCCGTTGTACTGCCGCGCCTAGCCGATGTAGGCCGTTGTACTGCCGCGCCTAGCCGTTGTAGGCAGTTGTACTGCCGCGCCTAGCCGTTGTAGGCCGTTGTACTGCCGCGCCTAGCCGATGTAGGCCGTTGTACTGCCGCGCCTAGCCGTTGTAGGCCGTTGTACTGCCGCGCCTAGCCGATGTAGGCCGTTGTACTGCCGCGCCTAGCCGTTGTAGGCCGTTGTAGGCCGTTGTAGGCAGTTGTACTGTCGCGCCTAGCCGCAGTATAATCGTCCTACCAACTTCTGTTCATGACCGAGGGACATATAGGTCTTTGTCCCGCCTGGTGGACCGGTCACGAGCCTCAGCCACCAGTGGGAGCCCTCTGGCCAGGGTCACAGACTCGCCGTGTCGCCGTACCTCGGGCGCCAGACACAGTGTGTGGTACGGCACTGGATTCCCTGCACCCGGCCATCCCACCCTCTCTAGCAGATCTGATACATGTGGACTTGGTTGCAGCCGAAAATATTATTTCATCGGTAGCTGATAGTTGTTTTGCAGTTGAGACAGTATCAGTTCCGTTGCCGTACACCGAAATACGGTACCGGATCTGCGAGATAATCAGGGCGTTGTCACCCCAGAGCGGAGATGACATTGGGCGGCAGGTAGTCCTTCATGCGACAGACTACTCAAGGTGCCGAATCAGCGCCTAGTGATAATGGAGACGTGCGAGTCCCATCTGAAAGATGCATCGAAAGGAAGGCCGATATTTGGACTTAAGAGATGGGGAGGTAATCACCTCCCCATCGCATGAATATTTCATCGCAAAATATAATATGATCGCAAAATATTTCAGTGATGTTAAGGGCATGACCAGGCGCATCGCCACCTTGGGGTGGGGGCAGCGGGGGAAATCGCCCCTCCTGCCGTGAAACTGGGGGGCGCCGCCCCCTAAAATTTGAGGAGGCCCCTATCCGGGAATGCACAGGAAAAAACGTGAGCAAGGAGCCCGACGGGACGGAAGATCATGCTGCCAATGAGGCCCCAATACCGACAACGAGGTCCGCAGAAAATATCGTCAGGTCCCTGTAAGACACGTACAAAATAGATTGGGAGGAGGCCCCCAGGACGAAAAGGAGGCCCTTCAGGATCAAAAGGAGTCGCCCATGAAGAAAAGGAGGCTCCAGGACGAAAAGGAGGCATCTAGGACGAAAAGGAGGACCCAAGGATGAAAAGAAGGCCTCCAGGACGAAAAGGAGGCCCCAGAACGAAAAGGCGGCCCCAGGACGAAAAGGAGTCTCCCAGGACGAAAACGAGGAGGCCCCGGAAATCAAGAGAGCGCCAACAATTGCCACGGAGGCGCCCAAAATTGCACAAAAAGACCCCAATACGGGAAGGGAGACCCCAGAAAATGAGAGGAGAAGATATGAGATGAGATTTCAGAGACGCAAATGCAGGCACCACAACGGATAAGGTTCCACCAAGATGGACAAAATGATAATCTAGAGACATGGCAGGAGGCACCTAATTCGGAAAATGACGACACAAGATTGGAAATGAGACTCCATGATGAACGAGGAGGCCCATAAAATAGGAGAGAAAGGCCATTGGATAAGAGAAATGGCTCCCAGACGGAAAATAAGGCTCGAAGACCGCCAAGAAGGTCCCCAGGAAATAACAAAGCCACTGAGATAAGAAAGATTCCCTGTAATTTGAAAGAGAAGGCACCTGAGGGAGAAGAGGAGTCCACCATGAGATAAGAGATCACCTTTAACGCTCTCCTGTCAGATCCTCACACCCCGTCCCAGGGGAGGGGTCGATAAAGACCCCCCTCTAGTATCCGAACTAAGTGTCACACGAAAACGAAATAGGTGGAATCGGGAAGAGCTCGATGAATAGGGCCAACCCCCCCCCCCCAGAAAAATTCCACAAAACATGACGTCACTGGGGGCCCTAGAGTTTCACGACTTGCAGCATGATTGTGGCAATGGGGTTCAGAGGTTATGGGGAGGTTTGAAGAAGAAAAAAGTATTTGGAATCAGAAAAGGAAAGCGAAGTGGACCAGGACCCAAAATGTTCGGTCACCCAAAATAATTTTATTTTATAAAGTTCAAAATGTTGAGTTTTCAAGTTTTCTTTCACTTTCCTTTTCTAATGGGTAGAGCGGACCCAAATAAAAATTTGTTCGAAGTGAACTTGTTTTAACAAAAAAATCCTTACTTTTGCCATAATCTCAGATTTTAACTCTAAGGGGCAAATATACGAAACTAATCAGTAATCAGAAAAGGAAGAAAAATCATCTGGTGCATTTTGTTGCATACTAAAAGCAAGCAAACGCTGAAAGATTGATTCAAATATCTTTATTCGTTTCACGGATGACGGTTCAACGTTTTTGGAGGTGACCTCACTTAACCTTGACTAACTCGTTGACCCTGGAGGACCTGACTTCAAACTTTTGACACAACGTGACAAATTGATGTGGGAAAAGGTATGCAAAATTTCAGCGCGCTGTCGTGCGCCGTTCTTTCACAGTCCGTAGAAAACCTTATGGGATGTCTTCAACGACCGCCCCCCCCCCCTCCCCGAGACGGCGCGGATTAAGATGGGAAAAGTTCGAATTAACACGCAGAGCAAGAGGCCATCAATACCTGAGAGGAGGCCCCTAATTTAAAAAAGGAGGTTTCTAGAAGAGAAATAAGGCCCCTGCAACAACAAGGCCTAACACAATGGAGGCCCCACTCGGGGACCAGGAGGCCCCCTTTAGATATTGCCCCTCCCCTGGAAGAATTTCGTGGCGACGCCACTGGGCGTGGCGAATATTTTGCTGACTGGCCAGCAACCTCAATTGAGTCTTCCTCACCAACAATGAGGCCGCTCACACGACGCCAAATGTGAACAGAGGTCGGAACTTGCATAATTCGAGTGACGACGCTCTGGAGTTAAAATTGTTACCTACCGACCACAATTGTACTGTCGTCGCGTATGAGAGTACTGCCGCGTCTCGTTAGCGAACAGACTGATGTTCTTGGAGGTGATGCAATTGTGCAAGTGGCCGAGAGTTGAACTTTGATAAAAATCCGAATCTGTTGGGTAGTAATACTGCCTTTTATTCGTCCCCAGACGGTCAGTTAGGTAGACACTTTGGGTGCAATTTTGGAGGTGAGTTGAAAACCACGAAGCGCCAATACCGTAGAGGCTTACACGAGGGAGTGTTCCCAGGATGCAGGGATATCGGAGTGGGCAGTGCTGGAGTCAACCACATGCGTGAGCACCGTGTCGACCACGTGAAAAGATAGCCACATGACGCGAATGCTGATGCCCTCTTCACCGCAGGACGACAAGCCTCTCATTGTGAATGCGATGGCCCTCAGCTCGGACAGTGTCAACGACGTCAGCACTACTGGCAGACGTGCCCACGTGCGGCAGACGGCAGGCAAGGTACGGCGTATCTCCCATATCCCTCGCCTCGCCCGTCGTACGCGGACCCACGCCTGCTGAGACGAACTGGTCCGGAGTGGCATCTGACAGTCTGCGGTTGGCCTTGCCGCTGCCCGCGATGTAACTGATGTGCTTCCATACAGACCGGCTACCGTCCTTCTGGATGCGCCGCTGTACATCACAGCGACATCGCGCCTAATAGCGGGCCGCATCGCCCTGTTCAGGCCACGATACCCAGCTGACCTGTGGCCGTGCGCCGCCAGCGCCGCCCGGCGGCGGCCCATAACCTCTCTAGTGTCACTGGACACCGCTGGGGCGCTAGGGTTTCGTAATTGCGTGGTTTAGACAGGAGTGTGGTTGACAAAGACCGGTAGAAATTTAGTGACAAAACCATCCCACTTGGGAGTGACAGAAGGCGAACTAAATACAACACTCCAGTTAGATTCTGCGCGATCAATGTGCAAGGCACGTGGATCCGGCGGAGGCAGAAAAAAACGACCAATAGTGCGCAGTAGACGAGAGCGAGGCAGATCAACGAACACGCCGACAAAGGCATGAGGACTAAATTCATTAAATATGACGCCACCATGGTCCACAACGTGAGCGTAGTTTGACATAAAATGTCGAAAATATAGCCAGAAGGACATGTAGTAGTGGTGATCAACTGGAACAGCGAATAGTCAGAAATGAAATCACACAGGAATCTTCTCAGGTGGTTTGATTTGTTTGTTGTGTTCTTGTGGTTTGTTTCTTGTCGTGCTGTTTTTAATCCGTTCTCATGGATGCAAATTTGAAGTAACATATATAGATTTTGTAAGCAACAACGAACTTAAGTACAATGCGAAACGAAAATGGAAAAAGTTGTTTCGTCACTTTGTGACTTCTCCACATTCGCTGGTAGTTTTTCGATCTACTAATTCTTTACTATTTTGTCCCCGGATTGCTAAGTTCATGGAAAGCTGGTAAAAAAGGAAAATCATATTTATTAAATTTAAGTACTTTTAAGTTGGTAGCATAGTGGTCCAAATCCGGGGAGAAATTGGTATTTCGAGGTACCCAAGGTTGATATCGACCCAGGCCTGAGCCCCCCCAATCCCTCCAACTGATCTTGCGCCCATGTGATATATTGAAGATTGCGCAGTATGTTCATCAATGTAATGGTAGTTTTTCACTAGTCATACACACATAAAGACATAAAAGATTAGTGCAACTATGAGCCACAAGGGCCCTTCTTGGCTGCACTCTGTACACTGAACCAGTTGCCCACCAAATCTGTCAATCAGCCCTCCCTGTAATACTGAAAAAACAAGCCCTTTATTCTTTACTGTTCATTATATTTGTAAATAACATTGAAAGTGGCCTAAGCAGTAAAGTTTTGAAATTTGCAGATGATTTGAAGGTCTTTGGGGCAATAACAGGTCAGGATGAGCATATCTCGCTGCAAAAAAGACTTAGACGAACTTGTGAAGTGGTCCGAAGAATGGCAAATGAAATTTAACTTTGATAAGTGCAAAATCATGCATGTAGGTAAGCAGCATATGAAGTCTCCATACTTGATGGGTGGCCAAGTGCTATCAGTGACTCAACAGGAGAAGGATTTAGGTGTTATTCTAAACACAAAATTGGGGGCATCAGAACAGACCAAGGAAGCCAGGAAGAAGGCACTGAGAATGCTCGGGGCAATAAATAGGAATGTATCATACAGAAGTGAGGAAGTGATCAGGAAGCTTTACTGTGCATATGTCAGGCCACATTTGGAATACTGCATCCAAGCTTGGTCTCCTAGCTATGAAAAAGATTGTTGGCTTTTAGAGAGAGTACAAAAGAGGGCTACAAAAATGGTTAATGGCATAAGCAACCTGGCATATGAGGAAAGATTGAAGAAATTGAATATGTTTTCACTTAGATATAGAAGGCTGAGAGGAGATCTCATCGAGGTCTTTAAATTTGTCAATGGTCTGGAGAGGGGATACCTTGGGGAAATGTTTGAATTTAACAGAAATGATGCAATTAGAGGTCATAAATTCAAAATTAAAATTAACCACAGCAGAACAAGGTTAAGGCAAACTTTCTTCACCAACAGGGTAGTGGAACACTGGAACCAGCTGCCAGAAAACATCGTCAGTAGCAGCACATTGAACATCTTTAAAAACAGCATAGACAATCATTCTAAGAATAGAGGGCTTGCTTTTCAGTATTACAGGGAGGGCTGATTGGCAGATTTGGTGGGCAACTGGTTCAGTGTACAGAGTGCAACCAAGAAGGGCCCTTGTGGCTCAGAGTTGCACTAATCTTTTATGTCTTTATGTCTTTATGTCTTATAATGATTGTCTATGCTGTTTTTAAAGATGTTCAATGTGCTGCTACTGACAATGTTTTCTGGCAGCTGGTTCCAGTGTTCTACTACCCTGTTGGTGAAGAAAGTTTGCCTTAGCCTTGTTCTTCTGTGGTTAACTATAATTTTGAATTTATGACCTCTAATTGCATCATTTCTGTTCAATTCAAACATTTCCCCAAGATATCCCCCCTCCAGACCATGGACAAATTTAAAAACTCGATGAGATCTCCTCTCAGCCTTCTATATCTAAGTGAAAACATATTCAATTTCTTCAATCTTTCCTCATATGCCAGGTTGCTTATGCCATTAACCATTTTTGTAGCCCTCTTTTGTACTCTCTCTCTAAAAGCCAACAATTTTTTTTTATAGCTAGGAGACCAAGCTTGGATGCAGTATTCCAAATATGGCCTGACGTATGCACAGTAAAGCTTCCTGATCACTTCCTCACTTCTGTATGTACATTCCTATTTATTGCCCCGAGCATTCTCAGTGCCTTCTTCCTGGCTTCCTAGGTCTGTTCTGATGCCCCCAGTTTTGTGTTTAGAATAACACCTAAATCCTTCCCCTGTTGAGTCACTGATAGCACTTGGCCACCCATCAAGTATGGAGGCTTCATATGCTGCTTATCTGCATGCATGATTTTGCACCTATCACAATTAAATTTAATTTGCCATTCTTCGGACCACTTCACAAGTTCGTCTAAGTCTTTTTGCAGCGAGATATGCTCATCTTGACCTGTTATTGCCCTAAAGACCTTCAAATCATCCGCAAATTTCAAAACTTTACTGCTTTGGCCACTTTCATACATCACATAATATATTTTCCTTTTCAATAAAGCTAAATATAAAGAAACATGCAAATATATTCAGGTAAATCCACCTCAAAATATTACGTACCAACACACTCTACGTCCACATGCAGTATACCTCGGAGTAATCGCGCACGCGAGGTTCCCAGGTTAACTTCCTCCGATGTACGTCCACATGCGTATACCTAGGAGTAATCGCGCACGCGGGTTCCGGTTACTCCTCCGATGTACGTCCATGCGTTACCTGGGTAATCGCGCACGCGAGGTTCCCAGGTTAACTTCCTCCGATGTACGTCCACATGCAGTATCCTGGGTAATCGCGCACGCGAGGTTCCCAGGCTAACTTCCTCCGATGTACGTCTACATGCAGTATACCTAGGAGTAATCGCGCACGCGAGGTTCCCGGCTAACTTCCTCCGATGTACGTCCACATGCAGTATACCTAGGAGTAATCGCGCACGCGAGGTTCCCAGGTGAACTTCCTCCGATGTACGTCCACATGCAGTATACCTAGGAGTAATCGCGCACGCGAGGTTCCCAGGCTAACTTCCTCCGATGTACGTCCACATGCAGTATACCTCGGAGTAATCGCGCACGCGAGGTTCCCAGGTTAACTTCCTCCGATGACAGAACAGACTGTTAAGAACCGCATAAACGATGGATGGCTCAGCTTATAATTTCCCAACATCAACCAAAAATAGTTATAGATTATTTGTCGGCTGATCACAGGATTGAGAAGAAACCACAGTAGAAAGTATCACCGTTGGCCATTTATATAGCTCATGCTAACAGCACGCGGCGGCCGGCCGAAACAAGGTGTGGGTAATGCACGCCCAGCTTACATTTCACAAATTCCCAAGTGCTTTTCAAGAGGATATACCTCATCCCGGCACCATCGTAACATTATATTAATATTTCATCCACCTGGACAAAAATTACTCTGAGACCAAGGCAACATGATCATAAACAACGTCTGAACGTCTCAGAAGGTCTGCCTCTGCCTCTGCCTCCACCACCCTCCACACACACCTGCGAACACCCACCCATCGCCGCCCGACATACACCTACGCCCTCCTCCCCTTACCACCCCACATACACCTGCGAACCCCCACCCATCGCCACCCGACATACACCTACGTCCTCCTCCCCTTACCACCCCACACTCACCTGCGAACACCCACCCATCGCCACCCGACATACACCTACGCCCTCCTCCCCTTACCACCCCACATACACCAACGCCATCCTCCCCTTACCACCCGACATACACTTGCGCCCGCCTCCCCTTACCACCCGATATACACCTACCGCCTTACCGCCTTACCGCCCTCTTCCCCCTACCACCCCGCTTGCACACCCGTCCCCGCCTCTTCATCTTACCCCCTCCCCGCACACACACCTGGCTTGTCATCATCCTAGTGCGCACAGAGCAACATCACATCCGCATTAAATCCAATGCATGCCTGCACTATCTTCGTTCGCAAAACTCACCAAAGGCATCACAGACAGCGCAAATGATCTGCAGGTCGCGTTGCCACCATTCAGTCACTCACACAACGGGTCTTCGGAGACGTCATTAGAATTCCAAATCCACGTCACCTTGGCGCAAATTCTCACCTTCGCATATGCATGGCCGCACAGGTGGTTGCAGGACATGAATTATGCTCAGCAATGTCAAAGGGAAAACCCAGACACGTGAGCCATTTGTCATCCGCTGCGATCCTCTAACTGTCCGCGAGGGACTTGAATGTTAATGAATGCACCATGCGAGCGGTAGAACCACCAGTTCCGTCGCATGCCGTATGCATTCTATGAATCAACATGTACAGACGATATCAATGCAGCAGATTTACCTGCCATTCCCCTTGTCAAACCCTAGCGCCCCAGCGGTGTCCAGTGACACTAGAGAGGTTATGGGCCGCCGCCGGGCGGCACTGGCGGCGCACGGCCACAGGTCAGCTGGGTATCGTGGCCTGAACAGGGCGGTGCGGCCCGCTATTAGGCGCGATGTCGCTGTGATGTACAGCGGCGCATCCAGAAGGACGGTAGCCGGTCTGTATGTAAGCACATCAGTTACATCGCGGGCAGCGGCAAGGCCAACCGCATACAGTCAGATGCCACTCCGGACCAGTTCGTCTCAGCAGGCGTGGGTCCGCGTACGACGGGCGAGGCGAGGGATATGGGAGATACGCCGTACATTGCCTGCCGTCTGCCGCACGTGGGCACGTGGGCACGTCTGCCAGTAGTGCTGACGTCGTTGACACTGTCCGAGCTGAGGGCCATCGCATTCACAATGAGAGGCTTGTCCTGCGGTGAAGAGGGCATCAGCATTCGCGTCATGGGGCTATCTTTTCACGTGGTCGACACGGTGCTCACGCATGTGGTTGACTCCAGCAATACCCACTTCGATACTCCTGTGTCCTAGAAGTACAACCTCGTATACCAGCAAAGACTTCGTCACGCCCCAAGCATCACGGTGATGTATTGCGATCACAATTCCCTCTCATTCTTGGAAGGCAAGAATATCAGCCTTCCTTTCCTTGCCTCTCTCAGCTATGACTCTCACGTCTAGGCGAGACCGTCATAGTCACGTAGTGAGACGCACGTGGAATCTAACTAGGCGATGCTGCTGCACCCTGAGTGGTCTGTCACATGAACCTGCTCCCCAATGTCATCTCCGCTCTGGGGTGACCAACGCCCTGGTTCTCTCACAGATCCGGTACCGTATTTCGGTGTACGGCAACGGAACTGATACTGTCTCAACTGCAAAACAACTATCAGCTACCGATGAAATAATATTTTCGGCTGCAACCAAGTCCACATGTATCAGATCTGCTAGAGAGGGTGGGATGGCCGGGTGCAAGGAATCCAGTGCCGTACCTCACACTGTGTTTGGCGCCCGAGGTACGGCGACACGGCGAGTCTGTGACCCTGGCCAGCGGGCTCCCACTGGTGGCTGAGGCTCGTGACCGGTCCACCAGGCGGGACAAAGACCTATATGTCCCTCGGTCATGAACAGAAGTTGGTAGGACGATTATACTGCGGCCAGGCGCGGCAGTACAACTGCCTACAACGGCTAGGCGCGGCAGTACAACTGCCTACAACGGCTAGGCGCGGCAGTACAACTGCCTACAACGGCTAGGCGCGGCAGTACAACGGCCTACATCGGCTAGGCGCGGCAGTACAACGGCCTACAACGGCTAGGCGCGGCAATACAACGGCCTACATCGGCTAGGCGCGGCAGTGCAACTGTCTACATCGGCTAGGCGCGGCAGTACAACGGCCTACAACGGCTAGGCGCGGCAGTACAACGGCCTACAACGGCTAGGCGCGACAGTACAACGGCCTACAACGGCTAGGCGCGGCAGTACAACGGCCTACAACGGCTAGGCGCGGCAGTACAACGGCCTACAACGGCTAGGCGCGACAGTACAACGGCCTACAACGGCTAGGCGCGGCAGTACAACGGCCTACAACGGCTAGGCGCGGCAGTACAACGGCCTACAACGGCTAGGTGCGTCAGTACAACGGCCTACAACGGCTAGGCGCGGCAGTACAACGGCCTACAACGGCTAGGTGCGTCAGTACAACGGCCTACAACGGCTAGGCGCGGCAGTACAACGGCCTACATCGGCTAGGTGCGGCAGTACAACTGCCTGCCGCCCGACGTTCCAGAGCTTACTGTCCTGCTCGGACCCCACCTGAAGCGCCACCTTCGCAGGAATATGGACTGACACCCAGCTTCACCCCGAACACTACACATGGTGGTGTTACATCTGTGTCGTGTTACATCTGTGTGGTGTTACATCTGTGTGGTGTTACATCTGTGTGGTGTTACATCTGAGTCGTGTTACATCTGTGTGGTGTTACATCTGTGTGGTGTTACATCTATGTGGTGTTAAATCTGTGTGGTGTTACATCTGTGTCGTGTTACATCTGTGTGGCGTTACATCTGTGTGGTGTTAAATCTGTGTGGTGTTACATCTGTGTGGTGTTACATCTGTGTGGTGTTACATATGTGGGGTATTACATCTGTGGGGTGTTATATTGCCCTACTTTATTTATGCTGTCCTCTAGCTCAGGGGTAGAAAAGCCAATATTGACTTCGAGCATGAATTGCCACGGCCTTTCTTAGATAATGATGTCAGTGGAATTAGGACATATAAATCGTACTGCTTGATAAGCTTACATTTCTGAGGAGCATGTTGAAATTTTGGCTTTGGAAAAAAGTGCATGCATTTGACCATACCTACAACGTCAACTGTGATGGCGAAAGGCGAAATGATCGCTGATGGAAACCGATGGGATTACGGAGTCCTCTCGCGGTTACGGTCTCTCTCTCTCTCTCTCTCTCTCTCTCTCTCTCTCTCTCTCTCTCTCTCTCTCTCTCTCTCTCTCTCTCTCTCTCTTCTCTCTCTCTCTCTCTCTCTCTCTCTCTCTCTCTCTCTCTCTCTCTCTCTATGTAAATATCATTCTGCAGTGTCAGACCGGTGTCATATAGGAGTCTACAGCGACACACACATTATTCTGACATCATAGATAATCCCAAACGCCACAAAACATGGCACGTATTAGGCTTGCAAGGTCTCGTCCTATCGCTCGCCATCTTGATAAATCACTCTTATTTCTTGACACACCCTTTAGATGTTTATTACGGCATATTCACCCATACCTTTACCTGCATCTGTTAAACCAAATTTGATGAGTAAGAAGGAGGAAATAAGTTCGTAATAATCTCCGCTTTCGAGCGACTTCTTGTTTTCTAGACCTGCCGGTGGACGTGCTTACAATCCATCGACAGGTTCTCCTCCGTCAATGATGGCTCGGACAATGGCTTTTCCAAGAGGACCGGGAGAGAGGCAGCTGTCACTGCCCGACTTCTGGCAAGTTGCAACACCTATACTCCTTGGTAGCCCAGTTAGGCAGAGCGCCGAGCTGTGCTGGTCTCCCCTGCCCTGGCTACCGGGACGGCATATGTTCATTATCCTGTCTCGATTTTCAAAGTGGTGTTATCAAAAACGGGTTCTGTTTTTATTTTACCTTGATATGTGCCAACAATTTGGCATCAAAATTAGCTCGCTGGGTAATCGGCATTTTTTCTCAAAATGTGATTGAAAAGGACTACTTTCGGCATTCGGCGCCATATTGGCTGTGAGAACCAATACAGATAAGTGGGTCAAATAGCACCTCTTTTTGGTTGTCTGGACGAGCTGAGTCGATTGAAACATCGCAATATTGTTGAAAAATCGTTGGTTAAGACCATTTCGGTTATCTTATGTCTTCTAATACATCAACAAATGTCCTTTTCGGGGCATACAAAGAACTCTGAGGTTTAAACAAGTAAAAATCATGATAGAGCCGCGGTGTTTGCTCTTACTCGTTTGAACACTTCACCGTCACTCACTGGGCATAGAAATATGGACAAAGCTTCATATTTATTCGCTGTTTGAACTACATAGCAGCATAATTGAGGGAGGCTACTTTGTACGCATGTGCATGACATCAAATGCCTACCTATTCGTTGCATGTTGAGACATTCAGATAACCTTTCCACATCACGTTCGGAAGAAAATCGGATACGTTGGTAATAAAAATTACTACAATTCGTCGTGATTATTGAAATTCGCCGTGAACATCATGGCACCATAGATGCCAATGTGTTTTCCAAAGAGACACATGTCAGACATCAATCAAGGAACACTGGTAATATCGCGGTAATACCAATACCAATATTGCCTGGTAATACCAAGGCAAATATCGCGAGAAGGTACGGAGCACAACTGACTAGACGGCATAAAATACCCTAGTTTCTACCTCTCATGGAACTCACAATCATTTAACATGTTTTCCACGTCCCTCTTAGTTGCTAGCACGGGCAAAAGCTCCCGCTGCATGTAGCCAGCCCGGATGTAGCCGTCCCTCTTCTCCCTCCCGTACACGGTTTTTGCAGCTAGCGACGCCTGTTTCACGCATCGTTCAACTGACGGACCGTGCACGAGAAACTGTGGAATGTCCTGACTGACATTGGCATGTCCGCATGTCCATCAAGTTCTGAGCGTGGCGTGTGGCACGTGAACGTGGCGTGTGGCACGTGAGCGTGGCGTGTGTCACGTGAGCTTGGCGTGTGGCACGTGAACGTGGCGTGTGGCACGTGAGCTTGGCGTGTGGCACGTGAACGTGGCGTGTGGCACGTGAACGTGGCGTATGGCACGTGAGCTTGGCGTGTGGCACGTGAGCTTGGCGTGTGGCACGTGAGCTTGGCGTGTGGCACGTGAACGTGGCGTGTGGCACGTGAGCGTGGCGTGTGGCACGTGAACGTGGCGTGTGGCACGTGAACGTGGCGTGTGGCACGTGAACGTGGCGTGTGGCACGTGAACGTGGCGTATGGCACGTGAGCTTGGCGTGTGGCACGTGAGCTTGGCGTGTGGCACGTGAACGTGGCGTGTGGCACGTGAGCGTGGCGTGTGGCACGTGAACGTGGCGTGTGGCACGTGAACGTGGCGTGTGGCACGTGAGCTTGGCGTGTGGCACGTGAGCTTGGCGTGTGGCACGTGAGCTTGGCGTGTGTCACGTGAGCTTGGCGTGTGTCACGTGAGCTGGGCGTGTGGCACGTGAGCGTGGCGTGTGTCACGTGAGCTTGGCGTGTGGCAAGCGAGCTTGGCGTATGGCACGTGAGCGTGGCGTGTGGCACGTGAACGTGGCGTATGGCACGTGAGCTTGGCGTGTGGCACGTGAGCTTGGCGTGTGGCACGTGAGCTTGGCGTGTGGCAAGCGAGCTTGGCGTGTGACACGTGAGCTTGGCGTGTGGCACGTGAGCGTGGCGTGTGGCACGTGATCTTGGCGTGTGGCACGTGAGCGTGGCGTGTGGCACGTGAGCGTGGCGTGTGGCACGTGATCTTGGCGTGTGGCACGTGAGCGTGGCGTGTGGCACGTGAGCGTGGCGTGTGGCACGTGAGCTTGGCGTGTGGCAAGTGAGCTTGGCGTGTGGCACGTGAGCGTGGGGTGTGGCACGTGAGCTTGGCGTGTGGCAAGTGAGCTTGGGGTGTGGCACGTGAGCGTGGCGTGTGTCACGTGAGCTTGGCGTGTGGCAAGCGAGCTTGGCGTATGGCACGTGAGCGTGGCGTGTGGCACGTGAGCGTGGCGTGTGGCACGTGATCTTGGCGTGTGGCACGTGAGCGTGGCGTGTGGCACGTGAGCGTGGCGTGTGTCACGTGAGCTTGGCGTGTGGCAAGCGAGCTTGGCGTGTGTCACGTGAGCTTGGCGTGTGGCACGTGAGCTTGGCGTGTGGCACGTGAGCGTGGCGTGTGGCACGTGAGCGTGGCGTGTGGCACGTGAGCTTGGCGTGTGGCACGTGAGCGTGGCGTGTGGCACGTGATCTTGGCGTGTGGCACGTGAGCGTGGCGTGTGGCAAGTGAGCTTGGCGTGTGGCAAGCGAGCTTGGCGTGTGGCAAGCGAGCTTGGCGTGTGGCACCGGACATCGGACTGGATATCAAACGGACATACCAGCGTGCATTGATTTATGTCTGACATATGTAGGCATTTGGTATGTGATACACATGCGTACAAGGCAGCCTCCCTCACTATGCTGCTACGTAGTTCAAACAGCGAATACATATGAAGCTTTGTCTACATTTATATGCCCAGTGAGTGATGCTGAAGTCTTCAAATGAGTAAGTGCGAAAACTGTGGCTGTATCGTGATTTGTTCTTGCTTAAACCTCAGAGTTCCTTGTATGCCCCGAAATGGATAATTGCTGGCGTATTAGAAGACATAATATAACCGATATATTCTTAACTATCTTTTTTCGACAATATTGCGTTCTTTCAATCGACTCAGCTCGTCGAGACGATCAAAAAGAGATACTATTTGACCAACTTATATGGGTTGGTTCTCACAGCCAATATGACGCCGAATGCTGAAAACAGAGTTTTCCAAGCGCATTTTGGGAACAAATGCCGATTGCTCACCGATTTAATTTGTATGCAAAATTGTTAGGCACACATCAAGGCAAAATAAAAACAGTACCCATTTTTAATAGCACAACTTTGAAAATTATTGACACCGACTAATGTTCATGATGTGTCCTCTGACCAGCCGAGTGCAGTGGTGTGCTGGCAGGCGCGATATCACGTGGTTTCTGTCATTGGCTAAATGTTGTGTGAGTCGTGGCGACGTTATGTCTGTACTTCCTGCAGAAGGAAGTCCACACAAAGCGTTGCTCAAGATTGTCCACAAGGCTGAGTATTTCCGAGTAAACGTTTATATATGACTGGGAATTGCCTGACCGTGCAACGCTATGTGGTGGGGAAACATTTTCCGTAAAAATGTATGTATTTAGTTATTACATCGACACAGCGTATTGCTTTCCTCGGTGCTAGATGAGGGGTTTCATGCGACATGTATCCAGATTTTCAGCTGTAGACAATAGATCCAAAACAAAGGTACCTATGTTTTAGTTGCACATGAAAATAGCTTCTACCTTCAGCAAAATTCAATATTTCATGTTGTGATTCTATATTTGACAGGTTAAAATAAAATATACCTAAATACTTTCAATTGTATTTTTCCGCACTCCTATTTTTTCTTTCATCGGACATCTAACTCCGAATTACTTTGGTAACTCTGAGCCCCTGGTAATGCGACGAAGGCAGCTGGCGCTGGTGACGCCTGGCCCAGCGTCTCGCGGATCACGTGACCAGTGATGGTCGCAGCGGCGGTCATGTTCAGACGCCGCTTAATGGGCGGCCATCCACGTGACTGAGGGGCACCTGCAGAGGTGCACACAACGTCAAGAATGTCACCTGCAAGCATTGAAACTCATAAAGCTGTCGCATTCCGAAACCGCCATCGAACCCTGTCAACTTTCACGGCGTATCTGTGACAGCCTGCTGCGCCATGGTTCAGCCTAATGGAGCTGACTACATGCATCCGATATTGTGCACCGGGATCTATCCCAAAAGATCTACCGCTGCCAAATGTCCTGTTCCGGAATTGCAGTGATAACTTACCGAAATATAAGCGAATAGTTTGTGAAATAACCAAAACGAAACTCTACATGGAAAATTTTTGCGTTCAAATGCTTTTTTTTTCTTCTGAAGTGATATGTCTTCTTGATGTGGTGAATACTGTTCCTTCTTCGAATAATGATTATTTGTCACAACAACGGCACAGTTTCAGCCAACATCTGTCACCCACGCTGGTAGGTGAGTTGGCAGGTTTGTGCACCTCTGGACATCTGGAACCGCGCAGATACCAGATCCCGAGAATGGGCACAACACTTATCTGGGCAGCGTCCACCAAATTGGTGGGATTTCCCATGGAAATGAGGTCACATCGTGCAATTAACTTAGCCTGTCGATGGTGAGAAATTGGAACTTTGCATCATCAAACCCAGCCACAGGAGTATAATTCCGTCATAATTATCTACTATCGACCAGTAGTCGAAAATCAGGAACTAGAAACCGGTGGCCAAGAATGCCTTTGTCGTGCAGTTTGTCGTTGCGAAGAACCATTGCTGACACCGCTCACTCGCCACTTTCCCTTTACAAGTGCTCTACTGGAATATGCTTCTGATGCCTCCCGGCCACGCAGAAATTACGCGACTGTGTAGTAGCGCGATGAATGGAGGCGTTGGTTCGGGCACCACCACTTACGCCAACTGTATTTGTCGCATTGCCAGAGGCTAAAAGTTCTCAACGTAATTTTGAGTTATGCGTCCAATGTGAGGAAAAAAACGCAACCCAGTCAGTGTGCCCTTCCTTAAGGTAAGCATTGCATGCATCCAATTTGTCCAATGTTTCAAGTGTAATGCCTGCAGCGACGTTGCTGCCGATGACGATGATGTTGATGTAGGTGTGGTCGGTGCATGTAGTATCACGGCATTGTACATCAACGATCAAGTGCCAACTTTGTTTGGTGTAATTAACCACACCTCTTTAATTTTCAGGGATATTTACTCCGCATCCGTGAACCCCCCACCAAGCTTGTCCCTGATTACGTTGGCTTCATTCATGCAGTGTCTCTGTTTTTCGTGTAGGGATTCCGTTTGACTCTTTTATCAAACATATATTATGTCAATATTAAACATATATTATGTTCAAACATATATTATGTAAACATATACAAACAATATTTGTATGTCAATACAAATATTGCATTTATTTATAATACTGATAATAAAGCACTTATTGAACTGTTCATAATAATGCTAATAGCACGGGTAATCATAATACTAATTGTACCGACAATAATATTAAGGCCAATAATAATTGTTTTTACTATGACAGTCATCGTAGTAGTAATAATAATTATCATCACCATGATGGTGATGATCATAACGATTACCACCACCAATCAATCATCACCATCAGCATCATGACCTCTGCTCGTCCCATAACTCTCTCAAATTTCTGTATATAGAATATGTCTGTATACAATTATGTTCTCCGTCACCGTCCTAGTCTTCAGCCTGCATATCGCTTGCTTATCATCGCATCCTTCAATTTCCGTACGCCTCCTCGACCCCGTTTGCGTTCTCCATTTCATGGACTCATGGCTTTATCTCCCCCGTGATATTGTTCGTTCTCCCCTCCTGCTTCCATTGACCTAATTTCGGTGAAATATTTTTACTAATGGACATTTCCAGGAATCGACGCTTGTGTTCATGAGCATAAATGTACACACACATTATATATATATATATATATATATATATATATATATATATATATATATATATATATATATATATATATATATATATATATATATATATATATATATATATATATATATATATATATATATATATATATATATATATATATATATATATATATATATATATATATATATATATATATATATATCTAATATATACATACATACATACATATATATGGATATATGCACATGGCTGATATCCATAAGTCGTGGATGCCAACTGAATATCAGGCTAACCCATTGATTAGGTATTGAATAACCTCTCAGCAGTTGACAAATAATGAATAAATCAGGCATTGGTTTTATTGAGCGTTTGCCTTTGCCACCACGCTTACGTGTGAACCTAGCACTATTAATTTTCAAAACAATGGATGTACTACTGCACTTGATAGAAGTGCACCCCGTGAAGGGATGTCTGGCACCACTTATCCCTGATACCGCGGTGAGAACACGTTGCCCTCGGTACTTATCGTCCAAATGTCGACACTGGTCTATCAAACGAGGAGATTTCTGAAGGGATACCAGATGACTGAAAGGGGGAAAATCCTCATCTAATTAAAGCATAGCGCGCTTCGTAGACGATAAGCTTGCATGACAACATGTCTATTTTCTCATTTTTCTTTCACTTAGCACACCGTCTGGCCGCCGGGGCGTATGCTGCAGCAGACGGGGAAAACCGACAAACGGGCGCTTGTGCTGCCACCTATGCACCGGCATGACAGCGCCACTGCAGAGAGAGAGAGAAAACGTGAGAGAACGGGGGTGGGGGCACGGAGACGGAGGTCGGTTATTGGTTTTACGACACATCGACCGTTGAGCCGTGTAGCGTCGCCAATCTGCCAATCTCTCACGCCGATTGGTCGCGGGGGAAGAGTAGCGACAGGTGAGATTCGAACCCACAACCTTTCGATTGTGTGACGAACGACTTACCACTAGGCTACTCATCCCCTCACGGAGTCGGGGAGAGAGAGAGAGAGAGAGAGAGAGAGAGAGAGAGGGGAGGGAGAGGGGGGGAGAGAGAGGAAGACAGGATGGGGATATGCAACTGAAGTACCAACGTGTTGCACGTAACGACATATATGCATGGCACTCCGCCAATGGGAAACATCGCAGAGTTTTTGCCACCAGATGGCAGTCCAGGCGAGTGTGACACTAAAGGCAGCAAGCTGCGGCCCGCTAACGCTGGGAGAGTGCGTTGGGGGGTTGTTGATGCTGGTTTTTAACAGTTCGCGCGAATATGTCAGAAACCATTTTGTTGGATGGGTATTTGCTATGTTCCTATATCCAACGGAGCAGGTGGGAATAAGTTATCGGTCGAGAAATCCGAGAAAAGGTATGGATAATGACAAATTAAGGAGATCTCCTTCAAATGATCTAAACACTCCCGTGTAAGAATTCATGTGTGGCACATTTCTAAAAGTGTGACTGTGTTCCTGAGACATGTGTCGTGATGAATATTTCTGAGTAAATATGCTAATGTTTGCTTACCTACTGCTTACCTACGACATGAAACATGCTAATGTTTGCCTAGTGGAATATATCGCCGCTCCGGCGGCTGAGGCTGGAAGCTTTGGCGCGTTTTCTCCCATTGCAACCGCCTGTCCCGAGCCTACTGTGCGAGTCAGATGCAACATCAGAGGCGTTCTTGAAAATAGTTCCGCTGCCATTTACGGCGCCCTTCCGCATCATTTCGCACAACAGCGAGCCCACTGGGGACCGACTGCCATAGGGAACTCACCCACCATCGTGACAAAGGGATCTCACCCACCATCGTGACAAAGGGATCTTACCCACCATCGTGGCCAAGGGTAACTCACCCACTACCGTACCATTAGGAACTCACTTACTACCGTGCCATAGGGAACGCACCCACTACCGTGCCATCGGGAATTCACCGACTACCGCAACATATGGAACTCAACCCCTACAGTGCCATAGGAAACTCACTCATTACTGTACCACAGGGAACTCACCAACTACGGTACCATAGGGACTCACCCACTACCATACAATAGGAACTCACCCCCAACCGTACCATAGGTACCCACCATGCTAATTTGCTTGAGCTTTCTGCTGGCGCATTTTGTGAAGACGTTTCTCATTCTAAGAAGACATGAATCATTCTCACAAACTCACCAATGCCATATTTCAGAACAAAACTTATCAAGATTTAAAGCAAAATTGATGAGTAAGGCAAGGAAATAGGGAATAGATTGTTGAGATAAGGAGATAAGCTTCCGCTTTCCTCACACTTTCTTTGTAAGTTATTAATCGGTTTTCCTGCACACATGAAGTCGCGGAACACCACGCCAAGTAGCCACCTGTAGGCCGATCGTCGATTTGGCAATGCAGAGCCTGATCAGCTTTTACCTGCTATGCCTAGCCAGCTGACCTTTGCTGTGTCCAACACCCAACGTGTCACGTGTCAGGCGCGTCGGCCCAGAATGTCACGGTCAACTGGTCACAGTTTCCACCCACTCGTACCCGGACGTCGACCAGAGGCACACCCAGCAGTCGTCCGGAGGTGCACCCAGCAGTCGACCAGGGGCGCACCCAGCAGTCGCCCAGAGGTGTGCGAAGCAGTCGACCAGAGGAACACCCAGCATTTGACCAAAGGCGCACCCAGCAATCGATCAGAGGCGCACCCAGCAATCGACTAGAGGCTCTCCCACCAGTTTGTCAGGCGGATTTTCCGGGCGCAACAAATTTGTCAGAAGCCGCACCGACAAATTACGTTTGCTCGGATTACGGTGCACGTCACAAGCCGCACCGCATGCGGCACCGGCGACCAGTCGAGGTGGAAAGTGTCTGTGATCTCCTTGATCCGTGTCCCAGCATCTCGAGTTCGGTCCCAGGGAGGAATGGCGGTATTTTCCTAGTAATGCGATTCGATGAATATCATCCGAATTCATCAGCCCTGCATGCGTGACTGAAGATTCATGGCTGTGCTTACGGCAGCACGTCTATGCTATGGCTGATATGCACGGATATTCAACATAACGCATTCAGCACTTGTCCTTGCTCATCCAGCATATAGGATCCTTATTCTGGTGTCTATACGTTCAACATATACGCTCCTCATTCTGGTGCCTATACTTCCAACATATACGCTCCTCATTCTGGTGCCTATACGTCCAACATATACGCTCCTCATTCTGGTGCCTATACGTCCAACATATACGCTCCTCATTCTGGTGCATACACGTCCAACATATACGCTCCTCATTCTGGTGCCTATACGCCAAACGTTTAGGGTCCCTAGTGTGGTGTCAATACGTCCAGCATGTAAGAACCATATTATTGTATGGAAATATTCAAGCACCACGATTAGCAACTATGTGCCCTCTGAGATATTTCGTTTCTTACACCGTTCTTCTTTGCGGATTGCAAACTGAGCATGTTTTCCTCCGTCGCGCGTACACGCGGTCCAGCTACCCAGCACTGAACACCACGCAGCGCTGACATGCGGTCCAGCTACCCAGCACTGAACACCACGCAGCGCTGACATGCGGTCCAGCTACCCAGCACTGAACACCACGCAGCGCTGACATGCGGTCCAGCTACCCAGCACTGAACACCACGCAGCGCTGACATGCGGTCCAGCTACCCAGCACTGAACACCACGCAGCGCTGACACGCGGTCCAGCTACCCAGCACTGAACACCACGCAGCGCTGACATGCGCGACCACCACCGTGAGGCATCGGGTCCACGGACGGCGCGGGGCGCCTGACAGTTCTGACAGCCGACCTGCTGACCTCTGGCTGACCTCTGACCTTCGGCGACGCCGTGTGGTGGTGGACTGGCCGGTCGGCACACAGGCCACCGATCCGGGGTCGGCTGTTGTCCGCTGTTGTCCGCTGCTCTTGCTGAAGCTCACCTCAAGCGCCATGGAGAGCAGCTTCGCCTGCCGCCTCGCCGCCGTCCTGGTGGCATGCTGGTCGCTGGCCACAGGTGAGGACGTAACGGGACGGGACGTGACGTGACGTAACGTGACGTGACGTGATGTGACGTAACGTGATGGGACATGGTGGGACGTGGTGGGGCGTAACGTGACGGGACGTGATGTGACGTGACGTGACGTGATGTGTGAGCGGGACTGGACGGGACTGGACGGGACGTGATGGGGCGTGACGTGGTGGGACGTGGTGGGACGTGACGGGACTGGACGGGACGTGATGTGACGTAACGTGATGTAACGTGGTGGGACGTGGTGGGGCGTAACGTGACGGGACGTGATGTGACGTAACGTGACGTGATGTGTGAGCGGGACGTGACGGGACGGGACGGGACGTGATGGGGCGTGACGTGGTGGGACGTGGTGGGACGTGACGGGATGGGGCGTGACGGGATGGGGCGTGACGGGATGGGGCGTGACGGGATGAGGCGTGACGTGACGTGAGGTGTGAGCGGGACGTGACGGGACGGGACGTGATGGGGCGTGACGTGACGTGACGTGACGTGAATTGTGACGGACTGCCAGTGAGGCGCTGCAAAGCGAAGTATCACAAGTGCTCATGGTGCCGAAGGTTTGCCGGAGAGACTTAATACACGCATATTCTGAATGGAATCCTCTTGCCTTTTATCTGTTATAGGATGAAAATATCGTTAACATAAATATTAACATCATTCAAAGCCACATTTCACGAGAAAAAAAAACACTGGCGAAAAATGGTCATGCACTGCATTCAATCGCACTGCATTCAAGCGCATACCAGTTGCTAGTTACTGTGCTCCTGTGTTCTCTGTGTTCTTCTGTGTTCTCTTGACGCACG
Source organism: Imbricaverruca yamaguchii (assembly GCA_034440575.1). Taxonomy (NCBI): domain Eukaryota; kingdom Metazoa; phylum Arthropoda; class Thecostraca; family Neoverrucidae; genus Imbricaverruca; species Imbricaverruca yamaguchii. The sequence goes on from JAOTOL010001348.1 coordinate 640,127, forward strand.
GAGTCGTGCACGCATCTGCACCTCCTCCATTATTCGGGGACACGTGTCTGTCGAGATCTTCTCGCTATCGCGCTGTCAGCATTGTCTGCCTAGACTCTTGGAGGTCTCTATGAGTTCCTGGTAGATTTTGTTCTTGATTTATTGATTATTTGGGTTTAAGGGCGCGCCGACTACTAGGTCATTTAGCGCCCAGACTTTGTTCTTGAGGTACGCCCACAGAAACGCGTCCATAGGTGAAACGTCCGGGAAATGTGTCGACCAGGGGTTGCATCCATCGAGTTGGTCAGTTTTGCGACTGATGAAGCGCTTCCCGAAGTGTCGCTCCAGCCGCTGAAGCGCAATGCTGTAGGTGTGCTCTGGGATGCTCTGTAGTCCTTGCGGACAATGTCCGAGTCAACATTGAGCAGCTTGACGTAGTGCTCTTTGTCTGCAGTGACAGTAGAGAGCTCTACTGTCACCGCAGCGGCTCTGGCGCAGTTCTGAAACCAAAAGGGACTGATGATCCCTTTCGAACTGGAAGTGCACCATGCCACCTCGTCCACTGCCTTGTCGGAGTGCAGGACTTTCCAACACTGCGTCTGTGATGTGGGTGGCCCAGGTCCTGCAATTTTGGGTGTTCACATCCGCATCCAGCAGGAATTGCACCTCGCCACTGAACCGAATGTTGGTGAAGCTGGTGTCAGCGGTGCACATGCCGCAGATCCAGCTGGGTAAAGCAGCTCTTTCAATATTGTCGCCTCCAGACAATGCTTCATTAATCAATATTTTGCATGGTGTTTTCCGATATTTCTGAGGAATTATTTGCTATAGCTGACTTCAAATTGCCTTCCAATTTTCCTCATTAACTTGTGAGAGTTTGGATAACGATTGCCTCGACTTTCCAATGCCTTCTGCAGTCTTTTTGAACGGTTTTGCAAGCTGCGCAATCGGTTCAAGTTTTCAACGCTGCTCCCAGGCAAAAGATGTTCAGATTTGTTTCGGTAGTCTTGGGATCAGGTGTGTAGCGCATGTCAAAGGTGGTTCGGAAGGAGCGCCGAGCTCCTCTTATTGACACTGTTTTGTGTCACTTACATGATGTGCATAGTGTATGTGCATGTATATATAGTGTTACTTAGTACTTATCTCCAAGCGTAATACTAGTACAACTCTCGCTGACTCATACCCTCTTGTCGCTTTCACCACTTGCTTCCATACACTTGTGGGAGGTTTTGTTTATTGAAAAACGCTTTCTCTATTTTGTCCAATTACGAATCACGCTTCAATTTATTCCCGCCTCCTTACTGACCGATCCTGCCTCGATGACGTTATCTCCCCCATCACACAATTCAGGAAGCGACAGCCGGAAAACGTTTCAAGGCCGCCGTTTTCCTGGACCTCAGACACCCATGCGACATTGTCAACATCACAACACTCTTACATCACCTGCACAACTTCGATGTACGTGGACGATTGGCACTCTATTTGCATTTCTACCTTTCAAACCAATCATTTCAAAACACAATGCTGAGCCACGTATCTCAGACACTAAATACCTACTGTTAGCTTCATGCAAGGTTCCGTTCTCAGTCCTCTCCTATTTGTTATCCGTCAAAACTCAATCATAGCAAAGAGCACATCGTTCAACATTGCACTATATGCAGGTCAAATTGTCCTTTGGACATCACAGAGGACACCAGAAAACGACCGAAGTACACCACAATGCGCACTTACACACTTGCCAGGCAAACTAACATCTAAATCTGACATAATACCTCACAAATCCAACCGCAGTTCTTTGGCTATCTCTAACCGGTAACTTAGAGACACTGAAATTAGATCACAGATGCATACTTTTCGTTTCCGCCGAAAAATAACTTATATAAATCACATTAGATCCACTAATTACGTTTCGGTGTTGAAAAATACGCCTGACAATAGCTCACATTTAATAAGAACGTCTTTGTACAATGTGGGGACCCGACAGAAACATGCTCATTACATGCAAATATATCATCGAAGAAGTTGCGGAATAAGGATCTCTACTTTTCGTGCCAGCAGCTCCGACAAAGCCAAGCATTCTGAACAAAACTCAACAATAATGCTTCAAGGTTGTCACAGGAACATGGATAGCATCACCGACACTGGCAGTCCATATCTACAACAGCATGCGATCGTCATCGCATAGGCGCATCGATGCCCTTCTTAAATATCACTGCAAAACACAATTCACTAGATGCCAACCATGCGCAAAACCATTCAAACTTTTCGTTATTTTAGACGACAATGGGGTATAGTCCTTTTTGATACATCAATTCAATATTGTGTCAGCCATATGTGTCCGTCCATCGACATCGTCTTGCCGCAGCAATGCATGAAAGTAGGTTTAAACCATTTG
>JAOTOL010001348.1:645000-726640 GCA_034440575.1 Imbricaverruca yamaguchii
ATCAATTCTGGAAGGCACTTTTTACATACATTGGAAAGCTTAGGAATAGGACGTAGATCTGAATATTTTCACTGTTCAGGTGACTATAACGTGAAATTCAACTGCTCATACTACCTTCTTGATGTATTGAAATGCTTATTTTAAGCCTAATATGTCAAGGGCGGATCAAAGGGAGGCCAAAATTGGTTCAACAAGTTACTGGTTTTACCAAAGTAGTATTAATTACGCTATCATCGAAGGGATGGCTTTAGTCTAGTACTTCACGTACTTTGCATGCCCTTATTCATATGATACCACGTAGCCAATGAGATAACTTGTGTATTATACCATTGGCGAACCCATAGAAGTCAAATGGGTATGGTAAGTTCTCTTACCAAAGAATGCAAGCGTTTGAATATCAGAATTGGGTCGCCACAAGTACATATTGATTCTGAGTTTGTACTGAAAGTCAGTGATATGTATGCATAAATTTGCGAGAAAAAATGTTTACGGTAAACTTTCGTAGGTGGGTATAGGAGATAATGGAGCTATAACGGAGCTGGGAACAATAGCAGCCCATGAAAGGTGATAAGACACTTGGTATGAAATTAACTTAACCCTTTTACGGTATGGTTTTGCTAAACCTGAATCTGTAGATTTGGGGAGGGCATTCCAAAACTGTCCCCCTTAGATCTCGGAATCTATTGGGCCCATTTTAAAACTGAATAGTTCAAGATAATTTTACCGGTCAGATCTATATTTTTGTGATGTCGAGATGGGCTTTTTTGCAATAGCAAAGTCAGGAGGAAAACATGGAGAAAAATTAAAGCCGCGTATATTCTCAATATTATCAACTTTTAACATATGACGCCATGGAATGTGCCCTCAATCAATCCATTTCGGCTTACCCATTCCCTTCGTGTATTTGCCTCCACTCCCCCCCCCCATCATTTTCAGAAATCAACACTCATGCAAAGTAGTCACCAGGGAATCATATTATAAAAGACCCTGATTATGGGCTGATGCAGGAATTCTCAGGTAGGGACATATTTTCCTTGGAGGTGCTTAGTTCGATCTTTTCATTCGGCGGCAAAATTCGTTGGTCGGGCAGGTTGGGGTGGGGGTGGGGTGATCTCGAGGATACCGGGGAGTGCCTCTTCGTTTCAATGGGGCGCCTTTTCCTCTGAAAGTGATGTCTGGCTGGAAGATACGTTGAGCGTATTTGTGCATGTCCTGAACACTTCGTCATCGACTGGATCTGCCATTGAGAACATGTATGGCTCCGTCACTGCTTGTGACGCATTATTACCGTTTGTCCTCCTCCTTCCTCCAAACTTTATAACGGCAACGTAATGATGCCGCTTTTAGAAAACCGGTCGCTTGTTGCCAATTTTGTCTTCCCCTGGATTCGCCTCTGACATGATTTGGCTCAAAATAGGCATTTTTGTAGGTAAACAAGATAATATGAGCAACTGAATAACAAATTACAATCACCTGAAAAGTAACACGATGATGATATTTAGGCATGCTGTTCCTACGTTTTCGCAACAATCCGTCAGAGGTGCCTCCAAATATTTGCCCTGGAGCCGCCTCTGGTGTAGTCACGCGATTAAAATTTTGCGACTATAGAAGAAAGTTAGAAAAAGCCACCGAGTTTCTCCCCCTATCACAATTGGGAAGGGGACAGCAGTCGAAAAAACCACACCGGGGAAGAGAGCGAAATCCGCTCTCAGCTACCAGAGAGCACGCGCACCTGAAAACCTTACTCATAACGCAAACCGGGATCTTGGAGAGGGGGGGGGGGTCGATAGGATCAAATGAGGTTGAGATCCTCCGGCACGTCGAGCCGTTATGCCAACGAAGCCTTTGTGACCTTTGTGACCTTTGTGACTTTGTGACACATGGCAACTGGGCGGAGGGCCTGTTGGCCGACGTTCGGGACCATTTGTACATCGCATTCAAGAGTGGAAATCTGTGATCAAACCAGTGGCGGGGTGGTCCGGGTTCTTATTTTCGGGACATATGTTCAAACTACTGAAAATGCAAAGTGAGATACTAACACTTAAACCCAACCAGTGCAAAACCAGGGGCCCGTCCCATCTCTCTCTGACCGGCATCTCCAGCCATGCCTGCAGCTTTCATAATTACTAGCGATCTCCAATTTTTTTTTGCGTAGGATGTAGTATCAATTTGCGAGACAATCAGAAGACTTCATTACAATATCCCTGTGCATCGTCGAAACAGAACAGTAGTGCATGGATTCCGCCTTTTCTCCGGTCATCGTGTTAAAGGGAGAAGAACCCCGTCCTGGACGAGTAATAAGTTTCAGGTCTTAGGATAATTGGAGGAGCATCTGTGAGGAAGGGGCTTCGAGGGACGAGCAGGCTAGAGCTAGCAGTCAAAGGCTTATCCGATAGTGCGGGCGGGGCGGGGCCCACCTCCCACTACACCCTTAGCACCCTAAAATACGATGGATTGAGAAATGTTGGGATTTTAATCACGGAAAACCAGAAATTCACGAAGCGCTTCGCGCGCCGGAAGCGTCCTGTGTTTCATCACATTTTCCGGGTTCCCCCCCTTAAGAAGTTTCTGGCCGCACCATTGTTAGCAGTTATTTCTCTCATGAGGACAAAAGTAACTGATGTGACTCGAGGATTACGTATTTGGTGGCTCTTGTAACAATAACCTGACTAGTCAGACTCGTGCATATTTCTCAAGGGCCTAAGCTAAGGAAGTTGATCCCGTAGGGTCGGATCCAGCGAGGTCAAAGGGAACATGTCCCTTCCCCCATTGGTGAATTTAAACCAAAAATTTGCACCAAAATGAAATTTTCTGTAACTCTAAGGACATTTCCTGATATAGCCTGATATAGCCTTAGGCATATGATATATCGGGTCTTAAACAGGGTCGACGCATGTTCATATCAAACGAAGATTTTTTCCTTCGAAATCGGAAATTATTTACTGCTCCCCAAACCCGGTTTCTGAATGTGAGCGTTTAGCTAGAAAGGGTTCAGGAGTAGAGTAGTAGCGTTAGGCTAGTATGGTTGCGGATTGTAGAGTGGTAGTATATGTGCTGCAACAGTATGATTAATTGTAGAAGTTAACGATGTAGGCAGTGATATGTCGAAGGAAGCTGTAGAAACATGCAAGACCCTGAGAGGCAGCATAGTTGACACTCGGAGTAGAAGTATGGTGACATCAATCCTTCAATCCTCCAATTCTCCAATGTTAGGAGCGAGTACCGAGTGGTACTCGAGGGCCTGGGTTGTTCATGATTAGATAGCGAGGCTTTGTCTAAAGGGGTTGATATTTGTATACTTGTGCGGATGAATTTTGTGTCAAAGTAGACAGTATATTTCTACCTTGATTTTGTGGCATGTCAATAGTAGATGCCCGCTTTAGGTGGGCTTCCTTTGAACAAAAAGTGAGTAGAGCTGATAAGGAGGAATGCAGACGCAATTTTGTTAAGGGGGACCCAAAATAAAAAAGGATCCATGAAACAGAGGCTGATTTCTGTGCGCAATATCCTATTTTGGCCTTGTGAAGATGTACAGATTGCTTGCATCTATTGTATTTGTTTGTTACTAAGGACGGGATGGAGCCGGGCCTGCACTTGGTTGTGTGTTTACTGCTCAATAGTAGGTGTAAGGAGCTCCTTCGAGGCCTTTCCTGGTCAGAAGACTAGGCAGGTCATGGTGATTGGTGGAGAGAGGGGGGGACGGAAGGCTAGGAAAGAAAAGCATAGATTGTCATGCTTTTTCACAAATGTCAGAAGTTTTAAGAACAAGATTAGGGAAATCAAATGCGTGGCATCTGACGAGCCTTTTCCGTTATAATGGAGACCAGTCAGATGGCGGGGCGGTACCATCCAATCTCCCTGACATACTTCCAGTTCCTATCAATTTGTTATTTCCGTCCAGTGGCGTATTTGAAATCATGCAGAGGCTAGGGTGCCAAGCAGAATTTTCGAATTGAAGACTGTCGAGTGAGGTTAGCATACACAAATGATGTTAAGGGTTAAAAAATTGCAACATGACCTAACCCAACCTAGCCTAGCATCCCATGTAAGGATTTGTTTTATAAATGGTTAAATAAAAATGCATCGTTCTTAAAAATATGAAATTAAAAACCTAACGCAATCGAACCCTTTTTGAAAAGTCTGAACAAATTACAATATTTCCCAACTCGGAAAAAAATTAGAACCTTACTTAGCCTAACCAATCCTAGCCCCTTTCTTTTCTTCACGGAGGTTTAAAATGCATGAAAGATTTGTCTCGTGAATACCCAAAAGCACAATAATACCAATTGCCCTCCAAAAAGTACACAATGCTCAAGGGAACTTCTCCTTCATACTTCAAGAGCATTTGGAAATTTGAAACAAAAATAGTAGGCAAAAGTATATAGGTATTTAACAAGGGGTATTCTGTTTTTCAGTCACCCATTCTCACCTCGAGAAGTATTCTGGGAGTCATCTGCACTCCAATTATGGAACTTTCCACATTTTCAGGAATTATTGCGAGGCTAACTTGACCCCTTACGCCGGACCCCCTCCCTAACAACGGCCCCGTGCGCCGTGCATGCCACTTCTGAATGCACTATATGCACGTCCTTGCCGTGACCGTTTCGGTGCGTCGTCTCTTCTGGAAAAAGAACAACAAACGTTCTGCCGTTCATAATTCAGGCTTCCGCTACGTTCAGCCCACCTCCGATGTAGGCTATGGTCACTGACGGTGGCACTAATACCTATATAGCAAACCGACGTACTCTGGATTCGACAGACAACCAGCCAAGCCGTTAATAATATTAGTTGCTTTGTTGGCTCAGGCAGACCAGCATCCCCCTTCAGTTTCCCACAAGCAACCCACTCGTCGCCCCACCGCTCGGGGTCATGGGTCAGGGCTCTGCAGACGACACCTAACACATTAGCACCACCAGTACAACCCTGCTCAGCCTGCGGTGGCCCAATGCGACACCCACGGCCGACGCCAGATGCCATATCATCTTATCAAAGTATGAACCGCGGGTCTCATATGTCAGTGTTTCGCAGCACAGGGAGTCACTGGACTCAAAGACCCCACATTAAATGTTGAGAAAGAAAACATACTTAATGGCATGATCATCTCATAAATACATGATTTTGCAATAGCTTCACAACGAAGGAAACAATTTCGTTAGTCAAGCATACACACCTGGTTTAAAATAATCCACCGAAATATAGATATGTCAATTATCAATCGCATATAGTCAATACCAAACACATGGGAAATGATAGAGCAGTGCTCGGACCGACCGAAAACCTGAAAAATAATGCAATCATGGGTGTGCACCCTCAGTTTATGAAAGCGGCTACAGGCCTTGGGGTCGTAGTGTAGATCCACGGCGCACACTTTCGTACCTTTTTGCTTATTGGGTGGTTCACGACGCACTGTATGCACAATCATGCCTAATAGCGGAACCCACACTGTGTCGCCAGTGGGCCGCGGGATTCGGAAATATCCAGAGCGGTGCCAGTGTTGAACCCCGGACCTTTGCATCCAGAGCTCAACATCGCAATTACTGGGCCATCCCCACACCTTGCACACCAACATATTTTTGTTTTCAGACCTGAGACATCCTTCATCCATCTGGGACACCCATCCAAGCTTCGGGCACACTACTTGCAGGACAAAGGGCGCATTCGGCGCCCTGTTAGCCAGTAACTGGCCTTTTGCGCCTAAGGGATGGAGGGGCACGGGCCAACGGCCCCTAAATACTCTAATTTGTGTATGTGTAGCAAAACCGGAATGATTATAGAAGTAAGCTGAAAGGTACAGTGGTATACACTTTCCTATGTCCAAAGGTGCACCGGGTTAGATATTCGTCGCTGCATGATGTAGGATCCGGTGAACATTCTTCAAATTCGTGCCTACAAGGCAAACGTGACATTTGTCGGACTCACTGGATAAGAAAGCACTGGATAGCAAGCTATGGTGTCCATGTGTTGCCGAGTTTTTAATCCTGGGGAAAAAGACAACAATACATTCCCTGAGGGGCAGTACATATGACCACCACATGAGCGAGGCGAGGTCAAAGTCGGCAGCGCTTCTCATTTTAGTCTTCTCGTCTAAAATGAGACTTCTTATCAAAGTTTCATTCTAGGGTTATGCTTTCTGAGAGCTGTCAGACCGAGGCATCAAAATACTTCCTGTTTTGCACATTTATGTGCAGATATTTCTCCAACGAAAACGCAACAATAATCTGGGTCACATCGATGATATGACCACCACATGAGCTAGGCGAGGTCAAAGTCGGCAGCGCTTCTCATTTTAGTCTTCTCGTCTTCTCGTCAGGTCACGAGATTAGGTGAGAATAAAAACTGGTTATCCCTGGAATATGTTGCAGGGTATGTTGTCTTCTACAAAGGCGCAAAGTTTCACGTCGCTGTCAGGTCTGATCACGAGTATATGCTCCAAAATAGGGAAGGTGGGAACAGTGAACTAACAAAGAATTGACGTCATATATCTCGCCACTGGCATTTGGTCATATATCATCTAGAAACTATGGCTTATTGCAGCGTGGTCCCTGACTGCAGAACTTTCTAGCTCTCGGATTGTGCCTAACGACAATCCAACTGTTGCAGGTGACTGCGGCTCTCAACGTTGGCACTGATCTGAGGCTCGTGGCAGGGGCGGTGGTGCAGGCGCAGTCAGGCACAGTCGTCGAGTACAGTCGACTTGTCCTAACCGTGTGGGACAAATGAGCACGCAGCTGTGCCGGCGCGGCCAGTCTGGCTGGCACGTGGTGCGTCTATTTCAACAAGGGCTGTAAGCGACTGGTGCGTTCTGGATGTGCTTTATAATACATGAAATCTTGCTCCAAGCCATCTGGCAACCGTGCGTGTGCCCAGCAAGTATATTACTGAATCTTCGAAAAGTGTACCTTCGACGTACCCTTGTGGAGCGCCTAATTGCCTTTTAACCAGAAAATGTCCTTTTCCTCAAAAGCTCATCTAATGTGTCGACGGGATGGGCGGACATTCCCTCCGCATTTCCCCTGCTGCATATCCCTCCACACATAGCAATCGTTAAATCCAGTGTATATCGGGGAAGGATATCCTGGTGACTGTACCATACTACGCATTGCCATTTACCTGGCCTTCCCTCATCCAGTGATAATGATATGTCCTGCCCTCTACTTCAGCCCTGTTCATTATTCGATACCAACTTTCCGAATTAAACTTTTCAGTTTAGATCGGAAGCGACGGAATTTCAATTTATCTCAGTGTTAAAATCCTAGGTGTCACCATCAGTCCTCATCTACATAAGACAAGCACATCCCCGCAGTCGTTGAACGTTGTCGCATGTTATTAGTCGGCCTGGCTACGATGTGCCACGGGGTGCCCAAAGGCACAACGCGAATGCTCATCGAAGCAAAAATATTTCCGCATGCTCAATACTGCATTGGGGCCTGGAGAAGCTGCACTGCAGCACAGAAGAACCGAAAGCCATCCATTTTAGTGCTCGTACCGTGAGTGGCTTAGGCCGACGTTAAGCATGTGACTCCGGTGTTGCGAGAGTTGGGATGGAGACAAGTTGATAGCGTACGTAAAAAATGTCTGCGTTTATGCGCCACTTCCTGATAGCACCAAATGCGCCAGAAATCTGCGTGGAAGGATCGTAGATCTCCACGGTGTCCGCCTGCCATGCACGGGCGATCAGAGAAAGCCGGCTTGAGCTACCTCATGCTCGGAAAGTGTTCGCTCTGGAGCTTTCTATATAAGGCCAACAGTAGCTGAAATCATGTCCCATCAGATGTCAGGCACCCACCAGATCATAACAGACTAATGGTGTGATGTGACCGCAGGATGTATGACGCATCTTCGATGTGTAGTAGGTACCGCAGTGCCGTGTCGAAGAACAGTGTTTGTTTTGTGCTCAGCATGTCTATCCATGTGTGGATGTATGAAACCAGTTTTGTAAAATTGACATGGATGCTATGAATCCATTTCATGAAAGCTCTAAATATACTGTCACAACTCATCTCAGCTTTTCCTACATTGAACCCGGTACTTGACTTCCGTGGACACGAATTAATCATGGAATAACTAGCCTGAAACATGGCTGACATGTGTTAAATAAGGACATCACGGCATATATTTGTCCTAGTTGACTTATTAACACCGAGACAACTGCTGTGACACCAGTCAAAACGCGTTTCGCCGTGGGGTTTAATTTGTTGGCATGTCATTGGTTGAGTGTTACCAGCGAATAGGTCCAAATCGGGACCTTAGGTCAGTAATCGTGACCTTAAATACAATGTTGAAATAGGAGGCTACTCGTCTTAAGACGGGTACCTATCCTATCTTTGTGAGCCCCTACCTTGGGCCCGGTGATTGTTAACATGGAACCAAATGAGGAAGCGCCCCCTTGCATGTAAGGGCCGTGGATCCCTGAAATACATGCAATATTCCACCAATGCACGCATGGCTTCCTTCACATTGTCATAAAATACAAGGATCCCAAAACCAAGGACCTTGAACAAAAGCCTCTGAGATCGTTGTGGAGATAACTACAAACACTAGCTTTGACTTACGTTATGTTTCTGATTGGTTGTGATTTTCAGTGTGAAGCCGTCTCATGAAGACCACACTTCAAATGTTTTGTGTATTACCGAGCAGGGGCCTCTTTAAAGGTCAGGGGAGCGACACCCCTCCCACCCCTTCACGGTAAGAGGAAGCTGTTCCCCCCTCTTTCGCGCGGTGGTTGAGTCACGAAGCGCATTGGATTGCCTCCAGGTTTTCAGCATTGGCCTGCAATCAGAAATGTGTGAAGACTTAAGCCCTTCCACACCGCGGGCACGTATGTCGAATGGAGGATGATGAAGGATGGAGGATGATGAGGAAAGCGATGATGGACCCAGATATCGAAGGCTCATGGGCCACCTCCGCAAAGGTGTGTGACGATATACATTGTATTTGACTCCCTCCGAAAGGTGGGTTGAAAGGCTGTCAAAATCTCTCAAGCTTTGTGGGACTTCCTACAGAAATATCTGCTTTTATCTAATATGGTAGCGGATGGTAGCGACCCTCAGTGTGAAGCCTTTCTTCTAGAGAGCACTTCAACTTTTCTGTGCGCTTACGGCACGGGGCCTCCTCAGATGTCAGGAACCCCGTCTTCCACAGGGCAGGGGGTAAATTCCCTCGCTCGCTGCCCACCCCGGTGGCGACGCCCCTGGTCCAGTGTGACCGAATTCACTCAGCTAATCGTCAGGATGTAAGGGAAAATGATTCCTCAATATTTGGTTATCGCGAATTGAAATGGAACCGCAAGTAGCTGATACCTTCACGATGCTACTCAGGGCTAAGGATATATTTTACTTCGAAATGCATTGGCGAAGTTTCCTCGACACTTATCATTGCGAATCTTGGACCATTGCTTCCCACACCACAACCAACTCAAATTAGTCTCGATTATATGTAATTGAAGTGGATATAAAAACAGGGATAGGGCACTGGACATAGCTCACATCGGACGCCTGGCCCGCAACAGTAGCGTCGACATACCTGACATAGCAATGGGTGCGGGGCGAGGGCCAGCACATCCCACGTCAAGCGTAATCGCGTGCCTGCATATCCTACTGAAAATGCTCAAACCCTACGTCAAGACAACTGTAGGACTATTAACTAAAATAGGGAGTGTGCTACAAATTGTAGTGAAATCCTTATCGAGAAAAGCACACGTTCTACGAATAAGAAAAACACTTTTTGGGACAGGCTTTTCACCTTTCATCTTCCACGGTCAGATGGCCCTTTTGGCTGGTGGTATACCCAGGATGGAATCCTGACCACGCTTCTGTTAATCAACGCCTCTCTGAAAGGCACAGGAGGGAGCGTAGACGTGGAGATTGAGAAGAGTACAGTTTGCGCACATGATAATTAGTCCTCCGGTGGTTTTCGGACGCATTTCGACTTAAAGTACAGTTGTGACTTAAACGACATATATATACAATCGAGCGATATATGTAAGCCTTCTTCAGTGGTGTAAAAACCATACAATTTTCGCTCAACTGTGACAAGAATCTAATAGCTTTTCAATTGGGTAAATTTCCTTGCTTTCATTCCCCCTACCTCCCACACGATTGCGAACATCAGGATACGAATCCATGATTTTTTTTAGAACGACGGTCCTACGCTTAGGAATCTTCCCATGAGCTGGGATAGGTTGTTTGGGCTCGGCGGAAGAATTATCACAGACACATAAGACCACACAGATGCACTTATTAGGATAAACCAAACACACTGTTTTCGCATTTCAAAGGAAGTTGCCATTGGTGCCCATCAGGCCACAGTCCTCGGTGTGCACAATGGACATATTTGGACACACATTGTCCTCGGTATTCACGATAAATATGTATGTGGACACACATTGTCCTCGGAAGTCACGATAAACATGCATGGACACACACTGTCCTCGGTATTCACGATAAACATGTATGGACACACAAAGTCCTCGGTTTTGTCAATGTCCTCGGTATTTCAATCCACACTGGGAGCCAACAATTGTTCACTTCCTCCAAAATCGACCCTTCATCTTACTCGGCAGATCTTGCTCTATCACCGAGAAGAAATCGATGCTTCTGCGGTGGTAAATAAAGGGTGTCCTCGTTTGTGACCGCCAGGTCATAGTCCTCGTTAGTCACGGTAAACACGTATGTGTGTGTGTGTGTGTGTGTGTGTGTGTGTGTGTGTGTGTGTGTGTGTGTGTGTGTGTGTGTGTGTGTATGTGTGTGTATGTGCGTGTGTATGTGTGAGTGTGTGTGTGTGTATGTGTGTGTGTGTGTGTGTGTGTGTGCGTGTGTGTGTGTGTGTGTGTGTGTGTGTGTGTGTGTGTGTGTGTGTGTGTGTGTGTGTGTGTGTGTGTGTATGTGTGTGCTTGCGTGACATCACTGTGACCAGACTGCTGTGCATGTCAAGTGAGGGTGGGCCCTCAATTTGTATGTGGGGTCAGTCACTGCAGATCACCAGCTGTATGGTCCACAGCTATTGGTACCAGCGCCGGTATTTTGCTGAAGGATAAGCAGGGCGCCCAGGGCGCCACCGCCACCACTAACGGCCAGGGCGGCGGCGGACCCCTGTTCGCCACGATCAAGTCCAGCTCCAAATCGGAGGTGAGCGTGTGCTAAGCAGACACCAGCACCTGAACGCTCCCGTCGGTGGCTGTGGTCGACTGGGTGTGGTCGGGATGGGCCTCCTTGGGTTTTCGACTTTTCTGCTATTGATTTGTCTTGATTGTCCTTCTTTTGGTTGGTGTTCGACTTTGCTCAGCTTTTCGTCGCGTTGGTGAATGTACGTGTGCGTGCGAATATATATATATATATATATATATATATATATATATATATATATATATATATATATATATATATATCAATGTGCGAAGTGTTTAGCTGATGTAAAGTGTTTGCTTAACCGAATAGTGCAAGTGCTCCCGTATCATTTATCCCGTATTATTATCTTCCCATATTATTTTACTGTCTCATCTGCCTTATCTGCACCCGCAGGCTAAAGGAAAACTTCCAGTTGTTGCCGACTCCATCACAACTCTGGTGGGAACAAAAGATGTGAGTGCTAGATGAAACGCTGTGGAGTTCTGCATGAACTTGCCGTACATATTTACCTGCAAGCTGGCCTCCATATTGCAATGACACTCGATCCATCCGGTGGTGGGTTGAAGCCATGTTTTTTAGATGCACTGATAGAGTGGCAACAAGCCTCTCCTATCTATTTTGTGTTCAGTATTGTCTAAATTTAATCACCGGATCACATTGACCACTTCCAGGATTCTTTGCTTCGTTCGTATTCATCATCTTTTTGAAGCACCTAAATATGATATTCCGCTGACTTAGATATCCTAGCTTTCAACTCATGACCTATATTATTTCGCTTGATGTCACGAGAAAAAAAACACGTCCTGAAATTGCAGTACCAAGGACTGTTGTTTACGAGCTGAAGCCTTATTGCTGGTCAACGATGTGCTGCAGGGTCCACAAACGTCAAGAACTCCGCGCCCCCAACGGGCTGCCTGGGACTGTTACGTGTCGAAGCCTGTGTCAGGTGGATACCATGACACCGACGTCCCTGTTGTCCTCAGGCGGCGTTGGGGTTGAGCATATCGACTGCCAGAGGCGTGGGCGGAGGGATACACAAGCCCGGTCCGGCCGTGGCCGTGGTGGTAAGCTGCAGGCATGGTCCAGGCATGGTAGTAAGTTGTAGGCATGGTCCGGCCGTGGCCGTGGTGGTAAGTTGTAGGTATGGTCCGACCGTGGCCGTGGTGGTAAGCTGCAGGCATGGTCCAGGCATGGTAGTAAGTTGTAGGCATGGTCCGGCCGTGGCCGTGGTGGTAAGTTGTAGGTATGGTCCGACCGTGGCCGTGGTGGTAAGCTGCAGGCATGGTCCAGGCATGGTAGTAAGTTGTAGGCATGGTCCGGCCGTGGCCGTGGTGGTAAGTTGTAGGCATGGCATGGCCGTGGCCGTGGTGGTACGCTGTAGGCATGGTCCGGCCGTGGTGGTAAATTGTAGACATGGTTCCGCCGTGGCCATGGTGGTAAGCTGTAGGCATGGTCCGGCCGTGGTGGTAAATTGTAGACATGGTTCGGCCGTGGCCATGGTGGTAGGTTGTAGGCATTGTCGGGCCGTTGTGGTAGGCTGTAGGCATGGTCAGGCTGTGGCCGTGGTGGTAAGTTGTAGGCATGGTCCGACCGTGGATGTGGTGGTAAGTTGTAGGCATGGTCCGACCGTGACCATAGTGGTAAGTTGCAGGCATGGCCCGGCCGTGGATGTGGTGGTAAGTTGTTGGCATGGTCCGACCGTGACCGTAGTGATAAGTTGTAGGCATTGTCCTGCTTTGACCATGGTGGTAAGCTGTATGCGTGATCCGGGCGTGACCGTAGTGGTAAGTTGTAGGCATGGTCCGGCCGTGGTGGTAGGTTGTAGGCATGGTCCGGCCGTGGCCGAGGCGGTAAGCTGTAGCGCATGGTCTGGCACATGGCATCTCACGTGGTACAACGTATGATACCGCACATGCATCATGCATCGTGTCGCACATGATATTGAACATGGCATCACACATGGTCTTGCACACGCATGGCATCATACATGCTATCACATATGGTATCAGCGTCCCGCACATGGCCCCGCTCACAATACCATGCATGTTACCATGTGTGACAATGTACAGGGTACTGCGGCTGGTATTGAATAGGGGGTACCATACACCGAGACCACTGACCCGCAAATATCCAGGAAGCGCGCAATGTCGCTAGAAAAACGCCCTGAATCGAAAAAGTGGGGCGTAATTGTTCTGTCGGTATCACCTGAGCTCCTCGACAATTAAATCGAAGGAATGCTCCTTATTCAAAATCAAGATATTTCCAGTAATACGGCGCTAGAAACGCAGCGAAATAGTGGCATTTATGAATGTTCCTGGGCAGATTCCAGACGGTCTAATGTTCAGAAATTGAGAGGTCTTGCATGACCCCCTCCAAAATAGGTTGTGCTAAGCAACTCCGAGGCCAGATTCTGACACGTCTCTGACTTCAGGCTTTGAATTGAGATTCTGAGATGACCCAAGGTCTCTGCTAGCGTGCTGAGATCGCCTCTGACCACTGACCATGCTGAGATCGCATCTGACTACTGACCATGCTGGGATCGCATCTGGCCACTGACCATGCTGGGATCGCATCTGGCCACTGACGAGTCTGACCCCTGACTGTCTCCATGTCCACAGTCTCTGGCGTCGGCTGTTGCCACCAAGAACCAGTCAACCACCCAAGGAGGGACAGGTACTCTGATTGCCGACGGAGGCAAGGTCACCTCGTCAACAGGTAGGTAGCATGTCGTCTAGTATGTCAATAGGACTAGTGCCTCCCTTAACATGTCGTCTAGTATGTCAATAGGACTAGTGCCTCCCTTAACATGTCAGTAGTCATAGGTAGTGTCTTAAGATAGGACTAGTGCCTCCCTTAACATGTCGTCTAGTATGTCAATAGGACTAGTGCCTCCCTTAACATGTCGTCTAGTATGTCAATAGGACTAGCGCCTCCCTTAACATGTCGTCTAGTATGTCAATAGGACTAGCCTCCTTAACATGTCGTCTAGTATGTCAATAGGACTAGTGCCTCCTTAACATGTCGTCTAGTATGTCAATAGGACTAGTGCCTCCCTTAACATGTCGTCTAGTATGTCAATAGGACTAGTGCCTCCCTTAACATGTCGTCTAGTATGTCAATAGGACTAGTGCCTCCCTTAACATGTCGTCTAGTATGTCAATAGGACTAGTGCCTCCCTTAACATGTCGTCTAGTATGTCAATAGGACAGTGCCTCCCTTAACATGTTGTCTAGTATGTCAATAGGACTAGTGCCTCCCTTAACATGTCGTCTAGTATGTCAATAGGACTAGTGCCTCCCTTAACATGTTGTCTAGTATGTCAATAGGACTAGTGCCTCCCTTAGCATGTCGTCTAGTATGTCAATAGGACTAGTGCCTCCCTTAACATGTCGTCTAGTATGTCAATAGGACTAGTGCCTCCCTTAACATGTCGTCTAGTATGTCAATAGGACTAGTGCCTCCATTAACAAGTTGACTGTGAGAGCAGAACCCTCGTAGTGAGTACACTTCCCCGTCCTCTCAGTGAAGCTGAATTTAGCATTCTGCAACTGGAGAGTTTGGCTTGGAAATTGGCTAAGCCAGGTAACAATTTACATTTGACCTGTCGACATTGGCAGGCTGTCACGGGACAGCTGTGTCGTCGTGTAACGTTCCGATGACGAGCTGTCAACGCTCCCGCCAATAGGGCACCAGTGCGGTGACAACGCTTCGACTTCCACTAACGCTTCAGAAAATGCCTAGAGACTATCACCAACGCAAATGGCGAAATATCTGACTTTTCATCTATGATGTGTCCTAAGATAAGATTGATCAATGACGATGGCGATTTTTCCGACAGAGGGCGAGATCCAAAAACAAAAACTGCTCCTTCAACAAAAGGTCCAGTGCAAGCTTAATGTAAGTAAGCCTCATCACTGTTTATCTATGTGTAGCCATTGTCATCTTCCATTTCCGTTCAGGGACGGACCTAGGATTTACAGGTGAGCAGGGGAAAATCTAGGGGCGCCACTGATTGAGATTATTTGAGGGACCGACCGGACTGAGGTCCTTGAAGGGCACCCTCTGCATTCAGATGGCGCCCTCTGTACTCAGAGGGCGCCCTATGTACTCAGATAGCGCCCTCTGTACTCAGAGGGCGCCCTCTGTACCCAGAGGGCGCCCTCTGTACTCAGGTGGCGCCCTCTGTATTCAGATGGCGCCCTCTGTACCCAGAGGGCGCCCTCTGTCCTCAGATGGCGCCCTCTGTACTCAGAGGGCACCCTCTGTACTCAGAGGGCGCCCTCTGTACTCAGAGGGCACCCTCTGTACTCAGATGGCGTCCTCTGTACTCAGAGTGCACTCTCTGTACTCAGATGGCGCCCTCTGTACTCAGAGGGCACCCTTCCATTCCAAAAGTTAAAGATGTCACGCCTTTAGCTGCTACTAATAACCTGTGCTACGATAGCCACAGTGAAACCTTGTATTTTGTGCAATCATGTTCTATTGTGTTCAAGTGTGTGAAACAGCATCTTCATTGGTGTACAAAATTCATCGGCAAGCAGCACATGCGATTTTCTATGCGTTCCCGGAACCGAACAACGGTATTCAGAATATAGCACATGCATTTGCACCTGTTAACCCTTTCATCTTTCTTAACGTCTTTCAGGTCGAATCCTCATACCCTGTCTCTGGGAGGGGCAGGGTCGATACAACCACCCTGTAATCTCCAAACTAAGCGTCGCGCGATAACGAAAGAGGTATCATTGGAAAGCGCTCGATGAGTGTGGCCAGAAATTACACCAAAACCTTTATCACTCCAAAGGTGACGTCACTAGGGGTCCATGTGTTTACGACAGATATATTTCTAGCTCTGGGAGTTCATTTTTGGATACGTTTGAGAGAAAAGAAATTGAATCGGAAAAAGGAGGCGAAATCGATCATGGCCATACACGTTTCGCCCGCCCCCCCAAAAAAGCAACATTTTTTAATAAATAAAAAATCGAGGGTTCCATTGTCATCCATTTTCATTTATATAATAGGTAGAGAGAGCGAACCGTAAGCGTCGTTCGAAGTAAACTTGCTCTCGTAAGAAACGCCTACCTTAGCCAGAATCTTCCATGTTAGGATTAATGGGAAATACGGAAAACTGCTTTGTCTATTAACAACGAAGAAATCCTCTAGTGCGTTTTGTTTCATTCCTAAATATAAGGAAACACTGAAAGATTTCTTGATATATATTTATCCATTAAAGCGTAACGACTGGTTGAACTCTGTTCTGGGGTGCTTCGCTTGACCTTGACCAACCCGTTGGCCTTGGATGAAATGACCTGAAAATGTTCACACATGTACAATTCATGTCGGGAAATATGTGCCGAATTTATGTGCGCTTGCGCGCACCGTTGTTTACGTTATCCGCGGAAAACCATATTGGGGGGGGCACGTGCCCATCCCCCCGAGGCGGGACGGGTTAATACAAGTGAAGTGTGTGCTGAATTTCGAATACGGACAGACAATACGGACAGACAATACGGACAGTGGACAATACGGACAGTGGACAATACGGACAGTGGACAATACGGACAGTGGACAATACGGACAGTGGACAATACGGACAGTGGACAATACGGACAGTGGACAATACGGACAGTGGACAATACGGACAGTGGACAATACGGACAGTGGACAATACGGACAGTGGACAATACGGACAGTGGACAATACGGACAGTGGACAATACGGACAGCCGACAAGGTTGCGCTCGGCGATGGTGCATCCAGCAATTATCATTGGGGAAGGGGGCAGGAGGAAAAATACATCCCTTTGGGCTTCAAAGGTGCCCTTCAAAAAATTGAATTGCACCCCTCCCCCACTTGGCGAATTTTTCCGCCGAAGGCACCCCTCTGAGGAAATGCATGCCTTCCTCAATGATGATTACTTGATGCACCCTTCCGAAGTTCAACCCTGCCGGCTTAAAATGCTTATTAGCCCCGTGTTCGGAATTCAGCACACTTCGCTAGCTTTAACAGACGCAGATAAACGTGCAATGTTTTCTAACACCGCTGTTCGGTTCGGGGATTACACGGACAATCGACTGTGCTTTGCCGAACACGTTTATGCCCCAATAAAGACTGTGTTCAATGCATCTGAGCCCAATAAAGCAGGATTGCCAAAAATCGCAAGGCTTCACTGTAGCTGTACATAAGTTATTAGTAACCGCTAAATGTGTAACATTTTGAGCTTTCGAAATGGACACCTTGCAGTTGACCAGATATATGATGCAAGGTAGCATAAGAAGCAGCTCTAGACAATTTTTAGAGGAATCTGATGTCATGCAATTGTACTTACCTTTATTCTCCATAATTATCTGCACATTTCGGCCTGCAGCCACTCTGAAGTTACTGCTGAGTAACTCCAGAAAGATTGTACAGCAATGGCGGCCGGACGCCGGTGTGAAACAAAATGGGCAATGAGTCCAGCATTTATTATCATGGTAGCCGCAACTTGATAAAACTTGAGACTTGCCTTATTTCTCACGATTCCTCGATATAAACACGCGTGAATAGTGAGAAACTTAGTTGGTCCATAGCATAAATCAGGGCGACCGGCCCATGTGATGCACCAAGGCAGTGCCTCACCCGAGTAGAGATGGGAAGTATTTGTGCATGCTATTTTCATAAAATGATGCTTTCATCCACTGGAAAAAGCAAACTTGAAAAACTGGAAACAATTATGCATTGATGACTCATGTTTTTGGTGAAAATTGAAGTTCATTAACATTTACAACATATACATAATTTACATCTTAGCTTCCTATCGCCGGTCGGGAGAGGCTAGCCTCTCGCACATATCGCCATATGATGTGTTTTCGTTTCATGACAAGCGCAGGGTAGGCAGGGGCCCTCCAATATCGTTTGACAATCGGTGACGTCACATGGGCTGGACAATTGCTCAGTCCCGTAGGCGCTCCAGCGAAACTTCGGTGTTTTCCACACGACATTTCCAATCTTAAATACCATCGAAATAGGACAAAATCAGGTTCATTTGAAAGCTTGAAGAATCTCGTCCCCGAATATAAGCCGTATTTTCCCTAACACTAGGATTGTTCGCTTGACCCACGCTGACTGCATTCATGTCAAGGGCTGCATGAATTTCGCGGTGCCACGGGTATGAGCAGTATGATGAGACAGGTCAACTGAAGATGACGGCCGGGTAACGGGGTGGGGGTAGGAACAAGTAAGATATAGTTGTTGCAACATAATTCCTTGCAACTCGGTGCAGGGGCGTCAACAAGGGTGGGGGAACTTGGGGCATGCGCCCCCATAGGAAGGTGGTACCCATCCGGCCAGGAAAAGGCGCCAACATTATATTTAGGCTACCGGCGGAGGTATCTGCGCTGGTTGGAATAGCATGCCCTTATCACCCATGTGCAGATACGGAACCTGCAGCTGGTTTTCAGGATTGTTTTCCATTTTTCATTCATATACGTCTAGACCAGCGGTTTTCTTTTTGTATACTTCTGAAGAGCAAGTGGCCCCTCAATGTTGGCTCTGCCCACTAATAATTTAGACTTTTAACATGGGGTACCATGGACCATGCACTCCATCGATGTGGTTCTTCACTTCATGTATTTTGCACCCAAATAATCAATAATAATAATGAGAAGGATAATTATATACATATATATATATATATATATATATATAGGTATGCATATAATAATAATAATAATAAGATATAAATATGTGTGTGTCTCTATGCCAGCCATTTCGGGTTATGAAATGGAAATGTATGAAAACCTCGATGATATATGGGTGTATGATTTATTTACCGCCATTTTATATCTGAAAACTACCCGGCAATTTCGGAAGCATTTGAACACGAGGAAGAGGATTGATATAAACTTACTTCGGAACGATGGTGATAGGTTTCGCACTTTGCGAGCCAAGTTAATTTGTTCATACTCATCTTAGCGTAAAATAAAAATGGGCACTTATAAAAAAACATTGGTCGAAATCCGGCGACCTTTTCTGCTTCACCTCATTTGGGTGCCACGGACCGCCCCTAGCATAAATCCGCAAAATATAAGCTCTCAGTGCCCAAAAACGGCACTCATTCCAAGCATTGAGTCCGATATCTGTCCATATGTGAGCAACCTAACCAACATGTTCTCAAACCGTTTTCCTCAGTGTTTACGACGTTTTTAATTTCCTGCGTTATGTGGCCGTGCAGCTGTAATCATTCTTTGTTGTGTTGCAGGGCGGAAAGAACTGCCCGCACTGAGTACGGGTCAGAGCTCGGGATCAGAGCTAGCGATCAGAGCTCGGGTCGACGAACTGCGTGACCTTCAGTAATTCAGTGGCAAAAAAGGTTGAAGCACGTGACCTTTGACGGCCAAATATCAACAATATATATAACTATATGGTGCTAGGGAAGAGGGCTCTGCCGTGAAGGTTTGTAACACTGGACTAGACGAAAAGTTGAGTGCGAAGTATTTTATACAACGAGACGCCAAAATTCCTTATCCAGCACAGGCTTAGTACAGTATTTCTCGTAGCATCGTTTACTTAATTTCAATGGATTGAAGGAATACATGACAGACTTATTGCTGCACTGCATTAGGCACAAAAGCTTATAAACTGTGAAAGATACAAATAGCATCTAGGGATCAATACGACATCAAGAAATGTACTTATTTACCTACTGTGTTCGAATCGCTTACAGGATGAACGAGCGAGAGTGCAGAATAACCTTTCATTCTCCGTTCTTCATTCTGCATCCAAGAATAGGTCATTGAGCACGCAATGATTTTTGATGACATGATAAATCGCATTACTCTTCCTGGTGTAAAAGGCGTATTCGAAAGGTAGCATAGAAATTAAGCATGCTGAGGCTTTCAGAACAGAAATCTTAACTGATCACCGCGCCCAAAGTAGGTGCAAAGTGATGCATCGATACATTATTGTCTTGATAGCACCAGTGTGGATTTTAATGCGAATACAGCATCACCAGTAACGTGTGGAACAGAATACATCAGCGCCTGCTATTGAAGTCAAGGAGTCGGATGCAGTGGGGCTAGAGCCCTGAGCTACGCCAACTTACGTCACTGGGGCGAGCTAAGCCAACACACGTCACTGGGGCGAGCTACGCCAACATACGTCACTGGGGCGAGCTAAGCCAACGTACGGCACTGGGGCGAGCTACGCCAACATACGCCACTGGGGCGAGCTACGCCAACACACGTCACTGGGGCGAGCTAAGCCAACGTACGTCACTGGGCAAGACCCCGCCAACGTACGGCACTTGGGCGAGCTACGCCAACGTACGTCACTGGGACAAGCTACGCCAACATACGCCACTGGGGGGAGCTAAGCCAACACACGTCACTGGGGCGAGCTACGCCAACACACGTCACTGGGGCGAGCTACGCCAACACACGTCACTGGGGCGAGCTACGCCAACACACGTCACTGGGGCGAGCTACGCCAACATACGTCACTGGGGCGAGCTACGCCAACACACGTCACTGGGGCGAGCTACGCCAACATACGTCACTGGGGCGAGCTACGCCAACGTACGTCACTTGGGCGAGCTAAGCCAACGTACGTCACTGGGCAAGACCCGCCAACGTACGGCACTTGGGCGAGCTACGCCAACGCACGGCACTGGGGCGATCTACACAACGTACGCCAATTTGGCGAGCTACGCCAACATACGTCACTGGGGCGAGCTAAGCCAACGTACGTCACTGGGCAAGGCCCGCCAACGTACGGAACTCGGGTGAGCTACGCCAATGTACGGCAGTGGGGACGGACGTTGGCGTAACGCGATACGCCAACGTACGGCACTGTGGCGGGCTACGCCAACGTACGGCACTGTGGCGAGCTACGCCAACGTACGGCACTATGGCGAGCTACGCCAACGTACGGCACTGTGGCGAGCTACGCCAACGTACGGCACTGTAGCGAGCTACGCCAACGTACGACACTGTGGCGAGCTACGCCAACGTACGGCACTGTGGCGGGCTACGCCAACGTACGGCACTGCGGCATGATACGATTTACTCGTTGTCGTCCATTTTAACCGGGAACCGGATTTTCCTGACCACCATGGCTCAAGCAAATTACAACGGGTTCGGAAAAGGAAGGAAATCCCACACCCCCTGTAAACGATCTGCAGACGGATACTGTCTTGCATGCTGCTTAACCCATTCCCAAATGTGTGTAGGTTTTAGATTATTTAAGCAATCGACGCACAAGTGCATTGAACATATCTCTTTCATTGATGAGTGTTTCTTCATCAGGCTCAAGTTTACCCCTTATCGTGAGCGTTCATCCTGCCCTTTTGTCTGCGACCGGATCTCCCCAAAGCAATTATAATCTACCATCTGTATCTAACAATTACCATACGCATCTAACAATTACCATCTGTATCTAACCAGTGCGCACAGCAGATACTCGACGACCAATATTTGACTGTGGGCTCTTCCGTGAACTCCCAGCCTCCCCAGCTTTTCCTGTTGAGGAATGAACAATTATAAGACAGTGGGAAGTGTGACGTCACCGAGCGATCCGCGGTCATGCGTGAAGAACCCAGAGAAGACCCTGTCAGACCCTACCATGTCAGAGAAGACCCTGTCAGACCCTACCATGTCAGAGACCCCACCATGTCAGAGAAGACCCTGGCAGACCCTACCATGTCAGAGAAGACCCTGGCAGACCCTACCATGTCAGAGACCCTACCATGTCAGAGAAGACCCTGGCAGACCCTACCATGTCAGAGACCCTACCATGCCAGAGAAGACCCTGGCAGACCCTACCATGTCAGAGACCCTACCATGTCAGAGAAGACCCTGGCAGACCCTACCATGTCAGAGACCCTACCATGTCAGAGAAGACCCTGTCAGACCCTACCATGTCAGAGAAGACCCTGGCAGACCCTACCATGTCAGAGACCCTACCATGTCAGAGAAGACCCTGGCAGACCCTACCATGTCAGAGACCCTACCATGTCAGAGAAGACCCTGTCAGACCCTACCATGTCAGAGACCCTACCATGTCAGAGAAGACCCTGGCAGACCCTACCATGTCAGAGACCCTACCATGTCAGAGAAGACCCTGGCAGACCCGACCATGTCAGAGACCCTACCATGTCAGAGAAGACCCTGGCAGACCCTACCATGTCAGAGACCCTACCATGTCAGAGAAGACCCTGGCAGACCCTACCATGTCAGAGACCCTACCATGTCAGAGAAGACCCTGGCAGACCCTACCATGTCAGAGACCCTACCATGTCAGAGAAGACCCTGGCAGACAACGACGAACTTAAAACCCAGCTACCATGTCAGAGAAGACCCTGTCAGACCCTACCATGTCAGAGACCCTACCATGTCAGAGACCCTACCATGTCAGAGAAGACCCTGTCAGACCCTACCATGTCAGAGACCCTACCATGTCAGAGACCCTACCATGTCAGAGACCCTACCATGTCAGAGACCCTACCATGTCAGAGAAGACCCTGTCAGACCCTACCATGTCAGAGACCCTACCATGTCAGAGACCCTACCATGTCAGAGAAGACCCTGGCAGACAACGACGAACTTAAAACCCAGCTACCATGTCAGAGAAGACCCTGGCAGACAACGACGAACTTAAAACCAAATACAAAACAAGCGTGAACAAAAACACGCGCAATGTGGTGTCATTTTCATCGTGACATCTCGCATCTCCCTGGGGAAGTTCCAACTTTGATCACGGATCGATGTTTGATCTTTGGATTCATCTTCCACCCGCAATGCATCCTTGATGCTTTTATTTGTAATCACTTATCATCATATTACTGAACATAGTGTTCAAGACAGTGTTGCAAATCAATACATCGATTGCGAAAGTATTCCTACCTGTGAGGTCATCATAGGTCAAGCATACATATGTCGGTTTTCAGGTACAATACCAGATCATGTTGCAATGGCATCACAGACTCGGCCGCAAGTGCTGCATTTACCGCTCAAGACAGCTGCTTGTTGCCATCCAACACGATCTAACAACATTACACCGACGGGTCGATCCAACTGCCATGATCTTAGAGAGGCCGGTATCTACCGCGCCACCTGACGTAGAACATAATGGATGCGACAGGACAAGAGAGGAATTTGTGATGATTATGCTAAATGAGAGTTATTTTACACTCCAGTTCATTTCTGATATGATTAGGGTCGGACATGAAAGCTGTGACTCGATTCGATTAGATTAGATTCGATATGAAAACTGTGTTACATTTGTTTTTGATTTTTTTTCTTCATGCATCAGCAATATGATTTTTCTTGAAGATATATTTTCAAAGAAGGTGGTGAGCATATGTGTATTGGTTTGTTTGGTGGCACCCATTAGCTTTTCCTGAGTGTCAATTGTTTCGAAGATTGCTATCTTCAACAGCTCATGACATATTTCTGAGAATTTGACTGACGGGTTCCGTGACCTTGATCTTTCAATGTGTCGCTTGTGTTAGAGCAAGTCTTCAGTTTGCATATCGCCAATACTGAGGTCATTCTCCCCAAAGGGAGAGGAAAATATAACATCTTCTGCCCCATGAGAGATGGTGGGCCCCCAAAGAATCACGCCGGAACCCCCAATGTAGTGGAAAATCGTGACGTCTCGACAAATCGCGCTGGTGACACAAGACATCGCGAGGTGCTTTCATAAATGAAGAAATGAACCTAAATGGACCTAAACGAACGAATACATTATCACTGAACGAATATAAATGCCGCTATCATTGTTCGGCGCAAAAAATATTGGATTCAAGAACTTCGGCTTTACACTGCTAAATGACTGGCTTTCGCCTCATCTTCATTTTGTTAGAGGCTTCGACGGTTTCGGTTTCGCGTGGCCATGTATTTTTTAATTGGCTTCGACTTCGACTTCGTGGAATTCGTCCGCCATCGTTGGCATCGTGGCCAACTTGTGGTTCTGGCTTCGGTTTCCAGGCCAACAGCCCGAGTCCGTCCCCATGTTTGACTGTCCATCTGAGATAGATTCCTAGTTAAGTTAAACGTCTAATATGCCAGCTTTTAAGTGAGGTTCCCCGAGTAGATGTGACGATACCCCCTTGCTCATGCAATGAATATGTCATGTCCAGTGCCTTGTATAGCGTAACAGGGATCCGATCATTTATACAGATTTCGGATTAGATTCGATCTGGATAAGACGCGATACTATTTTTCACCAGATTCTCCGAGTTGGATTTGACTCGCGATTGATCACGAAGCTGCATGATTGCTCTGTATTCAGGGATCCAGAAGCCTGGCTTGGGGAGAAAATGTTACAAAAATAGCTCCGATTTGAGAAAAAAATATATGATTCGAACAGCTAACATTCTTGGTGTGTGTTTGATACTAATAATATTCATCTTCATATTTATATCCTAAAATGTCTTTGGAATTTCCGAAAATAAATTATTTCGTGCAAAATGTGGGCAAACATCCGACTGCTGGGTGGAAGGG
This sequence comes from Imbricaverruca yamaguchii, assembly GCA_034440575.1. Classification (NCBI taxonomy): domain Eukaryota; kingdom Metazoa; phylum Arthropoda; class Thecostraca; family Neoverrucidae; genus Imbricaverruca; species Imbricaverruca yamaguchii. Next base: position 669,604 of record JAOTOL010001348.1, read on the forward strand.
AACATGGCTCCCTTGGCAACCCTGGATCTGCCCCGCCCCTGGTGTTATGCTTGCTGAAGCATTCCAGTTTTACGGATCGAATTTCAGTCATTCTGGTCGTCAGCAGTCTTTGGTTCCCCTCATAACAGTGGGAGCCATTGCTGTTGGTGGGGTGGTCGGTGCTTTGTCACGTGTGTTGTTTCCACACCAGCTTTGAACACCTTTTACTTTTACCTGATGACGTGGCGCATATAGTAGAGCAGAAGGTACTTACTCACAGACAACCCCGGACCTGCAAACTTCGAAGGCGCTCATATTTGATTCCCTATGTGTGCACTGACTTACCCCGTATCTGCGGAATGTATGTTATTTATTTCGAAAGCCGACTACTTCCCTGCGCGGCTGACTTTCAGACTGTCACATGACGATCTCCGACGGGGTCAAAGGTGAACCTTGAGGACCGATCCCGCCGTGCCCTCGGGCGTGTTTGTGCGCGAGCTGCGATGCACGAGCGGCGAACGCCGACGGCAGATGGCAGAGGCCGAGATGAGGTGCGCGTGCGGTTACCTGCGACGGGCGGCCCCGGCTGCGGTTCGGCGGAGACTGGGCACTATGCCTACATATCGGTGTCGCTAGGCACGGGTCATCACTGTGTGTCGTAGTGCTCGAATGTCAGCGAAATGTGCTTGCAACGAAGATCTGTGGCACAGTTAATGTGTGAACAGCCATTGCCGTTAAGGCTTTGTGTTGCCCTGCGGCTGTGGTGGAAGACGCGCTCCGGTAGTTCGGTGTTGCCCAAACTGCAGCATCTCACCCCGTGTCGTACCGGCTTGTATCAGTTTCACTGCTGTATTGCATCTGCTTCATATTATGTTCATTACATTGTTCAGCATATCAACGTGATATGTCTGCTGTGATCAAGTGCAGCGGCTGTTATCGTGTGTGAAAGTTTGGCCGTCAACGGAGTCATAAGCATCATCTGCAACTGTTGATGTCCTCTTGTTTACTTTTTTGGCACAAAAAATGCACAAAATCCAACAACTAAAAATATAATCGCATGAATCTGATTGTTTTTGTTATTGAAAGATTCCAGTCAGGGATGAGGCCTATGTGAATAATTACCCGTGCAAATAGGTCGATAGTTCCGTAAATGCATGCATGCTCGATGCTTGCATTAAATGCGAATAATTATACAGTCAGAACTTATCCTCGGATCAAATGAGGTCATCATGGGAGAAGATGCCAAATCGCCGTTTTGGTTCAGTGCAATGCTTTACCTGTGTGTAGGGGGTACATGCCTATGAGGAGCTCGAAAAATGGACTTACACTTACGTATATAGTGTGTTAGGTTAGCCTCCAGAGCATCTGGCACAAATAATGACCTTGAATTTCACCTTTGAATCCAACGATCCCAAACGTTGGTGTTTCGAAATAGTAATGCGGAATATCGAACGACATTCAATTCGAAGGATTTTATGCGTTTAGGAAATTCGGAGGCAACATGAAATATGATAAACGCCAATGAGTTTAAAGCGCAATTAGGTAGCCCCGCTCACGAATCCTGACGTTACAATTTTTAGCCAGCATACGACACTATTTGGGGGGGGTTGTATGAGCGAGTGAAAGAGGCGGGCTGTGATGCTTCCCTGTTGCAAATACAGCATCTTGTACTGCACAGCGACAGGAAGCTTACGAACTGACCGCAGTCGCGCTCTCTGGGCAAGAAATCACCAGGCAGTACTTTGCAGCACGTGCAAGAAGCTGCAGTACGTTGACGTTAACCACGTTAACGCAAGGCGGAGACACAGCTGCAGGATTTCCCGCCAGTGGTTCTACTAGCCCCTCTATTGGATAATTGGGGACTATTATTTTGACTTGATGATCCTTGAACGCAAATTAATTTGTTAGGTTATGGACGCTCCCTTTGAAGCCAGTTTTTAAGGCTCCGATCGCTGGACGTTGTGAATTTTGGACATTGTAAAGGCACCATATCCAAGACATTATAAAAACTTTATTTCGCTTTTTCGGGGTTATGATCCTTCGACGTTGTGACCCCTGGTTGTTATGAACATTGGGAGTAAATAGATCATGGATGTTCTGATTCCTCTCGCTTTCATTATAGTAACCGATTTATTTCGGGGAACTTCAGGATGATTTTTCCAAAGTGGTGGGGGTAAAGGTCCTCTTTCATGGTCAGCCTAAAGCCGGGAAGAGGAAATAAGGAGAGTTGCGTATGCTTGCTGTAACACGTTGTATGATTGGCATGCACTATGCTAGTGGATCGATTAACGGTGAGCATCATCATCCGATCGATACGTTGGTCTCGCACGCCTCTTTCTCGAGTCTTGCTGCAGTCATCGCCAAGCCGATCACACGCGACGGATCGGGACGAAGACGAGGGAGATAGAAGGCACCAGAGGACGCGGCTTGCGGGACCAGGGACAAGCGAGCGAAGGATACGCCACCTGCCACCAACTACCTGCCACCTGCCACCACACATTCCCCACACTCACACGAACAACCCAACCACCAACCACCGACCATCTCGGACAGTGACCTCCATCCCTACATTCCACAGCCTACCTTCCCCCTTCGATCTCATCAGCGCAACCAGACCACCGAGACGCAACCGGCTACCTCAAGACCAACTCTCCTGTGTCACAGTGCAGTGCTTCTTCTTCACTTCATCTACCAGGCTACGTCTATTCGACTACAAGATCAGTTCGGTGGTGCTGCCACTCCCTCCAACCCCGGCTCCCCCAAACCCCCACCCGACCTTCCCTCTAGTGCCCTTTGCACGATATTTATCTGATCTGTCTTTCCGTGCTTTCTTCATGCACAGTTTATGACTTCCTTGCGTCCTCTTTGACTTTATCTGCTGCCAGTTTTACACCTGTCGGGTTTTCTTCACGCCCTTATTTACCCTCCGCCAAGACTGGTCAATGTATTGTGTCACACCCACCTGCCACTTTCACTCTATTCTCAACACCGCAAAACAACACAAACTTGAACAGCAGCAACACAACATGAACACCACCGAACCAACACCCACGGGGGATTTACTCATCTGACGCCAGGGAGACGGGGAGCCAATGGGTTCCCTGGACCCCTGGCTGGTGGATTGGGAGATCTCCCAATCCTATACAACAGACATACAGGGCAGATTACTACACTATCTTCATTTCTATTTCCTAAACCGCTAATTTCAAGCTAAAATTGGACCCCATACTTCAGACACTAGATTCCCGAAAACCGGCTTAATGCAAAGTTCTGTCCTCAGCCCCATTCTCCGTATTTTATGTCTAAATTCAGTCATCACTGACAACCTTCCGGCCAAAATTGCAATATGCGCAGACGACATAGTCATATGGACCTGACAGGAAACACCAAACACCGCACTAGGAATATTACAAACCCTATTAACACAGCTACACAATACACTCGCCTTACTAAATCTACACATCGCACCACACAAATCCAAATGCATGATTTTCGGCTACCACACATACGCAGACCTACAACCACTAAAAATAGACCACACACCCATACCATTCGTTACCACATAAAAATGTATAGGCATCACATTAGATCCAAAGCTCACCTTTCGGCCACACATCTTAGATATTCAAAAAGGCACATTAAAAAGAATAAACGTCCTTCGAGTACTATCCGGCACAAACTGGGGACACGACCGAAATACACTTCTAGCTTTTTGCAAATCACTCATTCGGCCAATTTTTGAATACGGATCCCCACTCTTCGAAAATGCAGCTAAATCAAACCTCAAAATTATAGACCCTATTCAACGTCAATGCATACAAGTAGCCACAGGAGCCTACATCACCTCACCTTCTCTTGTTCTTCACATATACAACCACATACCAGAACTACAGCACAGACGCACAGAAACACTATTAAAATAGTACTATAAAACACAACGCATCACACAACACCCATGCATGCACTCAGGCATTAAAATTTCGCATCAAACGCGTACACCAACTCATGAACACAACACGACTCAAAACCACAATAGGCTGCAGCATTCACCTACACGCAAATAGACTACACATCACAATCCTCACAGCAAAGCCACTCCCACCACCCACTGTATGGTGGAAACACCAATCACCAAAAATACGCCTTCTCATAGACAAACCAAAGCACACATACACAGACGCAGAAACATAACAACTCTTCCTCCGCTTCAAATCACAATATCCAAATTACAACATAATTTACAGTGACGGATCAAAATCACATGCACAGCAGACGGGCACAGCGGCGGTGCTGCACCCCAACGCAGCGCCGCCGCGGGTCATCCTTCCTGCCCGTCTACATGACACAGCGTCCACTTACACAGCAGAACTCTTCGCAATTTTCTCAGCATACTCCACCATTTACACCACACAAATCGAACACAACATCGTAGCCACTGACGCAAAGTCAGCACTAGAAAGCATAACAACCTTCACCAAAAACAAACACCCACTCATCCCCAAAATACTGTACATTCACAAACAACTCAACGCCAGACAACGCCCACTTCTCCTATGTATTTCAAGCCACACAAACATTCAAGGCAAAGAACACACAGATACCGAAGCCAACATAGCCACAACACTGCAACAAACCAAACCATGCCCACTCTCACAATCCGACTGCAACAAACCACACCATGCCCACTCTCACAATCCGACTACTACCCCACAATACGGGACGAGTGGTCTAAGGGTAAGTTGCTCGTCTCACAATCGAAAGGTTGTGGGTTCGAGTCTCACCTGTCGCTACTCTTCGCCCGCGACCAATCGGCATGAGAGATTGGCGACGCTATACGACTCAACGGTCGATGTGTCGTAAAATCAATAACCAACCAACCAACCGACAATACATCAGGCAATCAACAAACACATTCAATAAACATGGGGCACAACAATTACGCAACTACACGAAATACACCCCAAACACGAACTCGGGCACACTGCCAACCAAAACACCAGACAAAAAGAACGCACACTAACACGATTACGCCTCAGACACACAGCACTTACGCACTCCTACCTCATATAAGAACGCCCACGACCACAATGCACAACATGTCAACGAACACTCACAATTAAACACATACTCATCTACTGCACCACATGCAACACCGAAAGACAGCCTATCACAAACGACTGCAACACGAACAACACTCCACTAAACATCACTACTCTCATCAACGACGACCATCCAACATTACACGAACACCCCTCCAACTTTCTCGCCATCACACGCCTATTCGATGAACCATGAAAAAGGGTTTGGGGAAAAGAAAAGAATAGAAAGAAAAAAATATAAAGATATTTTAAAGAAAAAGAGAAAATCAACGAGAATCCCCCAAAAAATGAAGAGAAAAACAAAACAAGAGAAAAAATCACACTAACCCCAGGTGACAAACGTTCTTGAAATGCTTCAAACACTGGCGATGACTCCCCTCCCCCAACTACACCCCAGCCCAACTTGGCATCGCCCGGACTGGCAAATCTTCTCTTCCGCACCAGGTTCAGCCTCGACCAGAACCACCATCTCATCTGTCTACTACCAGCCAACTCAACTTTGCTCATCTCTACGCTTCAAACTTCAAGACGACTTAGCTCTACCTCGACACACCTCAACAAGCCAGCTTTACTCTTCTTCGTTCCCTATTATCCTGGCCACGATGCTCCTCATACCCATTCACCCCCACCAAAATCTATTACAAATTTCTGACACCACAAACGCTCACCCGGAAACAGCCGACATCACCACACGGTGGCAGGCCGGAAATACAATGATACGCACGCACGCACGCACGCACGCACACATACAGTGAAGTACACAACTGGACTGAGCTGGAAGAAAACGAGTGAGTGCTTTGGCCAGCGCCGCGCTGTTCGAGCCGGTTTCTGACATTCGTAGCGTTCGCTGCTCGGTGATATTTTCACAGTTGACGTCATGGCTGGAGCAAGCCATTCATGTGCGCGTGTTGCAAAAAAAAAATGATCAGAATGAAGATGAGATGAAGAGGCATGTCCTGCAACTGTAGAATAACAATGGGCTCGACTCGTTATCAAAGCGCTGACGCGCCCTATATTTGTTCAGATCAAATTAGCGATGATGGGAGCACATGATGGTAGCCCGTCACACACATTCACGCGGCGTCTTTCCGTGACGTGGCAGCTTCTCATTGCTACTGAAAAAGTGATGCCTCACACACCGAACGGGCCGCCATTTCACTGCCACACATTGTCATGTGCACCATTGCTTTGGGTGTCAGGAGGTGGCACTTGGCATTGCCGATGATGGAACAAGTGCTTCTGGCGACGAAGCGATTGGAGGCCCCCAGCTGGTACGACTGAGAGCATCCACTTGTCGAGCTGTGTGTTTTGGTGAAATAACATGTAATTAATCAGTGATTAATAAAATTACCGATGCAAACACACACTCGTGAGGCAAGGCACGTGATCTGCTTTTTCAAATGGGAGATCATTTTCACCGTCAACATACAAAACCGACCAAGAAAAACAAGCTACAGTCACTAGAAGGCTTCGAAAGGATTGGAAAGTCTTTCCAAAGGATTGCACCAATAGTAGCGCAGACATGACGATCCGCAACAGGCATAAAGGTTTCGCAAACGTGCTAACAGGAGGCGACCGATGAATTCTAAACAACGGCATTATGCATTCTAAGCAACTGCATTATGCATTCTAAACAATTGTATAGAATACAGCTATAACATGACTTGGTCACGTTAACATTTTAACATTTTAGATCTGCTTTGACATGACCTGGTCACCCAGGAAGCGTACCCAGCCGGATCGAGGGCAGGGGTGAAAACATGCCTTTAGCTCGGGCGGGCAAGAAAGACTCAGTCTTTGATGGCCAGACATGCAAACATACCAGGGTAGTGGACCTGGACAAGCAGAGCCATGAGTGCATATTCCCAGCGATTTGCAAATCTCCGGGCCCTGCAATCTTCGATTGGGTCCCTCTAATAATTAAGTGCAATATGCAACCTGATGAGAGTCCTTGTAGTGTTTTTTTAATACAAATTAATTAACTCTAGCATTGCGGGAGCTTCACCATTGTGTGTTGCTATTTCTACCAGTTAGAAGAGCATGCAAATAGCATAAACAACTGAAGACACCCAAGGGCTGAACACGCACCGTGGCCACTATCTTCACCCCTACTCAGCATATCTATTCAGATGGGTAAGGGAGCCCCATTCTTCTGAGGGACACCGCTGGTGTGCTATTGTACTAGTTCGACTGGTGCCAACCGCAGCAGGGCAAGCCACGTGCGGTTCTTTGATGAGAAGCTGGCTTTGCCACAGATCAGCCACAGGGGCATTCGCAAGAAATGCGAAGCCATGCTTGACCTGGCAAAGTCCCCACTCTCAATGCAATTAATGAACAATGAGTTCCGCACTGGATCAGGCATAGTTTGATCACACACCCCTCATAAAACGCGTTTACCCTCGGCTTTACCTTGCTAAAGCCAGTGTCCCTTTGAAAAAGCTTTCAACCCCGAGGAAACTGCCTGAAGACCCCAGGTGAGAGGAAGCTCGAAGATGTATTTCACAATGTTTTCTCACTTGCGTTTACGCCTATAGATGTCGAATGAAAACTACAATCTTCGTCCACTTTTTGGGAATGGGGTGGTGGTGAATGTACTGTATACTCAGATACCACAGCTATTAAATTAAATTGACTTATCAGTCATCCTTGATTGATCAAAGCCATAAGTGTTGCCAGAAAAACTGACGGAGCATCAGAGGGCCGCCGATCCAGATCTATTCCCCCGTGACCGCCTCCCCATCCCTGCTGTGTCGCCGGTGGCGCCGCGTGGCGGACAAACCCGGCATCTGCGCTCCGTCGCTGCAGAGTGACGGACGGCTGCTCGGTCAGACCGGGGCCGGCGCCACCGGCCGAGCCTGTCTGGACGAGTGCCAGCACGTTGGGCAGCCGCCGCACGCCATCGGCGGTGACGATCGTCGCCGTGCCGTCCATGGGCCGCGAGTGGGCGAGCTCGTGGTCGCGGCGGGCCTTGCCGTCGTCGCCGCCGAGCACCTGGAGAGCGCCGCTGCTCAGGTGCGTCTTGAATATCCTGCCGGTCGCCGGCGTCGCTGCGTGGCCACCCGGCGCCGGCAGCTTCACCACCGAGTGCGCCGCGCGTCGGGCCGCCACTGGACCGCTGCTCGACTGTTGCGCGCCGGCCGCCGGTTTGATGTGCCGACTGACGCTGGCGGGGGCGTGCTCCCAGCCTCGGCCTGCCTCCTGCACCACCTTCCGCTCCAGCTGTCGGGACGCCCTCGGCTCGCCGGCGCCGGCGGCGTCCCAGAGGCCCGACAGCGACCTGTACCTGATCACCATCGGCGGGGTCGGCCGGCCGGCGTACGGCGACGGGATCGAGTTGTAGTAGCCGGAGGTGCCTGGCCGCGGCTCTGGCCAGTCGGCGGGCCACTTGAGCAGCTCTGGAGAGGGTCGGCCGTCCCCTGCGGCTACACTGGCGCCGCTCCGGTCCAGCTGACCCCAGCGGTCGGCATGGCGCCGGTCCAGCTGGGAGGTGGCGCCCTCTGGCGGCCGACCTCCGGACGTGGCGCCGTCTGGCGGCTGTCGACCGAGCCGACCTGCGGACGGCCGTCCGACTCTGACAACGACTGCCGGGCTAGACAGCGACTGATGCCGGCCAGGCTGTGGCCGCTCCAAGTCGCGTCGGCTCGTCGGGAGCCAGTCCGGCCCGGACGCCTGACCTGACCTGCCGTCTGTCGGATGACCTGACGGCCAGCAAGGCCGGCCCAACCCAGCGGCCGGCGATGTGACCCGACCCGGGTTCAGCCACCGGTCTCGACAGGGGCTGGAGCCGGCCGAGCCGGTCGCCGGCGGCCGGTCGAACGGGTGGCGGCTGTATCTGCGCGGTGGCGGCGTCGCCGACGGCCAGCCGCTGTCCGGTTTGGTTTTGCGTCGCGGCCACCCACCGTGCCGATCATTCTGCCGCACACCGCCGGGCCACTCGCTGCCCGGAGCTGAGGCCCAGCCCGTCTCCGGCTGGTGGTCGTACGCGGACGCCGCTCCAGAGCTCCGCACGCCACCTCCGCCTGTGGAGAGGCCCATCGCCAGCGACGTGTGCACGTACGTCGGCTTCATCGTCACGTACGGCTGCTGCCAGGCGGCCGCAGCGTACATAGACGGCGCCACCGTCGGCGCCTCGGTGGTGCGCTGTTGGTCGCGCCGGTACGCCTCCATGGGCGACGGGAAATGCGTGATGCGCTCTAGCTTCTGCACCAGGTAGCTGCTGGTGACGTTGCGCGCCTGCTCCAGGATGCTCTGATAGTTGTCGAGGTAGTTGTGCACCTTCTGCGCGTCGAATGGCCCGTTGGGTGACGAGGCGGGGCCGTCCGGCATGGACAGCACGAAGCTGCAGGTCTGGCCACTGCCGCAGCCCAGGCTGTAGTTGGGGATGCGCGCTCCGCCGGCCGACATATAGCCGTCGGCAGCGTTCAGCCACGTCATCGTCGTCGTCTTGTGGCCGGCGGACGCTGGCGGGCGGGAGCCCACACGATCGGCCGTCCCAGACTGACGTGGCGGCGCCCAGCTGGTCGCCGCGCTCGACCCGTACATTCCACCGGCGGACCCAAACCCGAACGGGCGTGACGTCACGACGAAGGGCTTGAAGCGGCGTTTTGAGCCGGTCGTCCAGCCCGGCCGGGCTGGCTCTCCGCCGCGCTCCACTGCATCGGCGCCAGCGTGTTGCGCCACCGCGCCGTAGCTGAGCGTCGGCTCCGTTGACTCGGCTGCTCCGCTCTGCTGACCTCCGTGACCTTGCGGGGCCACGTGGTCGTCGTAGCCGACGGCGGTGATGATCCACGGCCGCCGGCCACCCGGCACTCCAGGCGCTCGGTGCAGCTTGGTGGCGCGGCCAGGGTTCAGCTGGATGGCCAGCGGCGCTGTCGGAGTCGGCAGCAGCGTCGACAGCAGGACGACCACGCACCTCACGTCGGCCATCTCGCCAGACGATGGCCGGTCTGGAGAAAAAGAAAAGGTTAATCTCAGGGGGAACTAGCTAGGTTTATAACACATTTATTTTCGCGGGCATGAAAAGGAAGAAAAACTTTTTTTTATTTTCTTTTTTTTAACTAGGCTCCAGGGTTTGAGTGCCATCTATGTGTCGTTAGTTTGTCGTGTACGGCTTTAGAGAGACGCATTAGCCCAGTTGACGGGGCAACCACCGAACACCGGTAGTCACATGACCTGGCTGGCCATCGGCGTCATGAGCCGGCCCCGCGCCATACTGTACGTACCAACCCAATCAAATGAGCCTGAAAATGTACTATGTTCAGTTTAGTCATCCTATGCATGCTCTAAGATTCAGTTATATTAAAGCGCACTAACCAGTGTCCCACATTGTTTTCAGGTCAGTCCAAGTTAACACTCACATACAACAAATATTCCCCTTCATCCCATTAAAATACTCTTACTCTTCCCTTCATGTACAACAGATGTTACACCATGCTTTCTCATGTCAGATGCTATGTGATGCTAAGGTGAGCAATTGCACATCATAATTTTCCAGTGTCCCATATACTTGGTGATAGAGGTCCAAACCTCTATATCCAATGTACCTGGATATAGAGTTGGTGACCGCCAGGGTGGGGACGTTTGACAAATCGGGTGCCTGCTTGGGAAGTTTGTCCGGTAAAACTGACATGACACACACTGACACGCACTGTGTGCGCGGCAGAGGTTCCAGGATTTCGGCATACTTGCCGGGCAGCTTTCAACACTTGTTCTCACCGCGGTTATCGCCGTAACACGCCATACACATGGTGAGCCATCTCGGATTCTCTGGCATGTCCTTTGGTGAACAAAGGACCGCCCCGGTGACACACAGACGGGACCGTGCCATCGGGGCATGTCACCGAACCGAAGGACCTATTTGAAGACGAATCGTGCCTGGGAACCCTATGACGCGGGCCCTGATCGGTCGGCGTTAATCTTGTAGCACAGCGAACACTCCTTAGCTACGAGTCACGGCTTTGGTTAGTTGTGTGCTTCATTCAATCATGGTTTCCCTGAACGTCGCTACAATCGAATGTTGGGAGGGCAATATTGCAGCGAAGAATAGTGAACCTAATGTAACATTATCACATGCGCGGCTACTACATAGTCAGCCGTCCAACGCCGGATATCTGATATTCAGTGGGCCACCTCATCTCTTGCTATCCGGGCACATTTTCGAGCCTTCCAATCTAACCCTGGGACAGGTAGGATTTGAGAGATAGGGGAGGAGCGAACGGCAACTAACAGGAGGCTAGCTAGGACTGGGAACCCAACCAAAAGCGTGATTTTTGCTACCCCTGAGCCCCTACGAAATCAAATCAGCCTTCGGGTCAAACTGGAGAGGAGGCGGCCCCAGCCTGACCTGAAACTGAGCTGGAGCCGCAGCACGAGTACCAGCGCCAGTCAAACTGGGGAGGAGACAGCCCTCGGCCCCGCCCAGAACTGAGCTGGAGCCACGGAACCAGCACCAGTGCCAGTCACACTGGGGAGGAGACAGCCCTCGGCCCCGCCCAGAACTGAGCTGGAGCCACGGAACCAGCACCAGCGCCAGTCACACTGGGGAGGAGACAGCCCTCGGCCCCGCCCAGAACTGAGCTGGAGCCACGGAACCAGCACCAGCGCCAGTCACACTGGGGAGGAGACAGCCCTCGGCCCCGCCCAGAACTGAGCTGGAGCCACGGAACCAGCACCAGCGCCAGTCACACTGGGGAGGAGACAGCCCTCGGCCCCGCCCAGAACTGAGCTGGAGCCACGGAACCAGCACCAGTGCCAGTCACACTGGGGAGGAGACAGCCATCGGCCCCGCCCAGAACTGAGCTGGAGCCACGGAACCAGCACCAGCGCCAGTCACACTGGGGAGGAGACAGCCCTCGGCCCCGCCCAGAACTGAGCTGGAGCCACGGAACCAGCACCAGCGCCAGTCACACTGGGGAGGAGACAGCCCTCGGCCCCGCCCAGAACTGAGCTGGAGCCACGGAACCAGCACCAGCGCCAGTCACACTGGGGAGGAGACAGCCCTCGGCCCCGCCCAGAACTGAGCTGGAGCCACGGAACCAGCACCAGCGCCAGTCACACTGGGGAGGAGACAGCCCTCGGCCCCGCCCAGAACTGAGCTGGAGCCACGGAACCAGCACCAGTGCCAGTCACACTGGGGAGGAGACAGCCCTCGGCCCCGCCCAGAACTGAGCTGGAGCCACGGAACCAGCACCAGCGCCAGTCACACTGGGGAGGAGACAGCCCTCGGCCCCGCCCAGAACTGAGCTGGAGCCACGGAACCAGCACCAGCGCCAGTCACACTGGGGAGGAGACAGCCCTCGGCCCCGCCCAGAACTGAGCTGGAGCCACGGAACCAGCACCAGTGCCAGTCAAACTGGGGAGGAGACAGCCCTCGGCCCCGCCCAGAACTGAGCTGGAGCCACGGAACCAGCACCAGTGCCAGTCAAACTGGGGAGGAGACAGCCCTCGGGCCCGCCCAGAACTGAGCTGGAGCCACGGAACCAGCACCAGTGCCAGTCAAACTGGGGAGGAGACAGCCCTCGGCCCCGCCCAGAACTGAGCTGGAGCCACGGAACCAGCACCAGTGCCAGTCAGACTGGGGAGGAGACAGCCCTCGGCCCCGCCCAGAACTGAGCTGGAGCCACGGAACCAGCACCAGCGCCAGTCAAACTGGGGAGGAGACAGCCCTCGGCCCCGCCCAGAACTGAGCTGGAGCCACGGAACCAGCACCAGTGCCAGTCAGACTGGGGAGGAGACAGCCCTCGGCCCCGCCCAGAACTGAGCTGGAGCCACGGAACCAGCACCAGCGCCAGTCACACTGGGGAGGAGACAGCCCTCGGCCCCGCCCAGAACTGAGCTGGAGCCACGGAACCAGCACCAGTGCCAGTCACACTGGGGAGGAGACAGCCCTCGGCCCCGCCCAGAACTGAGCTGGAGCCACGGAACCAGCACCAGTGCGTCATTGTCGCATGCCGAGAAAGGAGCCGATCGATGCCGGTGTTCACTACGTGTGAACGCGTGAACGGTTCGGAGCTCCGAGTTCGCAGCCGGCTCGCGGAAAGAAGGCCGCGGTTACAACCGGACGTGGCAGGAATCCATTTGAAATATAACCGCGACATAGGCATCAGCGTTGTGCAGACCACCGGCATTGTACTCGACTATATCGTCTGCATGGACAGTCGGATAGGTCAGGTCAGATAAGACCCCCCCACACCCCACCAAATACACACCGGGATTGCCGCGTGACATTCAACATAATTCAGCGGTAAGGTGCTTTATAGGCAGCCATTTTCGAAACAACAATCTCTCTGGGCGAATTCAGGGCCATGGCCTTGTTGGAACTTCGCAAGGTGAGAAAGCTGTACAAGGCGAGGTGGGGTGCACGCCCGTGAACATCCAAAATATGGCATCGGTTATCTGAACACATGATCCCCCATAAAGAACTAAATATTATCAAACACGGACACCATACATTCCTGAAGAAATCAGGTCACATTTAATGATGTGACATGACCCGGTTAAGTTGTTCATCATAGCACACGTAAAACATTCACCATTCACTGTTGTGCAACATAGTGCAGCTGGTTGTCGCTCATCATTTCCGTACGCCGAGCCAAAACAGTCTTACTGAGTGCACTCAGCCAAGCCAAAACACTCTCGTAGTGGCATTCGGCCGACCGTTATGGGTCAAACACGGTGATGAAGATTATCTTATCCGTCACAAACAACAATTATCAAGTAATAGGAAAATATGTGGGAAAATTATTAAACCTGCTACAGACACTTTTTAGTATTTTCTCATTTACTTCCTGCATTTCGGTCGCATGGCTGCCAACCATGTAGTACGAGGGTAAGAACGAACAAGGTGGCGCGCAACCAGAATTATAGTGGGTGGGAGAGTGAGGGTTGAACAACAACAGGAGGCAGAAGACAAACATTCCGTTACGCTTTAGGCAGGGGAAGAATACAATACGAGATACTTTCGCTGTCACGGGTGCTCTTTCGACGCTTTTGTTTTCTTCCGTTCCGCTGCTGGACAACATGTCAGCCAGGTGTGCGTTGAACTCACCACCTATATCTCTAGTGCGACATTCCCGATACTCCACATGTTACATCAGGTATGTATGAAGGGGTCGTTGGTGTCGGGTTGGGAGGCGGGTTCGTGCCTGTGAGCGCGCCGCTGCTGGCCGGATATGGAGCACATCCCGGGCCGGCCGACATCGTGACCAGGTCGTGGCGAAAGTCGGCTGAACAGTCACAGTCGAGACTGACTCGGCGTGACGCGGCGGCGTAACGGCGCGTGACGGCACAGAGGCGACACGGGCCGCGCCGGCCCGCTCGCATGCTTCAGACCGGAAAACTGTGCCGCCGCTGCCGGGCCGACACCCGCCGACTGTCGGGGTGGTGCCACACGTGGTGGTGCCACCCGGACACCCGCCGACTGTCGGGATGGTGCCACCCGTACGCCCGCCGACTGTCGGGGTGGTGCCACACGGGGTGGTGCCACACGGGGTGGTGCCACACGTGGTGGTGCCACCCGGACACCCGCCGACTGTCGGGATGGTGTCACATGGGGTGGTGCCACCTGGACACCAACCGACTGTCGGGGTGGTGCCACCCGTACGCCCGCCGACTGTCGGGGTGGTGCCACACGTGGTGGTGCCACACGTGGTGGTGCCACCCGGACGCCCGCCGACTGTCGGGGTGGTGCCACACGGGGTGGTGCTACCCGGACGCCCGCCGACTGTCGGGGTGGTGCCACACGGACACCCGCCGGCTGTCGGGGTGGTGCCACCCGGACACCCGCCGACTGTCGGGGTGGTGTCACATGGGGTGGTGCCACCCGGACACCCGCCGACTGTCGGGGTGGTGCCACACGGGGTGGTGCCACACGGGGTGGTGCCACACGTGGTGGTGCCACCCGGACACCCGCCGACTGTCGGGATGGTGTCACATGGGGTGGTGCCACCTGGACACCAACCGACTGTCGGGGTGGTGCCACCCGTACGCCCGCCGACTGTCGGGGTGGTGCCACACGGGGTGGTGCCACACGTGGTGGTGCCACCCGGACACCCGCCGACCGTCGGGGTGGTGTCACATGGGGTGGTGCCACCTGGACACCAACCGACTGTCGGGGTGGTGCCACCCGTACGCCCGCCGACTGTCGGGGTGGTGCCACACGTGGTGGTGCCACACGTGGTGGTGCCACCCGGACGCCCGCCGACTGTCGGGGTGGTGCCACACGGGGTGGTGCTACCCGGACGCCCGCCGACTGTCGGGGTGGTGCCACACGGACACCCGCCGGCTGTCGGGGTGGTGCCACCCGGACACCCGCCGACTGTCGGGGTGGTGTCACATGGGGTGGTGCCACCCGGACACCCGCCGACTGTCGGGGTGGTGCCACACGGGGTGGTGCCACCCAGACACCCGCCGACTGTACACTACACAGTACACTCCTGCTGGATACACTGGGAGCACTGGAACACACCATTGCTACTGCTTCTGCTGAATACACCGGGGTACACTGGAACACACTACTGCTCCTGCTGAATACACCGGGGTGCACTGGGGCACTGGGACACACTACTGCTTCTGCTGCTGAATACACCGGGGTGCACTGGGACACACCACTGCTGCTGCTGCTGAATACACCGGGGTGCACTGGGGCACTGGGACACACTACTGCTTCTGCTGCTGAATACACCGGGGTGCACTGGGGCACACTACTGCTTCTGCTGAATACACCGGGATACACTGGGACACACTACTGCTTCTGCTGAATACACCGGGGCACTGGGACACACCACTGCTACTGCTGAATACACCGGGGTACACTGGGGCACACTAATGCTTCTGCTGAATACACCGGGATACACTGGGACACACTACTGCTGCTGCTGAATACACCGGGGTGCACTGGGGCACTGGAACACACTACTGCTTCTGCTGCTGAATACACCGGGATACACTGGGACACACTACTGCTGCTGCTGAATACACCGGGGTGCACTGGGGCACTGGAACACACTACTGCTTCTGCTGCTGAATACACCGGGATACACTGGGACACACTACTGCTTCTGCTGAATACACCGGTGTACACTGGGACACACTAATGCTGCTGCTGAATGCACCGGGGTACACTGGGCCACACTACTGCTACTGCTGAATACACCGGGGTGCACTGGGGCACTGGGACACACTACTGCTACTGCTTCTGCTGAATACACCGGTGTACACTGGGGCACACTACTGCTGCTCAGGGTACCTGCTACTGCTACTCAGGGTACCTGTCATTGCTACTTCTACCCATATTGCCAGCTATTGCTGCTCCTACTGCTATTTTCAGTGTGTCTAATTTTTTTAGACGAGGGGTAGCATTTTTAGGTCAGTGGAAGCTTTTTAATATCATTAAAGTAGCTGCAAAACGTTATGTTTATGTAGAAGGCATAACATTGTGTTAGGATTGGAATTTAGAAACAATTCCGGAGATCGTGTGTTGCAAACGATGCAATTATTCGCTCAGTTGGGATGCATGGAGAGTGGGAGGGGTGATCGACACTTCCCGTACTAATGAACCTGTGCATTTACCAATACCCCCGTACACAGCACGCGTCATGGCCGAGGGAGGAGTGGGATGGAAGGGCCATAATTTCGTAATATCTGTGACTGGAATGATTGGCCTCGTAGCGCGTGCGGCTGCCCGTGCATGGCATATTACTATGATACTCTCCCTAATGCAGTGGTTGTTACAGCCCGCGGGCATGTCTAAACGGCACGATGGAGACATGACACAGAAAACTGATGTGGTGCTCGTGACGGGGTTTCACGATTTAAGGCCACTTTCTGCATTCAGCAGGGAGGCTTATTGGCGAGTACCCCAAATTAGTTAAGTGCGTTCCTCCTTCTCGCGGAATTGGAGGATTTCACAATTATTCGTCATCTATCCTAATAAAGGACAAGCGCTTGAAATGTGTCCGACAGTACGTCGCAGTAGGGACGAGATGTACGTAGCAACTTTATACCTCTTAGCGAGTACACATGTATCCACAAAACGGTTTGTTTTATAATCAGGTCCCCGAGTCACTTTCCTGGGTCCTGGCTCGGAACAAAAAAAATACACTCGATAAAATAAGAAATTTGAAGATCTGCACCACTTGAGCCAGACATTTTCAGCGCTCTATTTGGGGGTGGGGCACCATTAAGAAATCCTGGCTGTGCTACGACAGGCACTCGTTGATAGCTACGCTCTCAACCGAACGGCGGCCAAATCCCAGCAAAACATTGCCCATATACGCCCAACAGGTAACCAGAACACAGGTGGATTGCAGCCAAACCCCGCCCGCCTCCGCCCAACAAGTAGCCCAAACACAGGGGTATTGCAGACAAACCCCGCCCGCATCCCACCACCAAGTAGCCCGAACACAGGGGTATTGCAGACAAACCCAGCCAGCATCCGCCCAACAAGTAGCCCAAACACAGGGGTATTGCAGACAAACCCCGCCCGCATCCCACCACCAAGTAGCCCGAACACAGAGGTATTGCAGACAAACCTCGCTCGCATCCCACCACCAAGTAGCCCGAACACAGTGGTATTGCAGACAAACCCCGCCCGCATCCCACCACCAGGTAGCCCGAACACAGGGGTATTGCAGACAAACCTCGCCCGCATCCCACCACCAAGTAGCCCAAACACAGGGGTATTGCAGACAAACCCCGCCCGCATCCCACCACCAAGTAGCCCGAACGTAGGAGGATTGCGGTGCAGACAAATCAAGAGCACCCTAGCAACACCTCCAGCACCACGTGCGCTTCCCCACTCAGTGCCTCTGCTTTCAGTGCCCATCGTGGACCGCGAGTCTCGAACGAATGGAGTCTCAGCTGGGAAACCTTCGCTAATTGCAGTTCCCCGTGCCGAGCACCTAGGGAGCGGGTGTCGCGTTGTGATGGCACCCATCTGGGTGGCAAAGGCATACCTGGAGAACACTCGACCGTACATCTCCTCATGCCAAAACACATACCCGTCTCCTCACGCCAATCTTCGAAAATCCTCGAAACTAGTGTCGCCCCTCGGCACAAGTGACACCCCGCCCCGCCCGCATGGATTGTCACCCCGCCCCGCCCAGTCTGGATTGTCGTGCCCCCTGACTGAGATGGCAGGAGGTGGAGTGTTGAGCGTGTCAAGGTCGGTCGATGGCCGACCAGCGCCGGCGACATCAGAGGTCACGAGTGTGACCCCTGTCAGCAAGCCCTTCAGTCCAGAAGTGTGCCCCGAGGGTACGGTCTGACTGTGCGTCGATGAAGCTATTTCGGATACGTAACACGCATGTCTGTGTGCACAGAACAAACAAAACACACAAAAAAACGTTTGCAAAGGGCCCAAACATAGTAAAGAGAGGGAGGGCCGTTGCTGTGACGAGTCTCCATGTTTCTTGTGCCAGTGGCGATCTCACAAACAAGCAAGCAATGACGTCACCACAAAGAACACTCCTAGGTGGTTAGTGCCGGGCTTAAACAACAAGTGGACGCGACAGTTTGCCGACACGGCCGCCATAGGCACACCCAGCGGACCGAAACACCGCACCCCGTGACCAACCGCTGGACCCGCCTCTGACCTGACCTGACCTGGCGCCGCCGAAGTGGTCTCTCGTGCCGGCTGCGGGCTACCCAGCCGGCCGCGCTGAGCGTCCACACAGTGCTGGTCGGCACCGGCAGTGGGCCGGCCGCCGTCCGTACTGCACGGCCGCCAGTGGTTTCTCCGGCATGGAGGTGCCCGGAGGCGGCGCCACATTCAGGTCAGCCGACACACGACACGGCCGGCAGAGGCGGCGACAGTGGGCCGGCAGGCCGGGAGGGAGGGAGAGAGGGAGAGGGCGGACACCGAGAGGGAGGGAGTGAGGGAGAGGGCACACACCGAGAGGCCGGAAGGGCGGGATGGAGGGGAGAGGGACCACACCGAGAATCCGGAAATGAGGGAGTGAGGAAGGGAGAGGACGCACCCGAGTGGCCGGGAGGACGGAAGGGAGGAGAGCGCACACACTGAGAGACCGGGAATGAGGGAGGGATGGAGGGAGAGGGCGCACACAAAAAGACCCTGAGGGAGGCGGGAGGGAGGAAGGGACGCCCACATCGAGAGGCTGTGACTGGTGGAATTCAGCGCCAGTGCAGGTAAAGGATTGGATAATGGCACGCTTGTAGCCAGCATTGTCTTCACAAGAAACAGGCAGAGAAGCCAGAACGAAGGAGAACTGTGGACAGCGAGACAATGGCAGATAGCAAGACTCGCCACGTAAGGCTTTCCCTTTTCTCGTTATAAATTTTACTAAGCAGCGAGTGGTTTGAGTTTCAGTTTTATTAAAATAGTCACTTCAGCTTCCTCATGCCGTTTCGTGCCGTGAAAAAGGTATGCTGCGAAAGTCAGATTAGAATTCCTTGTGCAAGTTTGTTTGTCGGTTGAAAAAGAGGTTTGATTGGAAAAGGGCGTTGATCTCCTAGTAGTGTAGATAAAGACAGGGCAATGTTGTGTGTTCGGCAGTAGTTGGTAAGTGTTCTTCGATGGCTATGGTATTGTTGACAATGTATGAGTATATGTGCCACTGTAAGATGGGTGTTGCATGATGGGCAGGAAGGTCGAGTTGAAGTCGTGTAGATATATCGATGGGTACGAAAAGTATGGCCGATGCGTAAACGTGATAGGATTTTTTCTTCGTGTCAGTTTTTTAAACGACGATGCCCATGATTCAACAGTAGGTTTTATATATCGTAATTGTATATGGTTTGTTTTGTGTTCAGTTTTGAGTCCAAAAGTATCAATTTCTCTAATGTTTTGATAATTTAATGCCGTGGAAATGTGGTGGAAATTCTGTAATGTTTGAAAGTTGTAACACTTTTTTCTGCTCATTTGTCGGTTTTTCCGGGGATGCCGCAGTGGCTGGGCACCCACGGGAACCAGACCCTCATTGTAACAGAGTTGCTAGACACGTACTGTTTTAATCGTATAATATCTAATTGTGGGTGTTGTGACCCCGTAAATCAGCCGACCTACCATGCCCGGCACATGTCACGCCCGTACATGTCCGTCCGGCGCCGGCGACGCGGTCACCGGCCCTCGTCGGAACCGAGTCAGTATTTTCGGGCCAACGCCCGGCTGCTGCGACCTGTACCGGCCTTCCGGCCGTGTCTGAGCCAGGGCTGTGGCTAGACCCCCGCAGAGAGACGTGTCTGGACTGTCGAGCCGCGCGGACCTGTCGCTGTCGGTCGCGTGCGTAAATTAACAACTGTATTTCGGCCTCCAAATTGAGAACTGAAAGTGATTGCTGTCGGCCTGGAACATTATTGCGAGTGTCTCTATATATTCACTATACTTTCTGCACAATATATCGTGCAGAGAACATATCATTTTTGGCATTCGGAGTTGTCGCGACGCGCGGGTCCTCTAGTCTATCACGAGCCAAGAGGAAGGACCTTCACTACAACTGGTACAACTGGATTCGACTGGTGCCCGTGACTGCGGATTCAATTGGTGGACTTCGTCAACGACAACGCAGAACTTCAACGCGCTATTCAGCACGGACGGGGAAGGGAATAGGTCTTCCGCACCATTAAGTAAGTCCGAGCAATATCCCAAAATCCTTCCAAAAATACCGCCTCCGATTTTCGACCACGAATAGAACTGTAAAAAAATTGCATAATCGTGTCGTATACCTGCTGTGTGCCGAATATTGTACGTGTGACTTCTCGTGTGAACTTGGAACTAAACTTGAAACATTTAATTCTCCACAAGGTGAGCGAAAATCCCGAAATTTTTGTGAGTAAAAATGTTCTGAAAAATAAAAATAAAACGTAACGTAATTAAACATGACTGAAATCACCTTTGACAGACTGGCGGAAAGCTTCAACAAAATTCGATTGGAAATGAGGGCACACGGCATGACGCAAAATGTCAAACCTTTTTCTGCGGAGAGTCATAATACATTTTGCGATTGGATTCGCCAATTGGACCGCATCAGTTTTAGTATGGATGAAGAATACATGCAAATTATTTGCATGAAAACGCTTTCTGGACCTGCGGCCGAATTCATGCAACGCGTACGCTGTCAACAACGAACTATGACGTGGGCACAAATTAAAAAGGTGATGCGAGAGAGATACTCTGACCTTTCGGACCAAAATGTTCTCAGGAAAGTCTGAGAAAGATGAAACAGCATCATGGCGAACTGGTGGAAAATTTTGGAGAGAGACTGCTCGCCCTGGCACGTGAAGCGTACACGGACTTGGCAAATCCAACCACTCAGGAAATTTTTATAGACGTTTTCAATAGAGGCGTGCATAGTAGCTCGTTGGCAAATAAATTATACAGGCAGCAGTTCCGAACTCTGGAGGATGCCATCCAATTTGCCGTAAGGGAGCAGAAAGTAAACAGGGTTATTGAGTTGTGTAGCAGTCTCCAGAAAGAGGAACCAATGGAAGTTGATGAGAGCCATGTAGAAAAAGGAGACGACAGGATAGACAAATTGGAGAACCTTGTATTGGCGATAGGCCAATCAGTGAAAAAATTAGCGAAAGAACCAGAGACACTGAAACATTCCAGTAACAGCCATCCTCAGCCTGGACCCCGAGTATTTAGCCCATCACAACGTTTCTCCCGACCGCCGCGAAACTACCCCTCTGGACCCCACTATGGACCCCCTAGGCCACGACCCCCCATGGGACCCAGCATGTGGAGAGCACCACCAAACCCAGCCTACCGTTGGACCTCCGACGGCAGACCCTTTTGTGTGCGGTGCGAACAAATTGGTCACATAGGTCGGCAGTGCCGCTCCGGCCCAAATCCCCCTAGACAGACGGGAAACTAAAAAGCTCCGTTGTGAATGACCACCACAATGGAGCTGAAAATAAGCAGAAACAAAAACAGGAACCACAGAGGAAGGAAAGGAAAAATATGAGATGGAAACGAGATCCAGAAAAACGTAAGCAAAAACTGGCCCATGTCCAACAAGTTCGCATCAAGGTGAATACACCTATGGCGTGGCTACGCATAGGCAACCAAAAAGCTTATACGCTAGTGGACACTGGGGCCGATATATCATTGATTTCGAGAACGTTCTTTGACAAAATCGCCGAGAAAAACATCGTGATATCTTCAGACGACCGACGAGACTGTATTCCACTGATATCCGCCAGTGGACATCGCCTCAAAAACATTGGAGTCGGAACCTTCATGGTTGAGATGAGCAAATTCCGGAAACCGTTCGAATTTCAGATTGTGGAGGACCTGAAACAGGAATGCATGTTGGGAAATGATTTTTTGACGAAGTTTGGAGCAAAATTGGACTTTGAGAAAAAGGCTTTGTGCATTGAAGGCAACATGGTGCCACTGAGACCACAGCGACAGACCAGTGAGCAGGATAGCTCACTAGTCAGAATCAAAGGACGCATGCATATCCCGGCCAACACGGTCGTGGAGTGTACGGCAGCTGTGAACAGAGTGCAATTAGTGGAACAGACTTGTTATGTGCGGTCACTGGACAACATCCCACTAATTTCTGAGGAGCCCGGCTTGTTCATAGCCGAAGTGGTAGCCAAACCGGATCGACATAAACGCCTACCGATACGAATTGTGAATACCACTACGAGAGACTTTACCTTGTACCCAGAGCAGGTAATAGCATTCGCTGAGACTATAGCCGACTCGGATTTGGAAAACCTTGTTGACTTGTCCCAAGACATCGACTTGACACCGCCAACCGCACCCTCTGACCCACTCGAGCAAGCCAAACTGACTCACTTGACTGGCACTGGCAAAGACAGACTGGAACAGCTGCTACGTGCTAACACTGACTTATTTGCCGCGACTGACGCAGATTTGGGAACGACTGATGTCATCAAAATGGACATTGACACTGGAGATAACCCACCGATCCGACAAGCTCCTTACAAAACGCCATTCTCTCAGCGAAAATATGTTGAAGATCAAATTAAAGTAATGCTAGAAGCCGGAATCATTGAAGAATCAGACAGCCCATGGGCGGCTCCGATAGTAATTGTTCGCAAACAAGATGGAAGCAACCGTTTCGCAATAGACTTCAGAAAATTAAACAAGGTGACCAAGAAAAACAGCTACCCACTCCCCCTCATTGAGGACATCCTTGCCTCTTTGGGAGGTGCGAAGTTCTTTTCGTCTATGGATTTGAAAGCTGGTTATTGGCAAATTCCGATGTCAGAGGAGAGCATCCCAAAAACAGCATTCACGTGCTTTCTAGGCCTGTGGAACTTTCGCAAAATGCCGTTTGGCATCTGTAACGCCCCATCCAAGTTCATGGAATTAATGAATAAGGTGTTGTCTGGAATTCAAAATCAGTTTGCAACTGCCTACATCGATGACATAGTATACTCAAAAACGTTTGACGAACATTTGGCTCATCTCGAAGACGTTTTTCGCCGACTACGCAAAGCAAAGCTGAAGTTGAAGCTTTCTAAATGCGACTTCTTGAAAGAAAAAGTGCAGTACTTGGGACACGTAGTGTCCGCTTCTGGCATCGAGCCAAACCCTGAGAAAGTTGAAGCCATTCAGCATATGGCAGCCCCGATTAATGTCAAGGGAGTCCGCTCATTCATCGGTATGTGTTCATACTACCGACGCTTTATTCCAGGATTTAGCCAAATTGCCGCGCCATTGATTAACCTGACAAAGAAACATGCCATATTCGCCTGGACAGATGATTGCGAAAATGCGTTTGCAACATTAAAACAAAAACTAGCGTCTGCGCCAGTGCTGGCGTACCCTAACATCACAAAAGACTACAAATTATATACGGACGCCTCACAGACAGCTGTTGGAGCAGTTTTGGTACAGGAACATGATGGAAACGAACGAGTAATACAGTACTTATCGAAACAGTTGAACGAAACTCAACAAAAGTGGCCAGTGATCCTCCGCGCGGCCTTCGCAACGGTCTGGTCTGTTCAGAAATTACACCAATATTTGTTAGGATCGAAATTCACCATTTTGACTGACCACCGTCCGTTAACGTTCCTGAACCTGTCAGAAATGAAGAACCCAATGGTTTAGAGGTGGGCGATCATGCTTTCAGAGCACAACTGTGAAGTGGTATACATCAAAGGAACCAAAAATGTAGTAGCAGATCATCTTAGCAGAATGAGTGAAACCGAACAAAAAGTAAACGTAATCGACACTGATCATGTTCCAGTAGGCGACTTTAGGAACACCAAATTCAGAAAACCCCAGGAAGAATTGAGCAGAGAGGAAAAGTTTAAGGATGTAATGGTGAAATGGGAAAACATAGAGGAGCTTCAAAATGTTGATGAGGACATAGCAAATATTCGAAAAATCATGAATAACAAAAATCACGCAGATTCTCGAGACATCGTTTTGCATTATATGGAGTTGGACAGACTCATCTACAAAGTCAGCGACGGACCTCGCTGCGGACCATTTCCAGGCTTACAACTATGTGTGCCCAAATGTCTGAGACAGGAAGTATTGAAGGAGATGCACGAAGGTTTCTTTGCAGGGCACATGGGACTCGCGAAAACTTACGAAAGGCTTAAATTTAGATATTACTGGAATGGAATGTGGAGAGACACAGTGGCCTACCTCAAGGCTTGCGTGCCTTGCACTGGACGCAGGGCCAAGGCAGCACCCGCCCCGATGCAGGAGTTGCCAGTACCTCACTATCCCTTTGAAATTATTGCTATTGACACTTGCGGACCGTACCCAGAAACGCAAAAAGGTAACCGCTACGTCATAACGATTATCGACTTGTTTTCCTCGTGGCCTGAAAGTTTTTGCACAGCACGAAAGGACGCTCACACCGTCGCAAAAATCCTCATGTAAGAAATCATTCCACGCCACTCATGTCCACGAGTCATCCTCTCTGACTTAGGATCCGAATTCAGAAATGCTGTTGTTGATGAATTGAAAACGTGCTTAAACATTCGCCATATCACAACTAGCGCGTATAGGCCGCAATCTAACGGGCGTTGCGAACGTTATCACCGGTGCCAAAACGACATATTGGCAAAAACAATTAACCAAAATCAAGATGACTGGGATACGAAAATACCTGCAACTTTGGCTGCCTACCGAACGGCAAATATTGGAAGCTCCGGAACCATTTCGCCTTTCTCCACACTGTATGGCAGAGACCCCGTTCTCCCTTTGGAAAATTTGCTCCAGCCAAAAGTAAAATATTATGGGGAGGACTATGTCCCAAAAATGCTGAACAATTTGCATAAAGCTTACAGCCACGTGAAAATGCAAATTGTCGATAGCCATGAGAGGAACCGAGAGTACGCTGACCGAAAAGCCAAACCACGAAACTTCAAAATTGGAGATCCCGTATATTATTATGACACAACCGTACAGCCTGGCACGTCGCCAAAATTTTCCCTCCCTGGAAACCTTACTTTCGGATTATCAAGCAGACTAGCCCAGTAAATTACGTGATTAGGAATCAAATCACCGGTAAGACCCGACTGGTACATGCCCAGAAACTGCGACTAGCGGACCCGAACACAGCCTGGGAAACTATCAAGGATTCAGACGAGCCAGTGAACCAGAAATATCTAGAGAAAACGTCAAAGTTAGACCGTACAGCCCCTGAACGAGTGCAGCCTTCTAGGTCAGCCAAACGGGCCGAGGCCGGCCCCGATTACAGTCCCTGTGAGGATTGTCCCATGGACGTATGCAGTCCGCCGAGAACAAAGGATGATGAAACCGCTGAGTTCACAGAGCCCATGCCGGGATCAGTGCAACCACCTCCGGTCGAGTCTGACCTGCCGAAAAGAGCACCTCTCACCTGGCCAGCGGATGCAGCTGAGCAAACACCGGTATCAAGTGATACCGAGCCAGGCATTCCTTTGTCTGAACCAGTTCAGAGGAACAAAAGGCCGTTGCCGTCGACCAGTGAGTCTGACGACGATGCCCCACTTTCGGAATTAGTTCAACGACACAAAAGACCACTCCCCTCTTCGAGCGATTCAGAAGACAATCTACCCCTATCAGAGTTAGCAGAACGCCTAAAACGACCACTGCCCACGTCTAGTGATTCAGACCCTGAAAATTCGCAGTCGCAATTAACAAAACGTTCGAAGCCCCCGATTAGCGAGTCGGAAGATGAAATTCCGCTTTCAGAATTAGCAAAACGCTTGCAGGATTCGACTGGAGACCCAGTGAGACCAGTCCCGGAAAAGCGACCTGTGGTGGAATCATCTGATGATGATCGTCCTCTGTGCAAACTTCAAATTCACGATGACGGTGCTACTTCCACCGATTACGAAGCTGATGTCGACCGTGTCGACGTCACGCCTAATAATGCTAGCGCCTTTGCGAGCTTTGTGGAGATGCAAAATGAATCAATGATGAGGCAGATGAAATTACAAATGATGATGTTCCAGTCATTGCTTAAGTAGAAAGCCGAAATGTTGAATTGTTGAAGTATACCTGTGAGTCACCTCAAGTGATTGTGTAATTGTATTGTTGGCGCAGTGACGCCACGTCAGGTGACATGAGTACGTCATCCTCAGGCATGATAGTCAGTGCCATTAATGTGATGCGTGTAGCACTACCATGAAGGAACCCATTATGGGCATAATGATGTTGATGTGACGTTGTGACGTCACCTATCCTGATGTCTAGTGTGACACAGGTCATTGATGTTACAGAATGTCGGTGGTCGAAATCATTCCTATCCTACTCTTCCTTGTACTTAAAACCACTTACGGAACTCTGTTTTTGCCATGCGGTGTCTTATATTCAATCCCAGTTGACCGATCACTTGAAAACACTTAGGATAAATTTAGATGCTACCTAGCCTCGACTGCGTCCCCGAGACGGCAGCCCTGTTGATGTTACCCGACCTCGACATTCCGGTCTCTCGCCTCAGTTATCAACTGCAGACAAAACGTGGACTCCGCTATCATGTAGCATTAGGACATTCGGCCTTGATCCTTACCGTGGTATTGATGCTGGTAGCCGCAACAGGTGTTATCGTGTATTGTCTTCTGAAACGAAAACAGTTCTGTTCCCGCCTGTCCCGCAACACAACCTTCAACCCTCCAACCCCTCCCGCTCGGTGAAGACATCATCGTTATCCGCGCTGGCCACGAGCCAGCGGCAACACGATCTAACAATCGGGCGTGACGGGACGGTCACGCCAGTTGATACAGGACACCGACTGGAGCACGCCACCTCACGTCGACCGCAACGCTGACGACATGGACTTCGGGATCTCTCGCGTGCTCGCTGTCAGACGAGGCAGTACTGACATGGAGTACCAGGTGGAGTGGGACGGATTCCCACCATCAGAGGCAACCTGGGAGGAGGCTGCTTATCTCCCAGACGGCCCCTGTAACTCGGCGACCGGAACGGCGCTGCCGAGCGCCGTTGAGGACCAGATGACCGGAGAGGCGCAGGCGAGCACCGCTGACAACGCAGGCAACTCTGCAGGTGCGACTGGCGGCCTGAGCGATGACTCAGCCGGTGGCGAGCCGGAAACCACTGCGGGTGAGCTGAGGTCTCACCTGCGACGTCACAGCTGGCCGGGTTGTCACCCCGACCAGTGACCCAACCGCGAGTGAGACACCATCGAGCGTTGGACGCGTGGGGCGGTCACCCACGTTCCAACGCCCCGAACCGGACTGAACATTGGCAGGACACCGACAACGTGAACATTGTGATTGCGCGCGCGAATAGTGATTCCGACTTAAACGTGAAATCGTTGCAATTAGTATAAGGTGTACTAACATGGACCAGGGCCATAGGTACCACTTAAAGACCCCTAGACTAACCCGCGTAGGATCTTCAGTTGATCAAAGGAATCCGTTTGTAATTTGTTGCGGTATCATGTATGTTTCTTTATTCGTGTGTGGTGTAAACGGCCGTGATTTGTCTAAGTGGAGTTCAGAATTCATCTGTAAATTGACTTGGACCTTTTCGACCTCAGTGTTGTGTTGTAACAGAGTTGCTAGACACGTACTGTTTTAATCGTATACTATCTAACTGTGGGTGTTGTGACCCCGCAAATCAGCCGACCTACCATGCCCGGCACATGTCACGCCCGTACATGTCCGTCCGGCGCCGGCGACGCGGTCACCGGCCCTCGTCGGAACCGAGTCAGCATTTTCGGGCCAACGCCCGGCTGCTGCGACCTGTACCGGCTTTCCGGCCGTGTCTGAACCAGGGCTGTGGCCAGCCCCCGCAGAGAGACGTGTCTGGACTGTCGAGCCGCGCGGACCTGTCGCTGTCGGTCGCGTGCGTAAATTAACAACTGTATTTCGGCCTCCAAATTGAGGACTGAAAGTGATTGCTGTCGGCCGGGAACATTATTGAGAGTGTCTCTATATATTTACTATACTTTCTGCACAATATATCGTGCAGAGAACATA
Organism: Imbricaverruca yamaguchii; assembly: GCA_034440575.1. NCBI lineage: Eukaryota > Metazoa > Arthropoda > Thecostraca > Neoverrucidae > Imbricaverruca > Imbricaverruca yamaguchii. Next base: position 698,067 of record JAOTOL010001348.1, read on the forward strand.
TCATTTTTGGCATTCGGAGTTATCGCGACGCGCGGGTCCTCTAGTCTATCACGAGCCAAGAAGAAGGACCTTCACTACATCATGCCAATCATGTCAAGTGTTTGAAGTGAGTCGTAGATGGAAATATGACAGTGGTGTGAAAGAGAAAGGGAAGAAAGTGATTGAAGAACAGATTTTGAGTCAGAACACACAACGACACTGCGCGTGGGGTGGCAAAGGAAACGATTACGAATATAACGAAGGACAATCAGAATGGCGTGTAATTCGGCGATAAAAATGGAAGTTCCGTTTTGTAGGCGATGTTGTACTGTATAAGTTCTCGAAGCAATGGCGTTTCCTGTGTTGTTGGCGTCCGTAGAACTGTAAGTAAAGATTATGAGGGGAACCTGGGGACATCGAGACCGAAGCCTGTGGAATTGTTGTTTGGCATATTCTGGACAAAGTTGTGATTTTGGAGTGTTGGTTAGGTAAAACATGTCCCGTGCAGCCACCTGCCACGATGGTCTAGTTGGTGGAGTAACAACAGCAATGTGTGGAATATTACATTGATGCATTCCCTCGATGGATCCGATGTGATGCGGCAGCCCGTGTCCAGCTGAATTCAAAACTTACCTCTCACAAAATATTCGGCACCATGGATTTCCCGTGTGGAGCGTAAATTAAGACTACCGTCTCACGAATCATTTGTCACTCTGGTTTTCAAATGTATACCCATGAGCACAATTTTCAAGTGATAACTTATTTTACATAGGCGTCAAAATTCATTAGAGCCAGGGGTCAGATAAGACAGGGAGTTCAAAGGGACGTGTAGCTGAATTCAAATCTACCGTCTCATAAAATATTCTGCACCATGGATTTTTATATGCATACCTATGAACACCGATATTGAAGTAATAACCTATGTCACAAAGGCCTAAAAATGCATTCGCTCCATAGGTCCGATGTGATAGAGACATCCCGTGTGGAGCTGAATTCAAAACTTCCGTCTCACAAAATATTCGACACCATGGATTTTTTAGATGCACACCTATGAGCACAATTTTCAAGTGATAAATTATTTTACATAGGCGTTAAAATGCATTCCAGCAAGGGGTCCGATATGACAGGAACAGCCCGTGAGGAGCTGAATTAAAAAATACCGTCTCAGAAAATATTCGGCACCATGGATTTTTTAGATGCATACCTATGAACACCGATATTGAAGTAATAAAGTGCTTCACAAAGGCCTAAAAATGCATACGCTCCATAGGTCCGATGTGACAGGAACAACCCGTGTGGAGCTGAATTCAAAACTTCTCTTTCACAAAATATTCGGCACCATGGATTTCCCGTGTGGAGCGTAAATTAAAACTACCGTCTCACGAAATATTTGTCACTATGGTTTTCAAATGCATACCCATGAGCACAATTTTCAAGTGATGAATTATTTTACATAGGCGTAAAAATGCATTTGAGGAAGTGGTCCGATATGACGGGGACAGACCGTGTGGAGCACAAGTCCAAACTGCCGTCTCACAAAATATTCGGCACCATATATTTTTTAGATGCATGCATATGAACATCGATATTGAAGTAATAAATTATTTGACACCGGGCTAAAAATGCATTCGCCCCTTGGGTCCGATGTGACGGTGACAGCCCGTGTCCAGCTGACATCAAAACTTCCGTCTCACAAAATATTCGGCACCATGGATTTCCGGGGCGGAGGGTAAGTTAAAACTACCGTCTGGCGAAATATTTGTCACTATGGTTTTCAAATGCATACCCATGAGCATAATTGTCAAGTGATAAAGTATGTTTCATAGACGAAAAATGCATTTGAGCAAGAGGTCCGAAATGACGGGGACAAACCGTGTGGAGCTCAAGTCAAAAGTACCGTCTCACAAAATATTCGGCACCATGGATTTTTTGGACACCGATATTTAAGTAATAAATTATTTCACAGAGATATAAAAATGCATTCCGCCATTTGATGCGATGTGACGGGGACACACCGTGTCGAGCTGAATTCAAAACTTCCGCGCGACAAAATATTCGGCACCATGGATTTACCGTGTGGAGCGTGAATTAAAACTACCGTCTCACGAAATATTTGTCACTATAGTTTTTACATGCAGACGCATGAGCCCAATTTTCAAGTGATAAATTATTTGACACAGACGTAAAAATACATTAGAGAAAGGGGTCCGATATGACGGGGACAGACCGTGTGGAGCTGAAGTCAAAATTACCGTCTCACAACATATTCGGCACCATACATTTTTTAGATGCATCCGTATGAACACCGATATTGGAGGAATAAATTATTTGACACCGGCCTAAAAATGCATTCGCTCCATGGGTCCGATGTGACGGGGACAGTCCGTGTCCAGCTGAATTCAAAACTTCCGACTCACAAAATATTCGGCACCATGGATTTCCGGTGTGGAGCGTAAATTAATACTACCGTCTCACGAAATATTTGTCACTATAGTTTTCACATGCATACGCATGAGCACAATTTTCAAGTGATAAATTATTTTACAGACGTAAAAATGCATTAGACCAAGGGGTCCGATATGACGGGGACAGACCGTGTGGAGCTCAAGTCAAAACTAACGTCTCATAAAATATTCTGCACCATATATTTTTTAGATGCATGCTTATGAACACCGATATTGAAGTAATAAATTATTTCACAGAGATGTAAAAATGCATTCAGCCAATTGGTGCGATATGACGGGGACACACCGTGTCGAGCTGAATTCAAAACATCCGTCTCACAAAATATTCGGCACCATGGATTTCCCGTGTGGAGCGTAAATTAAAACTACCGTCTCACGAAATATTTGTCACTATGGTTTTCACATGCATACGCATGAGCACAATTTTCAAGTGATAAATTATTTTACACAGACGTAAAAATGCATTAGAGCAAGGGGTCCGATATGACGGGGACAGACCGTGTGGAGCTCAAGTCAAAATTACCGTCTCATAAAATATTCGGCACCATATATTTTTGGGATGCATGCTTATGAACACCGATATTGAAGTAATAAATTATTTGACACCGGCCTAAAAATGCATTCGCTCCATGGGTCCGATGTGACGGGGACAGCCCGTGTCCAGCTGAATTCAAAACATCCGTCTCACAAAATATTCGGCACCATGGATTTCCGGTGTGGAGCGTAAATTAAAACTACCGTCTCACGAAATATTTGTCACTATGGTTTTCAAATGCATACCCAGGAGGACAATTTTCAAGTGATAAATTATTTTACACAGACGTAAAAATGCATTAGAGCAAGGGGTCCGATATGACGGGGACAGACCGTGTGGAGCTCAAGTCAAAACTAACGTCTCATAAAATATTCGGCACCATATCTTTTTTAGATGCATGCTTATGAACACCGATATTGAAGTAATAAATTATTTCACAGAGATGTAAAAATGCATTCGGCCAATTGATGCGATATGACGGGGACACACCGTGTCGAGCTGAATTCAAAACATCCGTCTCACAAAATATTCGGCACCATGGATTTCCCGTGTGGAGCGTAAATTAAAACTACCGTCTCACGAAATATTTGTCACTATGGTTTTCACATGCGTACCCATGAGCACAATTTTCAAGTGATAAATTATTTGACACAGACGTAAAAATACATTAGAGCAAGGGGTCCGATATGACGGGGACAGACCGTGTGGAGCTGAAGTCAAAAGTACCGTCTCACAAAATATTCGGCACCATATATTTTTTAGATGCATGCGTATGAACACCGATATTGAAGGAATAAATTATTTGACACCGGCCTAAAAATGCATTCGCTCCATGGGTCCGATGTGACGGGGACAGCCCGTGTCCAGCTGAATTCAAAACTTCCGTCTCACAAAATATTCGGCACCATGGATTTCCGGTGTGGAGCGTAAATTAAAACTACCGTCTCACGAAATATTTGTCACTATGGTTTTCAAATGCATACCCATGAGGACAATTTTCAAGTGATAAATTATTTTACATAGGCGTAAAAATGCATTCGACCAAGGGGTCCGATATGACTGGGATAGACCGTGTGGAGCTCAATTCAAAACTAGCGTCTCACAAAATATTCGGCACCATGGATTTTTTAGATGCATACCTATGAACACCGATATTGAAGTAATAAATTATTTCACAGAGATGTAAAAATGCATTCGGCCAATTGATGCGATATGACGGGGACACACCGTGTCGAGCTGAATTCAAAACTTCCGTCTCACAAAATATTCGGCACCATGGATTTCCCGTGTGGAGCGTAAATTAAAACTACCGTCTCACGAAATATTTGTCACTATGGTTTTCACATGCATACCCATGAGCACAATTTTCAAGTGATAAATTATTTTACATAGGCGTAAAAATGCATTCGACCAAGGGGTCCGATATGACGGGGACAGACCGTGTGGAGCTCAAGTCAAAACAAGCGTCTCACAAAATATTCGGCACCATGGATATTTTTAGATGCATACCTATGGACACCGATATTGAAGTAATAAATTATTTCACAGCGGCCTAAAAATGCATTCCGCCATTGGGTCCGATATGACGGGGACACACCGTGTCGAGCTGAATTCAAAACTTCCGTCGTCACAAAATATTCGGCACCATGGATTTCCGGTGTGGAGCGTAAATTAAAACTACCGTCTCACGAAATATTTGTCACTATAGTTTTCACATGCATACGCATGAGCACAATTTTCAAGTGATAAATTATTTTACTAGACGTAAAAATGCATTAGACCAAGGGGTCCGATATGACGGGGACAGACCGTGTGGAGCTCAAGTCAAAACTAACGTCTCACAAAATATTCGGCACCATATATTTTTAGATGCATGCTTATGAACACCGATATTGAAGTAAGAAATTATTTCACAGAGATGTAAAAATGCATTCGGCCAATTGATGCGATATGACGGGGACACACCGTGTCGAGCTGAATTCAAAACTTCCGTCTCACAAAATATTCGGCACCATGGATTTCCGGTGTGGAGCGTAAATTAAAACTACCGTCTCACGAAATATTTGTCACTATGGTTTTCACATGCATACGCATGAGCAAAATTTTCAAGTGATAAATTATTTTACATAGACGTAAAAATGCATTAGAGCAAGGGGTCCGAAATGTATGACGGGGATAGACCGTGTGGAGCTCAATTCAAAACTAGCGTCTCACAAAATATTCGGCACCATATATTTTTTAGATGCATGCGTATGAACACCGATATTGAAGTAATAACATTATTTGACACCGGCCTAAAAATGCATTCGCCCCATGGGTCCGATGTGACGGGGACAGCCCGTGTCCAGCTGAATTCAAAACTTCCGTCTCACAAAATATTCGGCACCATGGATTTCCCGTGTGGAGCGTAAATTAAAACTACCGTCTCACGAAATATTTGTCACTATGGTTTTCACATGCATACCCATGAGCACAATTTTCAAGTGATTAATCATTTTACATAGTCGTAAAAATGCATTTGAGCAAGGAGTCCGATGTGACGGGGACAGACCGTGTGGAGCTCAATTCAAAACTAGCGTCTCACAAAATATTCGGCACCATATATTTTTAGATGCATGCTTATGAACACCGATATTGAAGTAATAAATTATTTCACATGCATAGAGATGTAAAAATGCATTCGGCCAATTGATGCGATATGACGGGGACACACCGTGTCGAGCTGAATTCAAAACATCCGTCTCACAAAATATTCGGCACCATGGATTTCCGGTGTGGAGCGTAAATTAAAACTACCGTCTCACGAAATATTTGTCACTATGGTTTTCACATGCATACCCATGACGACAATTTTCAAGTGATAAATTATTTTACATAGGCGTAAAAATGCATTCGAGCAAGGGGTCCGATATGACGGGGATAGACCGTGTGGAGCTCAATTCAAAACTAGCGTCTCACAAAATATTCGGCACCATGGATTTTTTAGATGCATACCTATGAACACCGATATTGAAGTAATAAATTATTTCACAGAGATGTAAAAATGCATTCGGCCAATTGATGCGATATGACGGGGACACACCGTGTCGAGCTGAATTCAAAACTTCCGCCTCACAAAATATTCGGCACCATGGATTTACCGTGTGGAGCGTAAATTAAAACTACCGTCTCACGAAATATTTGTCACTATAGTTTTCACATGCATACGCATGAGCACAATTTTCAAGTGATAAATTATTTTACACAGACGTAAAAATGCATTAGAGCAAGGGGTCCGATATGACGGGAACAGACCGTGTGGAGCTCAAGTCAAAACTAACGTCTCATAAAATATTCGGCACCATATATTTTTTCGATGCATGCTTATGAACACCGATATTGAAGTAATAAATTATTTCACAGAGATGTAAAAATGCATTCGGCCAATTGATGCGATATGACGGGGACACACCGTGTCGAGCTGAATTCAAAACATCCGTCTCACAAAATATTCGGCACCATGGATTTCCCGTGTGGAGCGTAAATTAAAACTACCGTCTCACGAAATATTTGTCACTATGGTTTTCACATGCATACCCATGAGCACAATTTTCAAGTGATAAATTATTTTACACAGACGTAAAAATGCATTAGAGCAAGGGGTCCGATATGACGGGGACAGACCGTGTGGAGCTGAAGTCAAAATTACCGTCTCACAAAATATTCGGCACCATATATTTTTTAGATGCATGCGTATGAACACCGATATTGAAGGAATAAATTATTTGACACCGGCCTAAAAATGCATTCGCTCCATGGGTCCGATGTGACGGGGACAGCCCGTGTCCAGCTGAATTCAAAACTTCCGTCTCACAAAATATTCGGCACCATGGATTTCCGGTGTGGAGCGTAAATTAAAACTACCGTCTCACGAAATATTTGTCACTATGGTTTTCACATGCATACCCATGAGCACAATTTTCAAGTGATAAATTATTTTACATAGGCGTAAAAATGCATTTGAGCAAGGGGTCCGATATGACGGGGACAGACCGTGTGGAGCTCAATTCAAAACTACCGTCTCACAAAATATTCGGCACCATAGATTTTTTAGATGCATGCTTATGAACACCGATATTGAAGTAATAAATTATTTCACACAGGCCTAAAAATGCATTCGCTCCATGGGTCCGATGTGACGGGGACAAACCGTGTCGAGCTGAATTCAAAACTTCCGTCTCACAAAATATTCGGCACCATGGATTTCCGGTGTGGAGCGTAAATTAAAACTACCGTCTCACGAAATATTTGTCACTATGGTTTTCAAATGCATACCCATGAGCACAATTTTCAAGTGATAAATTATTTTACATAGACGTAAAAATGCATTTGAGCAAGGGGTCCGATATGACGGGGACAGACCGTGTGGAGCTCAAGTCAAAACTACCGTCTCACAAAATATTCGGCACCATATATTTTTTAGATGCATTCCTATGAACACCGATATTGAAGTAATAAATTATTTGACACAGGCCTAAAAATGCATTCGCTCCATGGGTCCGATGTGACGGGGACACACCGTGTCCAGCTGAATTCAAAACTTCCGTCTCACAAAATATTCGGCACCATGGATTTCCGGTGTGGAGCGTAAATTAAAACTACCGTCTCACGAAATATTTGTCACTATGGTTTTCAAATGCATACCCAGGAGGACAATTTTCAAGTGATAAATTATTTGACACAAACGTAAAAATACATTAGAGCAAGGGGTCCGATATGACGGGGACAGACCGTGTGGAGCTGAAGTCAAAAGTACCGCCTCACAAAATATTCGTCACCATATATTTTTTACATGCATGCGTATGAACACCGATATTCAAGGAATAAATTATTTGACACCGGCTTAAAAATGCATTCGCCCCATGGGTCCGACGTGACGGGGAGCCCGTGTCCAGCTGAATTCAAAACTTCCGTCTCACAAACTATTCGGCACCATGGATTTCCGGTGTGGAGCGTAAATTAAAACTACCGTCTCACGAAATATTTGTCACTATGGTTTTCAAATGCATACCCATGAGGACAATTTTCAAGTGATAAATTATTTTACATAGGCGTAAAAATGCATTCGACCAAGGGGTCCGATATGACTGGGATAGACCGTGTGGAGCCCAATTCAAAACTAGCGTCTCACAAAATATTCGGCACCATGGATTTTTTAGATGCATACCTATGGACACCGAAATTCAAGTAAAAAATTATTTCACAGAGATGTAAAAATGCATTCAGCCAATTGATGCGATATGACGGGGACACACCGTGTCGAGCTGAATTCAAAACTTCCGTCTCACAAAATATTCGGCACCATGGATTTCCCGTGTGGAGCGTAAATTAAAACTACCGTCTCACGAAATATTTGTCACTATGGTTTTCACATGCATACCCATGACGACAATTTTCAAGTGATAAATTATTTTACATAGGCGTAAAAATGCATTCGAGCAAGGGGTCCGATATGACGGGGATAGACCGTGTGGAGCTCAATTCAAAACTAGTGTCTCACAAAATATTCGGCACCATGGATTTTTTAGATGCATACCTATGGACACCGATATTTAAGTAATAAATTATTTCACAGAGATATAACAATGCATTCCGCCATTTGATGCGATATGACGGGGACACACCGTGTCGAGCTGAATTCAAAACTTCCGCGTGACAAAGTATTCGGCACCATGGATTTACCGTGTAGAGCGTGAATTAAAACTACCGTCTCACGAAATATTTGTCACTATAGTTTTTACATGCAGACGCATGAGCACAATTTTCAAGTGATAAATTATTTTACACAGACGTAAAAATGCATTAGAGCAAGGGGTCCGATATGACGGGGACAGACCGTGTGGAGCTCAAGTCAAAACTAACGTCTCATAAAATATTCGGCACCATATATTTTTTAGATGCATGCTTATGAACACCGATATTGAAGTAATAAATTATTTCACAGAGATGTAAAAATGCATTCAGCCAATTGGTGCGATATGACGGGGACACACCGTGTCGAGCTGAATTCAAAACATCCGTCTCACAAAATATTCGGCACCATGGATTTCCCGTGTGGAGCGTAAATTAAAACTACCGTCTCACGAAATATTTGTCACTATGGTTTTCACATGCATACGCATGAGCAAAATTTTCAAGTGATAAATTATTGTACACAGACGTAAAAATGCATTAGAGCAAGGGGTCTTCAAAATACATAGGCCTAAAAATGCATTCGACCAAGGGGTCCGATATGACTGGGATAGACCTTTAGGTCAATTCAAATCTAGCGTTTCACAAAATATTCGGCACCATATATTTTTTAGATGCATTCGTATGAACACCGATATTGAAGAAATACATTATTTGACACCGGCCTAAAAATGTATTCGCCCCATGGGTCAGATGTGACGGGGAAAGCCCGTGTCCAGCTGAATTCAAAACATCCGTCTCACAAAATATTCGGCACCATGGACTTCCCGTGTGGAGCGTAAATTCAAACTACCGTCTCACGAAATATTTGTCACTATGGTTTTCCATGCATACCCGTGAGCACAATTTTCAAAATTATTTTACACAGACGTAAAAATGCCTTTGAGCAAGGGGTTCGATCTGACGGGGACAGACCGTGTGGAGCTCAAGTCAAAACTAACGTCTTATAAAATATTCGGCACCATATATTTTTTAGATGCATGCTTATGAACACCAATATTGAAGTAATAAATTATTTCACATGCATAGAGATGTAAAAATGCATTCGGCCAATTGATGCGATATCACGGGGACACACCGTGTCGAGCTGAATTCAAAACATCCGTCTCACAAAATATTCGGCACCATGGATTTACCGTGTGGAGCGTAAATTAAAACAACCGTCTGACGAAATACTTGTCACTATGGTTTTCACATGCATACCCATGACGACAATTTTCAAGTGATAAATTATTTTACATAGGCGTAAAGATGCATGCGACCAAGGGGTCCGATATGACTGGGATAGACCGTGTGGAGCTCAATTCAAAACTAGTGTCTCACAAAATATTCGGCACCATGGATTTTTTAGATGCATACCTATGGACACCGATATTTAAGTAATAAATTATTTCACAGAGATATAACAATGCATTCCGCCATTTGATGCGATATGACGGGGACACACCGTGTCGAGCTGAATTCAAAACATCCGTCTCACAAAATATTCGGCACCATGGATTTCCCGTGTGGAGCGTAAATTAAAACTACCGTCTCACGAAATATTTGTCACTATGGTTTTCACATGCATACGCATGAGCACAATTTTCAAGTGATAAATTATTTTACACAGACGTAAAAATGCATTAGAGCAAGGGGTCCGATATGACGGGAACAGACCGTGTGGAGCTCAAGTCAAAACTAACGTCTCATAAAATATTCGGCACCATATATTTTTTCGATGCATGCTTATGAACACCGATATTGAAGTAATAAATTATTTCACAGAGATGTAAAAATGCATTCGGCCAATTGATGCGATATGACGGGGACACACCGTGTCGAGCTGAATTCAAAACATCCGTCTCACAAAATATTCGGCACCATGGATTTCCCGTGTGGAGCGTAAATTAAAACTACCGTCTCACGAAATATTTGTCACTATGGTTTTCACATGCGTACCCATGAGCACAATTTTCAAGTGATAAATTATTTGACACAGACGTAAAAATACATTTGAGCAAGGGGTCCGATATGACGGGGACAGACCGTGTGGAGCTGAAGTCAAAATTACCGTCTCACAAAATATTCGGCACCATATATTTTTTAGATGCATGCGTATGAACACCGTTATTGAAGGAATAAATTATTTGACACCGGCCTAAGAATGCATTCGCTCCATGGGTCCGATGTGACGGGGACAGCCCGTGTCCAGCTGAATTCAAAACTTCCGTCTCACAAAATATTCGGCGCCATGGAATTCCGGTGTGGAGCGTAAATTAAAACTACGGTCTCACGACATATTTGTCACTATGGTTTTCAAATGCATACCCAGGAGGACAATTTTCAAGTGATAAATTATTTTACATAGACGTAAAAATGCATTCGACCAAGGGGTCCGATATGACGGGGACAGACCGTGTGGAGCTCAAGTCAAAACTAACGTCTCATAAAATATTCGGCACCATATATTTTTTGGATGCATGCTTATGAACACCGATATTGAAGTAATAAATTATTTCACAGAGATGTAAAAATGCATTCGGCCAATTGATGCGATATGACGGGGACACACCGTGTCCAGCTGAATTCAAAACATCCGTCTCACAAAATATTCGGCACCATGGATTTCCCGTGTGGAGCGTAAATTAAAACTACCGTCTCACGAAATATTTGTCACTATGGTTTTCACATGCATACCCATGAGCACAATTTTCAAGTGATAAATTATTTTACACAGACGTAAAAATGCATTTGAGCAAGGGGTCCGATATGACGGGGACAGACCGTGTGGAGCTGAAGTCAAAATTACCGTCTCACAAAATATTCGGCACCATATATTTTTTAGATGCATCCGTATGAACACCGATATTGAAGGAATAAATTATTTGATACCGGCCTAAAAATGCATTCGCTCCATGAGTCCGATGTGACGGGGACAGCCCGTGTCCAGCTGAATTCAAAACTTCCGTCTCACAAAGTATTCGGCACCATGGATTTCCGGTGTGGAGCGTAAATTAAAACTACCGTCTCACGAAATATTTGTCACTATGGTTTTCAAATGCATACCCATGACGACAATTTTCAAGTGATAAATTATTTTACATAGGCGTAAAAATGCATTCGACCAAGGGGTCCGATATGACTGGGATAGACCGTGTGGAGCTCAATTCAAAACTAGCGTCTCACAAAATATTCGGCACCATGGATTTTTTAGATGCATACCTATGGACACCGCTATTGATGTAATAAATTATTTCACAGAGATGTACAAATGCATTCGGCCATTTGATGCGATATGACGGGGACACACCGTGTCGAGCTGAATTCAAAACTTCCGCCTCACAAAATATTCGGCACCATGGATTTACCGTGTGGAGCGTGAATTAAAACTTAATCCTGACCCATGTTGTCCACACACCCTGGGGACTTCGGTGTCCAACAAAACCTGACATATGCCGTCCACGCCCTCTCGGAACGTAGGTGTCCTGCTAACCCTGATCTATGCCCCCACGCGCCCTCGGGGGTTAGGTATCCAGGTAAAAGTGACCTATACCGTCCTTACGCTCTGGGAACGTACGTGCCGCGCTAACAATGACCTATGCCATTCACCCTCCCTGGGAGCGTACGTGTCCATCTAACCCTGACCTGTGCCTTCAGTATTTTTATCTGGGAAGCTAGGTGTACAGCTAAAACTGACCTGTAACAACCCCACTCTCCAGAAGATGGGTGTTCGTCTAACCCCGACCTGACCTGCGCTGTCCGCACTCTCATCTCGGACCGTAGGTGTGAACCCACCCACGCCATGCCGTCCACACTCTCAGGGAACTTAGGTGCCCAGCTAAACCTGACCTATGCCCTCCACAGTCACTAGGAGCGCAGGTGTCCAGCTAGCACTGACCTATATCGTCAGTATCCTCCGGGAATGTAGGTTTTGCAGCTAACCATGATCTATGCCGTCCACACTCTCTGGGAACGTAGGGTCCCAGTTATCCCTCACCAATGCCCTACACACTCACTAGAAGCGTAGGTGTCCAGCTAACACTCACCTATACCGGCCACACACTCTGGGAACATATCTGTCCAGCTAACCCTGACCTATGCCCTCCACACACACCGGGAGCGTACTTGTCGGGCTAACACTGACTTATGCCGTCCACACACACTGGGGACTTAGGTATCCAGCTAAACATGACCTATACCATCCGCACGCTGTGGGAACGTAGGAGCACAGCTAATGTTGACCTATGGCGTCCACACTCTTTGGAAACGCAGCGTTCCAGCTAACCCTGACCTGTAACGTTTTTGCACGCCGGAAGATAGCTCTTCAGCTAATCCTGACCTATGCAGTCCGCTCTACCATCTGTAACCGTAGGTGTCAAGCTAACCCAGGCCTGTGACGTCCACGACGTTCGTCTAGAGACGGGTCCACCTAACCCTAACCTATGCCGTCCACCCACCCTGGAAACATAGGTATCCAGTTAATCCTGACCCATGTTGTCCACACACCCTGGGGACTTCGGTGTCCAACAAAACCTGACATATGCCGTCCACGCCCTCTCGGAACGTAGGTGTCCTGCTAACCCTGATCTATGCCCCCACGCGCCCTCGGGAGTTAGGTATCCAGGTAAAAGTGACCTATACCGTCCTTACGCTCTGGGAACGTACGTGCCGCGCTAACAATGACCTATGCCATTCACCCTCCCTGGGAGCGTACGTGTCCATCTAACCCTGACCTGTGCCTTCAGTATTTTTATCTGGGAAGCTAGGTGTACAGCTAAAACTGACCTGTAACAACCCCACTCTCCGGAAGATGGGTGTTCGTCTAACCCCGACCTGACCTGCGCTGTCCGCACTCTCATCTCGGACCGTAGGTGTGAACCCACCCACGCCATGCCGTCCACACACTCAGGGAACGTAGGTGCCCAGCTAAACCTGACCTATGCCCTCCACAGTCACTAGGAGCGCAGGTGTCCAGCTAGCACTGACCTATATCGTCAGTATCCTCCGGGAATGTAGGTTTTGCAGCTAACCATGATCTATGCCGTCCACACTCTCTGGGAACGTAGGGTCCCAGTTATCCCTCACCAATGCCCTACACACTCACTAGAAGCGTAGGTGTCCAGCTAACACTCACCTATACCGGCCACACACTCTGGGAACATATCTGTCCAGCTAACCCTGACCTATGCCCTCCACACACACCGGGAGCGTACTTGTCGGGCTAACACTGACTTATGCCGTCCACACACACTGGGGACTTAGGTATCCAGCTAAACATGACCTATACCATCCGCACGCTGTGGGAACGTAGGAGCACAGCTAATGTTGACCTATGGCGTCCACACTCTTTGGAAACGCAGCGTTCCAGCTAACCCTGACCTGTAACGTTTTTGCACGCCGGAAGATAGCTCTTCAGCTAATCCTGACCTATGCAGTCCGCTCTACCATCTGTAACCGTAGGTGTCAAGCTAACCCAGGCCTGTGACGTCCACGACGTTCGTCTAGAGACGGGTCCACCTAACCCTAACCTATGCCGTCCACCCTCCCTGGAAACATAGGTATCCAGTTAATCCTGACCCATGTTGTCCACACACCCTGGGGACTTCGGTGTCCAACAAAACCTGACATATGCCGTCCACGACCTCTCGGAACGTAGGTGTCCTGCTAACCCTGATCTATGCCCCCACGCGCCCTCGGGAGTTAGGTATCCAGGTAAAAGTGACCTATACCGTCCTTACGCTCTGGGAACGTACGTGCCGCGCTAACAATGACCTATGCCATTCACCCTCCCTGGGAGCGTACGTGTCCATCTAACCCTGACCTGTGCCTTCAGTATTTTTATCTGGGAAGCTAGGTGTACAGCTAAAACTGACCTGTAACAACCCCACTCTCCGGAAGATGGGTGTTCGTCTAACCCCGACCTGACCTGCGCTGTCCGCACTCTCATCTCGGACCGTAGGTGTGAACCCACCCACGCCATGCCGTCCACACACTCAGGGAACTTAGGTGCCCAGCTAAACCTGACCTATGCCCTCCACAGTCACTAGGAGCGCAGGTGTCCAGCTAGCACTGACCTATATCGTCAGTATCCTCCGGGAATGTAGGTTTTGCAGCTAACCATGATCTATGCCGTCCACACTCTCTGGGAACGTAGGGTCCCAGTTATCCCTCACCAATGCCCTACACACTCACTAGAAGCGTAGGTGTCCAGCTAACACTCACCTATACCGGCCACACACTCTGGGAACATATCTGTCCAGCTAACCCTGACCTATGCCCTCCACACACACCGGGAGCGTACTTGTCGGGCTAACACTGACTTATGCCGTCCACACACACTGGGGACTTAGGTATCCAGCTAAACATGACCTATACCATCCGCACGCTGTGGGAACGTAGGAGCACAGCTAATGTTGACCTATGGCGTCCACACTCTTTGGAAACGCAGCGTTCCAGCTAACCCTGACCTGTAACGTTTTTGCACGCCGGAAGATAGCTCTTCAGCTAATCCTGACCTATGCAGTCCGCTCTACCATCTGTAACCGTAGGTGTCAAGCTAACCCAGGCCTGTGACGTCCACGACGTTCGTCTAGAGACGGGTCCACCTAACCCTAACCTATGCCGTCCACCCTCCCTGGAAACATAGGTATCCAGTTAATCCTGACCCATGTTGTCCACACACCCTGGGGACTTCGGTGTCCAACAAAACCTGACATATGCCGTCCACGCCCTCTCGGAACGTAGGTGTCCTGCTAACCCTGATCTATGCCCCCACGCGCCCTCGGGAGTTAGGTATCCAGGTAAAAGTGACCTATACCGTCCTTACGCTCTGGGAACGTACGTGCCGCGCTAACAATGACCTATGCCATTCACCCTCCCTGGGAGCGTACGTGTCCATCTAACCCTGACCTGTGCCTTCAGTATTTTTATCTGGGAAGCTAGGTGTACAGCTAAAACTGACCTGTAACAACCCCACTCTCCGGAAGATGGGTGTTCGTCTAACCCCGACCTGACCTGCGCTGTCCGCACTCTCATCTCGGACCGTAGGTGTGAACCCACCCACGCCATGCCGTCCACACTCTCAGGGAACTTAGGTGCCCAGCTAAACCTGACCTATGCCCTCCACAGTCACTAGGAGCGCAGGTGTCCAGCTAGCACTGACCTATATCGTCAGTATCCTCCGGGAATGTAGGTTTTGCAGCTAACCATGATCTATGCCGTCCACACTCTCTGGGAACGTAGGGTCCCAGTTATCCCTCACCAATGCCCTACACACTCACTAGAAGCGTAGGTGTCCAGCTAACACTCACCTATACCGGCCACACACTCTGGGAACATATCTGTCCAGCTAACCCTGACCTATGCCCTCCACACACACCGGGAGCGTACTTGTCGGGCTAACACTGACTTATGCCGTCCACACACACTGGGGACTTAGGTATCCAGCTAAACATGACCTATACCATCCGCACGCTGTGGGAACGTAGGAGCACAGCTAATGTTGACCTATGGCGTCCACACTCTTTGGAAACGCAGCGTTCCAGCTAACCCTGACCTGTAACGTTTTTGCACGCCGGAAGATAGCTCTTCAGCTAATCCTGACCTATGCAGTCCGCTCTACCATCTGTAACCGTAGGTGTCAAGCTAACCCAGGCCTGTGACGTCCACGACGTTCGTCTAGAGACGGGTCCACCTAACCCTAACCTATGCCGTCCACCCTCCCTGGAAACATAGGTATCCAGTTAATCCTGACCCATGTTGTCCACACACCCTGGGGACTTCGGTGTCCAACAAAACCTGACATATGCCGTCCACGCCCTCTCGGAACGTAGGTGTCCTGCTAACCCTGATCTATGCCCCCACGCGCCCTCGGGAGTTAGGTATCCAGGTAAAAGTGACCTATACCGTCCTTACGCTCTGGGAACGTACGTGCCGCGCTAACAATGACCTATGCCATTCACCCTCCCTGGGAGCGTACGTGTCCATCTAACCCTGACCTGTGCCTTCAGTATTTTTATCTGGGAAGCTAGGTGTACAGCTAAAACTGACCTGTAACAACCCCACTCTCCGGAAGATGGGTGTTCGTCTAACCCCGACCTGACCTGCGCTGTCCGCACTCTCATCTCGGACCGTAGGTGTGAACCCACCCACGCCATGCCGTCCACACACTCAGGGAACGTAGGTGCCCAGTTAAACCTGACCTATGCCCTCCACAGCCACTAGGAGCGCAGGTGTACAGCTAGCACTGACCTATATAGTCAGTATCCTCCGGGAATGTAGGTTTTGCACCTAACCATGATCTATGCCGTCCACACTCTCTAGGAACGTAGGGTCCCAGTTATCCCTCACCAATGCCCTACACACTCACTAGAAGCGTAGGTGTCCAGCTAACACTCACCTATACCGGCCACACACTCTGGGAACATATCTGTCCAGCTAACCCTGACCTATGCCCTCCACACACACCGGGAGCGTACTTGTCGGGCTAACACTGACTTATGCCGTCCACACACACTGGGGACTTAGGTATCCAGCTAAACATGACCTATACCATCCGCACGCTGTGGCAACGTAGGAGCACAGCTAATGTTGACCTATGGCGTCCACACTCTTTGGAAACGCAGCGTTCCAGCTAACCCTGACCTGTAACGTTTTTGCACGCCGGAAGATAGCTCTTCAGCTAATCCTGACCTATGCAGTCCGCTCTACCATCTGTAACCGTAGGTGTCAAGCTAACCCAGGCCTGTGACGTCCACGACGTTCGTCTAGAGACGGGTCCACCTAACCCTAACCTATGCCGTCCACCCTCCCTGGAAACATAGGTATCCAGTTAATCCTGACCCATGTTGTCCACACACCCTGGGGACTTCGGTGTCCAACAAAACCTGACATATGCCGTCCACGCCCTCTCGGAACGTAGGTGTCCTGCTAACCTTGATCTATGCCCCCACGCGCCCTCGGGAGTTAGGTATCCAGGTAAAAGTGACCTATACCGTCCTTACGCTCTGGGAACGTACGTGCCGCGCTAACAATGACCTATGCCATTCACCCTCCCTGGGAGCGTACGTGTCCATCTAACCCTGACCTGTGCCTTCAGTATTTTTATCTGGGAAGCTAGGTGTACAGCTAAAACTGACCTGTAACAACCCCACTCTCCGGAAGATGGGTGTTCGTCTAACCCCGACCTGACCTGCGCTGTCCGCACTCTCATCTCGGACCGTAGGTGTGAACCCACCCACGCCATGCCGTCCACACTCCCAGGGAACGTAGGTGCCCAGCTAAACCTGACCTATGCCCTCCACAGTCACTAGGAGCGCAGGTGTCCAGCTAGCACTGACCTATATCGTCAGTATCCTCCGGGAATGTAGGTTTTGCAGCTAACCATGATCTATGCCGTCCACACTCTCTGGGAACGTAGGGTCCCAGTTATCCCTCACCAATGCCCTACACACTCACTAGAAGCGTAGGTGTCCAGCTAACACTCACCTATACCGGCCACACACTCTGGGAACATATCTGTCCAGCTAACCCTGACCTATGCCCTCCACACACACCGGGAGCGTACTTGTCGGGCTAACACTGACTTATGCCGTCCACACACACTGGGGACTTAGGTATCCAGCTAAACATGACCTATACCATCCGCACGCTGTGGGAACGTAGGAGCACAGCTAATGTTGACCTATGGCGTCCACACTCTTTGGAAACGCAGCGTTCCAGCTAACCCTGACCTGTAACGTTTTTGCACGCCGGAAGATAGCTCTTCAGCTAATCCTGACCTATGCAGTCCGCTCTACCATCTGTAACCGTAGGTGTCAAGCTAACCCAGGCCTGTGACGTCCACGACGTTCGTCTAGAGACGGGCCCACCTAACCCTAACCTATGCCGTCCACCCACCCTGGAAACATAGGTATCCAGTTAATCCTGACCCATGTTGTCCACACACCCTGGGGACTTCGGTGTCCAACAAAACCTGACATATGCCGTCCACGCCCTCTCGGAACGTAGGTGTCCTGCTAACCCTGATCTATGCCCCCACGCGCCCTCGGGAGTTAGGTATCCAGGTAAAAGTGACCTATACCGTCCTTACGCTCTGGGAACGTACGTGCCGCGCTAACAATGACCTATGCCATTCACCCTCCCTGGGAGCGTACGTGTCCATCTAACCCTGACCTGTGCCTTCAGTATTTTTATCTGGGAAGCTAGGTGTACAGCTAAAACTGACCTGTAACAACCCCACTCTCCGGAAGATGGGTGTTCGTCTAACCCCGACCTGACCTGCGCTGTCCGCACTCTCATCTCGGACCGTAGGTGTGAACCCACCCACGCCATGCCGTCCACACACCCAGGGAACGTAGGTGTCCAGCTAAACCTGACCTATGCCCTCCACAGCCACTAGGAGCGCAGGTGTCCAGCTAGCACTGACCTATATCGTCAGTATCCTCCGGGAATGTAGGTTTTGCAGCTAACCATGATCTATGCCGTCCACACTCTCTGGGAACGTAGGGTCCCAGTTATCCCTCACCAATGCCCTACACACTCACTAGAAGCGTAGGTGTCCAGCTAACACTCACCTATACCGGCCACACACTCTGGGAACATATCTGTCCAGCTAACCCTGACCTATGCCCTCCACACACACCGGGAGCGTACTTGTCGGGCTAACACTGACTTATGCCGTCCACACACACTGGGGACTTAGGTATCCAGCTAAACATGACCTATACCATCCGCACGCTGTGGGAACGTAGGAGCACAGCTAATGTTGACCTATGGCGTCCACACTCTTTGGAAACGCAGCGTTCCAGCTAACCCTGACCTGTAACGTTTTTGCACGCCGGAAGATAGCTCTTCAGCTAATCCTGACCTATGCAGTCCGCTCTACCATCTGTAACCGTAGGTGTCAAGCTAACCCAGGCCTGTGACGTCCACGACGTTCGTCTAGAGACGGGTCCACCTAACCCTAACCTATGCCGTCCACCCACCCTGGAAACATAGGTATCCAGTTAATCCTGACCCATGTTGTCCACACACCCTGGGGACTTCGGTGTCCAACAAAACCTGACATATGCCGTCCACGCCCTCTCGGAACGTAGGTGTCCTGCTAACCCTGATCTATGCCCCCACGCGCCCTCGGGAGTTAGGTATCCAGGTAAAAGTGACCTATACCGTCCTTACGCTCTGGGAACGTACGTGCCGCGCTAACAATGACCTATGCCATTCACCCTCCCTGGGAGCGTACGTGTCCATCTAACCCTGACCTGTGCCTTCAGTATTTTTATCTGGGAAGCTAGGTGTACAGCTAAAACTGACCTGTAACAACCCCACTCTCCGGAAGATGGGTGTTCGTCTAACCCCGACCTGACCTGCGCTGTCCGCACTCTCATCTCGGACCGTAGGTGTGAACCCACCCACGCCATGCCGTCCACACTCTCAGGGAACTTAGGTGCCCAGCTAAACCTGACCTATGCCCTCCACAGTCACTAGGAGCGCAGGTGTCCAGCTAGCACTGACCTATATCGTCAGTATCCTCCGGGAATGTAGGTTTTGCAGCTAACCATGATCTATGCCGTCCACACTCTCTGGGAACGTAGGGTCCCAGTTATCCCTCACCAATGCCCTACACACTCACTAGAAGCGTAGGTGTCCAGCTAACACTCACCTATACCGGCCACACACTCTGGGAACATATCTGTCCAGCTAACCCTGACCTATGCCCTCCACACACACCGGGAGCGTACTTGTCGGGCTAACACTGACTTATGCCGTCCACACACACTGGGGACTTAGGTATCCAGCTAAACATGACCTATACCATCCGCACGCTGTGGGAACGTAGGAGCACAGCTAATGTTGACCTATGGCGTCCACACTCTTTGGAAACGCAGCGTTCCAGCTAACCCTGACCTGTAACGTTTTTGCACGCCGGAAGATAGCTCTTCAGCTAATCCTGACCTATGCAGTCCGCTCTACCATCTGTAACCGTAGGTGTCAAGCTAACCCAGGCCTGTGACGTCCACGACGTTCGTCTAGAGACGGGTCCACCTAACCCTAACCTATGCCGTCCACCCTCCCTGGAAACATAGGTATCCAGTTAATCCTGACCCATGTTGTCCACACACCCTGGGGACTTCGGTGTCCAACAAAACCTGACATATGCCGTCCACGACCTCTCGGAACGTAGGTGTCCTGCTAACCCTGATCTATGCCGCCACGCGCCCTCGGGAGTTAGGTATCCAGGTAAAAGTGACCTATACCGTCCTTACGCTCTGGGAACGTACGTGCCGCGCTAACAATGACCTATGCCATTCACCCTCCCTGGGAGGGTAGGTGTCCATCCAACCCTGACCTGTGCCTTCAGTATTTTTATTTGGGAAGCTAGGTGTACAGCTAAAACTGACCTGTAACAACCCCACTCTTCGGAAGTTGGGTGTTCGTCTAACCCCGACCTGACCTGCGCTGTCCGCATTCTCATCTCGGACCGTAGGTGTGAACCCACCCACGCCATGCCGTCCACACACTCAGGGAACGTAGGTGCCCAGCTAAACCTGACCTATGCCCTCCACAGTCACTAGGGGCGCGGTGTCCAGCTAGCACTGACCTATATCGTCAGTATCCTCCGGGAATGTAGGTTTTGCAGGTAACCATGATCTATGCCGTCCACACTCTCTGGGAACGTAGGGTCCCAGTTATCCCTCACCAATGCCCTACACACTCACTAGAAGCGTAGGTGTCCAGCTAACACTCACCTATACCGGCCACACACTCTGGGAACATATCTGTCCAGCTAACCCTGACCTATGCCCTCCACACACACCGGGAGCGTACTTGTCGGGCTAACACTGACTTATGCCGTCCACACACACTGGGGACTTAGGTATCCAGCTAAACATGACCTATACCATCCGCACGCTGTGGGAACGTAGGAGCACAGCTAATGTTGACCTATGGCGTCCACACTCTTTGGAAACGCAGCGTTCCAGCTAACCCTGACCTGTAACGTTTTTGCACGCCGGAAGATAGCTCTTCAGCTAATCCTGACCTATGCAGTCCGCTCTACCATCTGTAACCGTAGGTGTCAAGCTAACCCAGGCCTGTGACGTCCACGACGTTCGTCTAGAGACGGGTCCACCTAACCCTAACCTATGCCGTCCACCCTCCCTGGAAACATAGGTATCCAGTTAATCCTGACCCATGTTGTCCACACACCCTGGGGACTTCGGTGTCCAACAAAACCTGACATATGCCGTCCACGCCCTCTCGGAACGTAGGTGTCCTGCTAACCCTGATCTATGCCCCCACGCGCCCTCGGGAGTTAGGTATCCAGGTAAAAGTGACCTATACCGTCCTTACGCTCTGGGAACGTACGTGCCGCGCTAACAATGACCTATGCCATTCACCCTCCCTGGGAGCGTACGTGTCCATCTAACCCTGACCTGTGCCTTCAGTATTTTTATCTGGGAAGCTAGGTGTACAGCTAAAACTGACCTGTAACAACCCCACTCTCCGGAAGATGGGTGTTCGTCTAACCCCGACCTGACCTGCGCTGTCCGCACTCTCATCTCGGACCGTAGGTGTGAACCCACCCACGCCATGCCGTCCACACTCTCAGGGAACTTAGGTGCCCAGCTAAACCTGACCTATGCCCTCCACAGTCACTAGGAGCGCAGGTGTCCAGCTAGCACTGACCTATATCGTCAGTATCCTCCGGGAATGTAGGTTTTGCAGCTAACCATGATCTATGCCGTCCACACTCTCTGGGAACGTAGGGTCCCAGTTATCCCTCACCAATGCCCTACACACTCACTAGAAGCGTAGGTGTCCAGCTAACACTCACCTATACCGGCCACACACTCTGGGAACATATCTGTCCAGCTAACCCTGACCTATGCCCTCCACACACACCGGGAGCGTACTTGTCGGGCTAACACTGACTTATGCCGTCCACACACACTGGGGACTTAGGTATCCAGCTAAACATGACCTATACCATCCGCACGCTGTGGGAACGTAGGAGCACAGCTAATGTTGACCTATGGCGTCCACACTCTTTGGAAACGCAGCGTTCCAGCTAACCCTGACCTGTAACGTTTTTGCACGCCGGAAGATAGCTCTTCAGCTAATCCTGACCTATGCAGTCCGCTCTACCATCTGTAACCGTAGGTGTCAAGCTAACCCAGGCCTGTGACGTCCACGACGTTCGTCTAGAGACGGGTCCACCTAACCCTAACCTATGCCGTCCACCCTCCCTGGAAACATAGGTATCCAGTTAATCCTGACCCATGTTGTCCACACACCCTGGGGACTTCGGTGTCCAACAAAACCTGACATATGCCGTCCACGCCCTCTCGGAACGTAGGTGTCCTGCTAACCCTGATCTATGCCCCCACGCGCCCTCGGGAGTTAGGTATCCAGGTAAAAGTGACCTATACCGTCCTTACGCTCTGGGAACGTACGTGCCGCGCTAACAATGACCTATGCCATTCACCCTCCCTGGGAGCGTACGTGTCCATCTAACCCTGACCTGTGCCTTCAGTATTTTTATCTGGGAAGCTAGGTGTACAGCTAAAACTGACCTGTAACAACCCCACTCTCCGGAAGATGGGTGTTCGTCTAACCCCGACCTGACCTGCGCTGTCCGCACTCTCATCTCGGACCGTAGGTGTGAACCCACCCACGCCATGCCGTCCACACTCTCAGGGAACTTAGGTGCCCAGCTAAACCTGACCTATGCCCTCCACAGTCACTAGGAGCGCAGGTGTCCAGCTAGCACTGACCTATATCGTCAGTATCCTCCGGGAATGTAGGTTTTGCAGCTAACCATGATCTATGCCGTCCACACTCTCTGGGAACGTAGGGTCCCAGTTATCCCTCACCAATGCCCTACACACTCACTAGAAGCGTAGGTGTCCAGCTAACACTCACCTATACCGGCCACACACTCTGGGAACATATCTGTCCAGCTAACCCTGACCTATGCCCTCCACACACACCGGGAGCGTACTTGTCGGGCTAACACTGACTTATGCCGTCCACACACACTGGGGACTTAGGTATCCAGCTAAACATGACCTATACCATCCGCACGCTGTGGGAACGTAGGAGCACAGCTAATGTTGACCTATGGCGTCCACACTCTTTGGAAACGCAGCGTTCCAGCTAACCCTGACCTGTAACGTTTTTGCACGCCGGAAGATAGCTCTTCAGCTAATCCTGACCTATGCAGTCCGCTCTACCATCTGTAACCGTAGGTGTCAAGCTAACCCAGGCCTGTGACGTCCACGACGTTCGTCTAGAGACGGGTCCACCTAACCCTAACCTATGCCGTCCACCCTCCCTGGAAACATAGGTATCCAGTTATGACACCGGCCTAAAAATGCATTCGCCCCATGGGTCCGATGTGACGGGGACAGCCCGTGTCCAGCTGAATTCAAAACTTCCGTGGAACAAAATATTCGGCACCATGGACTTCCGGTGTGGAGGGTAAATTAAAACTACCGTCTCACGAAATATTTGTCACTATGTTTTTCAAATGCATACCCATGAGGACAATTTTCAAGTGATAAATTATTTTACATCAGACGTAAATATGCATTTGAGGAAGGGGTCCGATATGACCGGGGACAGACCGTGTGGAGCTGAATTCAAAACTAGCGTCTCACAAGATATTCGGCACCAGATTTTTTAGATGCATACCTATGGACACCGATATTGAAGTAATAAATTATTTTACTTAGAGATGTAAAAATGCATTCGGCCAATTGATGCGATATGACGGGGACACACTGTGTCGAGCTGAATTCAAAACTTCCGTGGCACAAAATATTCGGCACCATGGATTTCCGGTGTGGAGGGTAAATTAAAACTACCGTCTCACGAAATATTTGTCACTATGTTTTTCAAATGCATACCCATGAGGACAATTTTCAAGTGGTAAATAATTTTACACAGGCGTAAAAATGCATTCGCCCAAGGGTCCGGATATGACTGGGATAGACCGTGTGGAGCTCAAGTCAAAATTACCGTCCCACAACATGTTCGGCATCATGGATTTTTTGGATGCATACCTATGGACACCGATATTGATGTAATAAATTATTTCACAGAGACGTAAAAATGCATTCGGCCACTTGATTGAGCACAATTCTCATGAGCACAATTTTCAAGTGATAAATTATTTTACATAGGCGTAAAAATGCATTCGCCCAAGTGTTCGGATATGACTGGGAAAGACCGTGTGGAGCTCAAGTCAAAATTACCGTCTCACAAGATGTTCGGCACCATGGATTTTTTAGGTGCATACCTATGGACACCGATCTTGATGTAATAAACTATTTCACAGAGATGTAAAAATGCATTCGGCCAATTGATGCGATATGACGGGAACACACCGTGTCGAGCTGAATTCAAAACTTCCGTCTCACAAAATATTCGGCACCATGGATTTCCCGTGTGGAGCGCAAATTAAAACTACCGTCTCACGAAATATTTGTCACTATGGTTTTCACAGGCATACTCATGAGCACAATTTTCAAGTGATAAATTATT
Organism: Imbricaverruca yamaguchii; assembly: GCA_034440575.1. Classification (NCBI taxonomy): domain Eukaryota; kingdom Metazoa; phylum Arthropoda; class Thecostraca; family Neoverrucidae; genus Imbricaverruca; species Imbricaverruca yamaguchii. Next base: position 723,306 of record JAOTOL010001348.1, read on the forward strand.
TTACACAGACGTAAAAATGCATTTGAGGAAGGGGTCCGATATGACTGGGATAGACCGTGTGGAGCTCTTATCAAAACTAGCGTCTCACAAAATATTCGGCACCATGGATTTTTTAGGTGCATACCTATGGACACCGATATTGAAGTAAGAAATTATTTCACACAGATGTAAAAATGCATTCGGCCAATTGATGCGATATGACGGGGACACACCGTGTCGAGCTGAATTGAAAACTTCCGTCTCACAAAATATTCGGCACCATGGATTTCCCGTGTGGAGCGTAAATTAAAACTACCATCGCACGAAATATTTGTCACTATGTTTTTCACATGCGTACCCATGAGCACAATTTTCAAGTGATAAATTATTTTACACAGACGGAAAAATACATCTGAGCAAGAGGTCCGATATGACGTGGACAGACCATGCGGAGCTCAAGTCGAAATTACCGTCTCACAAAATATTCGGCACCATATATTTTTTCGATGCATGCTTATGAAGACCGATATTGAAGGAATAAATTATTTGACACCCGCCTAAAAAATGCATTCGCTCCATGGGTCCGATGTGACGGGGACAGCCCGTGTCCAGCTGAATTCAAAACTTCCGTCTCACAAAATATTCGGCACAATTGATTTCCGGTGTGGAGCGTAAATTAAAACTACCGTCTCACGAAATATTCCTCACTGTTTTTCAACTGCATACCCATGAGGACAATTTTCAAGTGATAAATTATTTTACATCAGCGTAAATATGCATTTGAGGAAGGGGTCCGATATGACTGGGATAGACCGTGTGGAGCTCAAGTCAAAATTACCGTCTCACAAGATGTTCGGCACCATGGATTTTTTAGGTGCATACCTATGGACACCGATCTTGATGTAATAAACTATTTCACAGAGATGTAAAAATGCATTCGGCCAATTGATGCGATATGACGGGAACACACCGTGTCGAGCTGAATTCAAAACTTCCGTCTCACAAAATATTCGGCACCATGGATTTCCCGTGTGGAGCGCAAATTAAAACTACCGTCTCACGAAATATTTGTCACTATGTTTTTCAAATGCATACCCATGAGGACATTTTTCAAGTGATAAATTATTTTACATAGGCGTAAAAATGCATTCGTCCAAGGGGTCGGATTTGACTGGGATAGACCGTGTGGAGCTCAATTCAAAACTGGCGTCTCACTAAATATTCGGCACCACGGATTTTTTAGATGCACACAAAACTTCCGCCTCACAAAATATTCGGCACCATGGATTTCCCGTGTGGAGCGTAAATTAAAACTACCGTCTCACGAAATATTTGTCACTATGGTTTTCACATGCATACCCATGAGCACAATTTTCAAGTGATAAATTATTTTACACAGTCGGAAAAATACATCTGAGCAAGAGGTCCGATATGACGGGGACAGACCGTGTGGAGCTCAAGTCAAAATTACCGTGTCACAAAATATTCGGCACCATATATTTTTGGATGCATGCTTATGAAGACCGACAGTGAAGGAATAAATTATATGACACCGGCCTAAAAATGCATTCGCTCCGTGGGTCCGATGTGACGGGGACATGCATTCCCTGGAGAGCCCGTGTCCAGCTGAATTCAAAACTTCCGTCTCACAAAATATTGGGCATCATGGATTTCCGGTGTGGAGCGTAAATTAAAACTACCGTTTCACGAAATATTTGTCACTATGTTTTCAAATGCATACCCATGAGGACAATTTTCAAGTGATAAATTATTGTACATCAGCGTAAATATGCATTTGAGGAAGGGGTCCGATATGACTGGGATAGACCGTGTGGAGCTGAATTCAAAACTAGCGTGTCACAAAATATTCGGCACCACGGATTTTTTAGATGCATACCTATGGACACCGATATTGAAGTAATAAATTATTTCACAGAGACGTAAAAATGCATTCGGCCAATTGATGCGATATGATGGGGACACACCGTGTCGAGCTAAATTCAAAACTTCCGCGTGACAAAATATTCGGCACCATGGATTTACCGTGTGGAGCGTGAATTAAAACTACCGTCTCACGAAATATTTGTCACTATAGTTTTTACATGCATACGCATGAGCACAATTTTCAAGTGATAAATTATTTTACACAGACGGAAAAATACATCTGAGCAAGAGGTCCGATATGACGGGGACAGACCGTGTGGAGCTGAAGTCAAAATTACCGTCTCAGAAAATATTCGGCACCATATATTTTTTCGATGCATGCTTATGAAGACCGACATTGAAGGAATGAATTATTTGACACCGGCCTAAAAATGCATTCGCTCCATGGGTCCGATGTGACGGGGACAGCCCGTGTCCAGCTGAATTCAAAACTTCCGTGGAACAAAATATTCGGCACCATGGATTTCCGGTGTGGAGGGTAAATTAAAACTACCGTCTCACGAAATATTTGTCACTATGTTTTTCAAATGCATACCCATGAGGACAATTTTCAAGTAGTAAATTATTTTACACAGGGGGCGAAGTATTTGTATTTTTTTTTGCGAGATTTAACAAACCGATTCCATAAAATGGATTAATATTTGGTTTGTGTCAGAATACAGATACATTTCACATACATTTAAGATACATTTCACAAACATGAACAAAAAATGAAAGCGGCAGGACAACAGTATACAGGTGAAACCGAACACGTGAAGTCAATTTATCAGACGTTGTTCAGCATCGCGACGAACTCGCCCCGTGTCCGAGAAGCGGTAGTGGCCGGCGGCAGCAGGTTCCAGGCCGAGGCTGCCCGGAAGGAGAAGGTTCTACGTGACATGCTGAGGCGGACAGGCGGTGGCTCCAGTGCCCCAGCCACCGTCGCACGAGTGGAGCGCCGGGGAGACATCCGACCGCCGGCGGAACAGAGAGCGGATCGCCTCGGGGGCTCGCGGATCATTCAGGGCTCTGAACACGGCGATGTTGTCGCGGTGGGTAATGAGGTGACGGACACTGCGCCAGCCCAGCGTTGCCACTGTCGGCGAGATATGATCACGACGTTGAGCCCCTACGACGATCCTAGCCCCGAAATTGATCGCCTTCTGCACTCGTCCAAGGTGACATTGGGCAGCCCCGCCCCATACAGTGAGGCAGTATAGGATGTATGGCAAAGACGTGAGACTGAATAAGGGAGTTTGCGTGCTTCGGGCGTGAGATGGTGACGGATATTGTGGAGAACAGAACAAGGTGGAGTTGCACTTTTTGACAACGTGGGATATGTGCTCCTCCCAGGGATAGGGGTGCGGTCAATGATGACTCCCAGCATCTTCACGAAAGGCGAGGGGGTTAGGACGTGACTGCCAATGTTGAGT